>CM041778.1:856277-1003361 GCA_023374045.1 Limonium bicolor
CACCCTGGACGCTGTGGAGAAGTTGGCTCTTCGCGAGGAAGAGGCGGTTGTTGCTGGCCGGAAGAGGTCCGGGGGGGGAAGCTGAACATCCGGCAAAGAAGCAGAGACCGGCGCGGAGCAGAGAAGAGGGGTCTCCTCGGACACCGGAGGCTCGGTCGCCCGACGCTTCAAACCAACCAGGTACTTGGTACACTAGTCCAGGTTCCGGCCGTCGGGTATTCCTTCCTCTTACGCCTGGGTCAGACCTCAATCTTAGTCCATGGGATGAGAGAGGGTGTGCATGTGCGGTCTCGTTCTCCGTGTTTTGCCTGTTCCGTCTTTCGCCTTGGCTGCTACCTGCTCTTTTCTCTTTTGAGGTTATTCACTTGTGTGTATTTCTCTATTTGCAGCTCCCGAGGACGGCAAGGCCGGAGCCGGGGAGAGAGTAGGACCATCTGGCATGGGCGAGACGCCCGGTCAGCCATCTCTTACTCAGCATCGCCAGAAGACCCTTGCTTCGAAGGGTAAGGTGAAACATATGGCTAAAAGGACGAAGGCCTCCGACATAGTGCACCTTGATGAGCCAGGTGCTTCAGATACAGCTCCACAACGGGAGCCTTTGGAAGAGGCTGTCCCTTCTGGGCCCGGGGCTTCACTACCGGGGGGAGGCGTCTGCGGGGCGGGCGCTACGCCGGGCGCAGCTGAGGGGGTGCCCACGGGCCCGGAGGCGACGAAGGATGCTGATACCGCTACATCGTCCTCACCTCCTCCGCCCACCAGTGACTATTTCTGTGGGCCGTCTAGAAAGGATGGATGGTTCTATCACCGCGGCCCCCCTCCCTCTATTGCCCGTGACCGAATCGTCCTCCTACTTCGACCTGTGGAAGGAGGCAATTCGCCGGTCTGACTCTCCTAACGGTCTCTTTGCTCCCATGAAGACTATTACTGCGGCTAAGGAGAGGTTGAGGATTGGAGGGGGTGGAGCGGATGCTATCATGCGCCACTCTTTCCCTCTAGACGACTCGCTCAACTATTTATGGGAGGGGATCTACCAGGTGAGTGATTTGCCTTAACGTCGGTGTTGTATGCCTCTTCTGGATTTTCTTATGCTCACTGTTTTATTATGTACAGACGGTGGCTTTTGCCCAAAGTGTGGACGTGCACACCCGGGCTCTCCGCTTGAAGCTCTACCTCGAGGAATGCTGGGCCTGCAATGCCCAAGAGGAGTTAAGGATAGAGCGGTCTTCCAACAGCATTTTGTTGACACCGTTCAAGAGGAGATCTCCCGGTGGGTGCATGAGCAAACCGCGACTATAAAGAAGGAGCTGGGCGATGCTCGCCGGGCGTGCACCAGGCAGAGCGATGAGTACGAGGAGCAGTTGAAGAGGCTGCGTGTGGAGAATTTTTCCCTCAAGGGTCAGGTCTGGTCGCTGGAGACAGAAGCCGTGTCTCTTAAAAAGGTACGAAGTGAGTTTGCTGACGCCCAGTTGCATGCCTTTTCTGACTTGGAGTCCTTGGTGGAGCAGGCCCGAGCTTCCCACGATCAAGAGGTCGAGAAACTTCGTGCCGAGAAGGCGTTGCTTGCTGAGGATAGGGCCAAGCTTTCCCAAGAGCTTCATTCTGCCTCTGAGGTGAATGCTCTCCTGAAAAGGGAGTTGTCGTCCTCCGAGGCGAAGACGGCGGAGGCGGCCCGGGCGGGCGAGGTTGGCCTCCGAGAAGGAGAAGTTATCCGCCGAGCTCCACAAGTTGTCTGGTGAGCTTGCGACTTCCATAGAGCAACGGCTTTCCTCCGAAGAGAAGGTAAGAATGTTGGAGGAGGAGTCTGCTAGGCTGCGGCTAGAAAACTCCGAGCTGGCCACGAGAGGTAATTCTTTACTTTCCCAATCATTCTATGTTGCTTTTCCCGTTTTTTTTTTAATAAAAGTTTTTCTCCTCCCTTTTCTTTCTCTTTACTTAGGCCCGAGGCCTAGGAATCCCGTCGAGGGGCTAGAGAGATTGAACCTGCAGATTGATGACCTCGAAGAAGAGCTGATTGCCGCGAATGCCAACCGCGATCGGTACCGGGCTTATGCTCATACCCAGGAGTAGCAGGTGGCCGGTCTCGAGGCTTATTCTCGGAAGGTGCGAGAGGACCTGCTGCAGTAGAGCACGAAGTTTGCTCACCTGAAGGAATCCTTCACCTCTCAATGTGGGAGGATGGCCAAGTCGTGCCGCCAAATTGTCTCGAGGTTTTTATGGGCAAGGGGGAAGTCATGGACGACGGCCTTTACCGGGAGTTGTCTTTTAAGGAGGTTGCACAAAAGACTTCCTTTCACGAGGTGCTTGAGAAGTTCGGGCGCCTCCCTGGGGAGACATGCTTTGTTCCTGGCCAGGCGTCTTTTCTTCCTCCCGGGAGCACCACGCATCAGGGTGGTGTAGGCCTTGGTCCTCTGCCGGGAGGTCCGGGTCTTCGGAGAGTGTTCAAGGGGTTGCTGCCACGAATCTTGATACTGTAAAGGAGACTTAGATAGGCCAGCAAAAATTTAGATTAGTTTTAGTTTTCTTTCCCCTCTTTTTTGTTTTAATGTACACATGCTTTCAACAGTTAATGGAATTATTTGTCAGTTGCTTTGCCAATTAATGTCATTTTGTTTTGTGACCGGTCGTTCTCTTAGACCGGTCGCTTTCGTTTTGGGTGTGCCACCGATTGCCTTCCCTTAGTCAATTGCCTTTATTTTGCGGGTGCGACCGGTCGCACTCAGTCGACCGGTCGTTCCGTTTGTATTTTAAGGATGCGACTTGGTCGTTTTTGACGACCGGTCATTCCTGCTCTCGCCCGGTCGCAATCAGTGACCGGGCATTTCTCGTTTGTTCTTTCCCTTCCTTGCTTTTGGAAGCCAAGTGATGGTACTCGCGGTCGTTCCCCTTTCCCTTTCCTTTTCCTCGTGTAATGGAGGAAGAGTTGCGGGGGGATCCGACCAGGGTACGGTGTGGCGTCCCACACCTAATGATTCACGCATTACAGGCGACCAGAGCTCCCGGGGTTTTCGGAGATGGGTTTTTCATTTTTGTTCTTGCTTGAGTGCGACGAATCATAACAAGGTTTTTAGGGCATTGCATCCTGTAGGGCATGGCCTGGGTGTTTCTTTTTCAGGGCATTACATCCTGTTGGCCTTGGCCCAGGTGTTTCTTTTTCAGGGCATTACATCCTGTTGGCCTTAGCCCGGGTGTTTCTTTTTCAGGGCATTACATCCTGTTGGCCTTGGCCCAGATGTTTCTTTTTCAGGGCATTACATCCTGTTGGCCTTGGCCCGGGTGTTTCTCTTAATGCGTGGATTTTCCAAAAATAATTCCCTTTATTGATGTTTGTCAAAGCATTACACCGATTTTTACACATAAAATTTCTTGAGGCATTCTGCGTGCCAGGAATGGGGCATTTCGTATCCCTTGACATTCTTTAGGTGATATGAAGCTTGCCCAACCTTCTGATGGATAATGTAAGGACCTTCCCACTGGGGGTCGAGTTTTTTGGGCTGCTTGACTTCTCTTAGGACCAGCTCGCCAGGGACAAAGCTTCATTCCCTGACCTTGCGATTGAAGTACTTTTCTACCTTCCTTTTGTCTTCTACCATCCGGGCGGACGCTATGGCTCTCTCTTCTTCGAGTAGGTCCAGGCAGTCTTTTATTCCTTCATCGTTGAACTGTTCGTCATAGGACTCCCAGCGGATTGATGGGATCATGATTTCAGCTGGGACAACTACCTCTAAGCCGTAGGTCAATCTGAAGGGTGTTTCTCCGGTTGGTCCCTTTTCCGTCGTTCGGTAGGACCATAGGACTTGGTGTAGTAGTTCGGCCCAACCCCCCTTTTTGCTTCCTAACCTTCTTTTTAGAGCTTTTATGATCTGCCCATTTGCGTTCTCGACCTGCCCGTTGGCCTGGGGGTGCGCCACCGATGCGAATCTTACCTCTATCTTCCATTGCTCGCAAAACTCCCAAAAACTGTCGCAATTGAACTGTGTCCCATTGTCAGTTATTATGGTCCTGGGTAATCCGAATCTACACACGATGTGCCTCCATACGAACTCTTGTGACCTTTTGGCTGTGATGGAAACGGTAGGCATTGCCTCGACCCACTTCGTAAAGTAGTCGATGGCTACATATACGAACTTGAACCTTCCGGGAGATGCTTCCGGGAAGGGGCCAATGATATCCAGCCCCCACATGGCCGGGGGGTTGTGTATCTTGTTGCCGTGCTCCTGGCATCTGGCGCACCTCCGAATGTATTCCTTGCAGTGGTCCTGCATTCTTGGCCAGTAGTAACCGAGCCTCATGATTTTGTGGGTCATGGCTCTTTCCCTTGGTGGTTTCCGCATACCCCTTCGTGCACCTCCTTTATGAGTTCACTTCCCTCTTCGTTCGTGACGCATCTAAGGGCGGGTCTTGCGAATGATCTTTTGTAGAGGCATCCCCCTTCGAGGAAAAATGATGCCGCTCGCCGCTTTACATTCCTAGCCTCTTTATCCTCCGGTAGCAACTTTTCTCCAAGGATGTACTCCACGATCGGAGTCATCCAAGATTCCTCGGACGCAAGGGGCTCAGTCGCCAGGACCTGGGCTTTGTCTACGCTTGGACTGGTCTTGGTTTCCAACCACACCCTACCTGGTATCCTTTCGGCCATACTTGCTAATTTCGCTAGCGCGTCTGCTTCGGTGTTTTTTGCCCGGGGAAGGTGCTTCAGCTCGCATCTTGAGAAGCTTGTTTTTAGCTCTTGGACCCTGAGTAAATACTTCCAGAGTTTTTCCTCCTTTACCTCATAGATGTTGTCATGCTGCCGGGTGACCAGTAAGGAGTCTGAGTATATTTCCAGGTCCGTTGCGCCTAGGGCAATGGCAACCTCCAGGCCTTGAATGAGAGCCTCGTATTCAGCCTCGTTGTTGGTTACTTCGAACTCCAACCGGAAGGCGTAGTTGATGTCTCGTCCATCGGGAGTTTGGACTACAATCCCTGCTCCCGCTCCTGTCTTGCACCGAGCGCCGTCTACCTGAATGATGAAGGGGGTGGGTGGCTTTCCTTCTTCTTGGTCGAAGCTGGTCTCCGTTATGAAGTCCGCTAGGGCCTGAGCTTTGATCGCTGTTCGTGGTAGGAAGTGGATTTCGTATTGGGTGAGTTCGACTGCCCAGCTTACCATGCGTCCCGACGCATTTGGATTATTCGTTATTTGCTTCAGCGGCCAGTTAGTCCTTACAAGGATTCGGTGTGATTGGAAGTATGGTCGTAGCTTCCGGGATGCCACCACTAGAGCAAGAAAGACTTTTTCAACATTGGTGTAGCGTCTTTCTACGGGGGTCAGGATCTTTCCTATGTAGTAGACGAGAATCTCCTTCTTTTCGTGCTCCATGATTAGGACCGCTGCCACCACCCATGCTGATGCGGACAGGTAGAGGTAGAGGTCCTGACCGGGTGTTGGGACTCCCAGCTTGGGTAACTCTCGAAGCATTTCTTTGATCTTCTCGAAGGCTTCTTTGCATTCCTGGCCCCATTGGAACTTGCTGTTCTTCCTTAATATGTTGAAGAACGGGATTGCCTTTTCCTGTAACTTTGAACAGAACCTGCTTAGGGCCGTGAGTCTTCCGTTGAGGGCTTGGACGTCTTTGATGCTTTGGGAGGGCTGAGGTCAAGAATCGCCTGGGTCTTTTCCGGATCCACCTCTATCCCTCGTTGCCCAACGATGAAACCAAGGAATTTTCCTTTGGTGACCCCGAACACGCATTTCTCCGGGTTTAGCTTGATCTGGAATTTGTCGAGCGTGGTGAATGTCTCTTCCAAGTCTTTCATGTGCCGTTCTTTGGACGGGCTTCTCATGACTATGTCATCCACATAAGCTTCCACATTTCTCGAGAGTTGCTCCCGGAACACTTTGTCTATCATTCGTTGGAAAGTCGCGTCGGCATTTTTTAATCCGAATGGCATCACTTTGTAGCAGAAGATTCCTGCTGAGGTGACGAAAGAATTTTGCTCGGAGTCCTTCTCATTCATCTTTATCTGGTTATACCCGGAGAATGCATCCAGGAAGCTCAAGACGGAGCTTTGGGCCGACGAGACGGCCAGTCGGTCTATCGATGGCAACGGGTAAAAATCTTTGGGGCATGCCTTGTTCAGGTCGGTGAAGTCCACACACATTCTCCATTTCCCATTAGATTTCTTTACCATAACTATGTTTGCCAACCACTTGGGGTATGACACCTCTCTGATAAAACCTGCTTGCAGGAGTCTTTGGACTTCTTCTCGAGCAGCCTGGTCCCTCTCTGCTCCAATCACCCTTCTTCTTTGGCGGATTCCCGGGTGCGTTGGGTCTACGTTGAGATTATGCTGGATAACGTTTGGGTCTATTCCGGGCATCTCCTCTGTGCTCCAGGCGAATGTGGCCCTTCTTTTTTCCAGGAATCTTGTTAGATGGACTTGTTCTTCGCTGTCAAAGGCATTTCCAATTTTAAAGAATTTGTTGGGGTCAGTTCGTAGAGGTACCTCTTTTGGGGGATCAGCGGGAGCCTCGTACCGCTCCGTTGTTTCGTCGGGGAGGGGGAGCTTTCCCTTGAATTCCTTCTCGGACCCCACGGTTTTGACAGTCTCGTTTCGTGGTAGGTTCTCCAAGATCCGTACCTCGCATACCCGCGCGACTTTCTGGCTTCCTCTCACCGTAACGAGCTTCCCTGACCTGGTCAGGTACTTCATATTCATATTGTGGGTGCTACAAATGGCTCTGAAGGCGTTTATTCCTGGTCGTCCGAGGTACATATTGTACCCAGAGAGCCCGGGAAGGATGAAGGCTGTCAATTCTTCGTGCGCCTTTCATCCCCTTGTCTTAGGGTGATGGTGAAGTCGACGCTTGTTGACTTTGCCGAGATCCCTCCTACGAAACCACCCAGTAGCTGAATAGGGCTTGATCTTATCTTCCGGTATCTCGACCTTCTTTACCGCCTCGGCAGAAATGACATTAGCACATGCTCCGCTGTCGACCATGATTCCTTCCATCATGCGGTCGTTCACCTGAGCCCTTATGACCAGCGGGTCGTTATGCGGGTACAGGACTCCATCTTCGTCATCCTTTGTGAAGTAGATTGGAGGAAGCTTTTGGTGTTTCACGTCCTTTTTGTCCGGGAGTTCTCGGTGAACCTCGTGGACGTGTCTTTTCCTTTCATTAGGGGTCAGGGGTCCAACTTCTGAGAATAGTCCTATGAACATTCTCAAGGAGAGTTTTATTAGTTTCTTTATCTTGTTTTGTTAGCATTATTTATTTGTAAATTTCGAAATACGTGAAACTTTATCGGGATGCAAGAATTTATATAAAAAAGCTCTAATACAGTAGTAACGAGCTACAGCCTCCCGCGGGGTACAAAGGGGATTTTTTATTTCTAAAGGGGACTTCGCCCTCTTCCCAAGAGAGCTACCCTAGGCGATCTACAGACCTGTGATTACCCCGAAGGACTTGCTATGATCCAACTCTGGGTGGACTTCTTCTTCTGGCTTAGGCCGGGTGGACTGGCTACCATAGTGCTGCCTATGCGGGGCTCCCCTTCCTTTTTTCTTGTTCTCCTCAATCAGCCTTAGCTCCTTGGCGAGGTTTGCACAATTGATTGTCCTGTGGCTGCGGTGTCCATGATACTCACAGAAGGCCACCGGCACCTCTCCCGGGCTGGGCTTTCTTGGTGGGGGCAGGAGTCCCTCCCTTACGGCAGCAGCATACTTCCCTGGGTCTATTTGCACTATTGGGAAGGCTCTAGAGCTCGAGGCCTGCTGTCCCTGGGGGGCCGGGGCCTTGGAATAAGGCTTGTATCGGCTTCCCCCCTGGTGCGGTCCTCCGGTCGTAGCGACCCCTCCTGTCTGGCTTCCTTTCTTCTCACCTACGACGGGGGCTCTAAAGCTATTGAGGAGTTCCTTGGCCTTATTCTCCGCAACTTCTGATTTGAGGAAGTTGTGGATCATCTCGGCCAACTCACCATGTGATTTTGGCGCCTTGGTGGCTATCTTTCCAGCGAGGCGGGGGTGGGCCAAGCCATTACCAAAGGCTTTGATCAGTATCTTTTCATCGATGTCATCGATTTCGGCCACCTGTTTGTGGAACCGCTCGCTGTACTCTTTTACAGTTTCCCCCTTCGCCTGTTTCACATCCATGAGCTCTATCGTTTCTCTTTTTACCTTTTTACTAGCTGCGAAGTATTGCTGGAATTCCTCGGTTAGTTGTTTGAAACTGGAGATCGATTGGGGTGGTCTAGATGAGATCCAGCTCAAGGCTCTCTTGGAGAGTGTTCCGGGGAATAAGTTGCACAAGGTGAGTGAGCTAATCCCCTGGGTGTTCATGGCGAACATGAACTTCTTAATGTGCTGAGCAGGATCCCCAGTACCGTCGTACTTCTCCACCGCCGGGGCGACAAAGTGAAGGAGGTGAGAGCTTAGCTTTGCGGATCTTTTCAGAGAAGGGGTATAGGCTCATGTCGATGGCGTCATCTTCTTCCTCCTCTATAGTGATTAAGGCCTCCTCTCGGGTGCCTCTTTTCCCGTCATTGCTTCCGGCCACATCTCGACCCTTCAGGAGATCTATCGCCTCCGACATCTCCTCCCATTTTTGCTGGAATTCCTCGTCTCTCTGCATCAATTCCTGTTGGAGGAGCTCGTTTCCTTCCACGATCTTTTCGTCGATGGATCTAGTGAGGCTCGTCAGCATGTTCTCCAAGTCTTTTTTGGAAATGGAGTCGTGGGTCACCTCGGGTCCGGTACTCCCGTCGTTGGTTTGCAGATTTTTCCTTGTTCTGGGTGCCATCTTCGTACCTAACCTGCAAAAACAGAGTTTCGCTCTTAGATGTGTCGATTTTGTATGTTTTCCAAAGTTATTATTCTCGTTGGTGGACTCGTGGTTGCTAGATCTGAGCTGTTCGTTTCCCACAGACGGCACCAAATGAAATGGTATAAATCCCTAAGTTCCCAAGCAATCTTCTCGAACAATTCACAGATCGGAATCCTAATCTGTCGTCAAGCTCTTCAAGTTCTATCGGGTTACCTTGTTACCGAATGAAGAGAACACACGAGAAAGAGAGAGATTAATAGCAATGCAATAGTAATGCAGCAGTGGAAATTCTCAAGTAATGGTCGCGTGTCCTTTATTGAGGGAGTGAACCCCTATTTATAGTGTTTCTCACAGGCCTCCTGGCCTATCACATTGTGCCAGGCTGGCGCATAAATATCTTGACAGGCCTACAAAATATCTAATAAATATCTTAAATATCTTATCCTAATTTCCCCACTTTCGATTGCTACCTGCGCTTGCCTCGTTCTCATATCGACCGGTCACACACGACCGGTCGCTATTCGTGCCATACTTAGCGTATTTAGCGACCGGTCGCTTCTTACATTGTATCCTGCGTTCCTGGCGTCCGGTCACGAACGACCGGACGTATCAACGTTCTTAGTGACCGGTCACAGGCGACTGGACACTTTCTATGTTATGTTCTAGGGCCCTTGGTGACCGGTTGAAATTGACCGGTCACTGCTTGTGACCTGTTTGGTCCTAGACAGGGACGCCCGGTCGTTGCCTTGACCTTCCTCTTCCTTTCTCTTTAGCTCTACTGGGCTATTGCTCTTTCTTTGGGGCTTCCGGGCATATTTTCCCCACTTCAATAATGAAGAGAAATCAACCCTTAAATAAAATTATTTGTATAATGAGAAGAGAATAAACTAATTAAATATTTATGCTAAAAGGAAATACAAATAAAATAATTAAGAAAGAGTTCTAACTCTGGGAATTTAAAATACTTCCAAAGGATAGATCTCGATAAATTAGGGAGATCAGTAAAAGAAGATTGGTGAAGTAATTCAAGAAAGAATAAATCAGAAACGAGAAACAATATCAAGAGGTCAATTAATAAACATTTATTTGGAGGGAGATAATTTAGAAAGGAGTAGATATGTCGTAAATAATTTGAAGGTTTAACAAAGGAAAAGAACAACTCGTTAAAAGGGTAAAAGAAAACACCAGTAATACAATTACTAAGAGAAGAATAAGGAGAGTTAACAGAATAATATTTTGAGCAGTCAAATAGAATTCGAACTCTGAATACTTAAAATAAGTTGGAAAGAATATTCTGGAATAGTACTTCGGAGTTCAAATAACTTAGGGAACTTAGGAGAGAGAAATAATACTATATCATACATCATTCGAAATATAATTAAATCCATCAATGCAAAACATTACCAATATTCAGAAACACTTTATGGAGAAAGATTAATTCCCTGGGCCACCTTAACTAACCTCAAACATGTCACTCATACCATATACTATATTATTCCTAGCTTGAAATTTCCTGGGTATTTCAACACATATGCTTGAAGGTACGTATACTCTTATTTCATTTATCCAATTGGCATTACAACATGGTTACACACTTAGCTATCAAAATACATCAGTTGTCTGAAAGTTAAATTTATGCGGCCGGGTCGGATGTGGGTCTCATTCACTAGAGCTGGTGGGGCAGTATTGAGCTTAATGCTCTTAATCCCATGATATACTAGCCTTGATTCTCCACCAAATACCAACACATCCCCAGATTTGAGGATGATATTGCTTGCTAGATCCATCCTCTTCTGGTCTCCATAGATGAACTTAGCATCATCACCAATGGAGAACGACACAACCTGTATTCCTCTGGTGATGGACTCGGTCGTCTCGTCACAGTCTTGGTGCATCCCAAGCCTTTCTCCCTTCTCGTAGTAGTTGATGATGCAAACATCGGGTGTCATGTCGGGTAAAGGGTAAGTCTCACAGTCTTGAGCAATATCCATCGCTTTTTCCACCAAGGTTTGGAAACTCTCAGGTATCATAGGTATTGATACGCCATCTACCATCCTCACCTGTCTGTAAACCCTAGCTTGCGGATCCCAATTCTTCCCTAAGCACATCATGTGCAGCTTTATCTTAGAGCCACTACTAAATATAGGGGTATAAAATCCTCCCAAACTCTTACCTAAAGCTCTACACTCCTCTACTATGGCGATTTATTCATCTAAGGCTAGGAACTCATGAGAAGTATCATGCCCGGTCTGACTACATGACACAACTCACCATGGTACTCTCGTCCTTCCTCCACGGGTCTAGGTGATCTCGGTCTTGCGAGTGTAGGATAGCAGATATCGAAGTCTCCTAAGAGGTAGAAGGTTTCCTAGGTAAGTCGTTTGTCTAAAGCGGTAATTAAAACACACATCCATGCTGAGGTAAAGTGTTTAACACTTAGTCATGCTCTCATACAATGGTTTAAGGTTTCAAAAGCTAACCTTGACCGCGATAAGTACTAGTACCAGCGTCCGAAGCTCCTGCTGCATTCAGCGTGCGGTTGATCGGCAGACTCATCTTCTAGGTCTGTTGCTGCCCCTTCTGGCCACATCGAGCTCCAGCTCCACCAGCTGCTGTGCCCTGAGTCCCCTAAGCTGGGCGGTACGATCGGCTCTCCGGATTCGCGAAGCATTCGAACGACCGATGGCCCTTCTTCCCACAATGGTGGCAGTCCACCGCTTGCCCGGCGCAGTCAACACCCAGGTGGTCTTTACCACATCGCTTGTAGTGGAAGTGGCGCTGGGGTACAAAACCGATTATCACGCAACGATTGGATTAATAAAAGAATGGTAATGGATAGTTTAATTCACAACTCATTTATGAGGTTAGATCACTAACCCTTGAGGGGTACAGATCTGAGAGGTTGGACATCGTAAGTAGGTCCGGTCAGCATCGGAACCTTCTCCTTGCCCTTCTGGCTGGCCTACTCCTTCTTCTTCTCCTTCCAGGAGAACTTCTTCTTCCTGTTATCGTCAAAGAGTTAGGAATTGCAGGTATAAGAGCAGGCAAGCAAGCAAAGTAATTTAATAACTTAAAAGCGGTTCTTACTTTCTGCCCTTGCTGCCACTACCTCCAGCCATAACCTCGCCTCCTTCTCGGGGGCCTTACGCTTCTGCCCCTGGTTGTCATCCCGGTTGTTCACCAACAGCTCGGTCCAAGAAGCAGCATCATAGCACTCCTATAATGCATCAATGAGTTTCCCGACACTTGAAATAAATCATACTGAGTTACAATGCACAAACTGTTAACTAATTTACCTGAACCGTAGGGTATAGAGCAGCACACATGGCTGCCTTGATAGCATAGCGTAGACCACCTCTGAACTTCTCCACCTTAAAGGTGTCAGAAAAGACAACTCCTGGGATGAAGTCCAACAGCCCGATGAATGAGGAGTAGCACTGATCTAATGTCAGACTACCCTGTCTCAGTGCCTCGAACTCCTCCCTCTTCCTCTGCTTCAAGTGAGCAGGATAGTATTTCTCCTTCAGCAATTCCACATAGTCTGTCCATCCGAAAACCCTCTATAGCAGTGTAGTGAGCCTTCACGGACCTCCACCAAGTACTGACGGCGTCCCTCAAGCGAAAGGCCGTTATCTCGACCTGGTGCTCAGCAGGCACATGAATGGCGTCAAAAGCCTTCTCATGCTCAATAATATACCTCTTCAGGATGGTAGGGTCCGCCACTCCGTCGTATGTCGGAACTCGCGTGTCAGCAACGCTCTTCAGCCAGTTTGGCTCTCTCGGTGAGGGTGTGGGTGAGAATATAGGTGGCGCTTCAATCTGGATGCCTCCCATCTGGGCCAGCTGTGCAAAGACGGCAGCTACCGTCTCAGCAACGCCTGCGGACTGGGTCTTAGGAGGACCGCCTCCAGACCCACCGCCTCTACCTCTGCCTCTGCCAGCTTGGCGATCTCGACTAGACATCTGAAGGATTCACAATCAAGTCAACACTTGGTAAAATACCATAATTCCGTCATTCATAAGTTTACATAGCCCTAAAAGGCATTAAATACATTTGTTACCAATAATCTCCTAATCTTTCTCGTTCTTAACTTCCTCAATGGTTCTCGTAATTAAATATCCTAGGCTCACGGTACTTAAACTACTATCTCTTGTAATCAGAGTGGTACTCTGCTCTAATACCACTTTTGTAACACCCCTACTAACTCGGCTCCTAATCATCATATAATCGTCATACTTAAGTAATTAAAACGTAGCGGTAATAACAGACTGTCGTACTAATGGTGTTACCGTCATCACTCGCCAATACAACTGATAACGGGTTACATGATAATCAACATAAGAAACGTATTCCCGTAGTGATCACAAGAGATAGATAGCAGTGCTTAAATAAAACCAAAATATGTACAACATAAGTCCGTCTTATACATAATTCCGTACACGTGAGCATCTAAACGAATGTACACCACGGTTCACAAAACCTGAGTCCAAAATAACAATCGTATCAGTCCGTACCTCAGTCTATCCAAAAGTGTCGCTAAACAATAGTCATGCCCCGCGTCGACAACCAGCTAGTCTCCTAAAAATAAACATGGTTGTGGTATGGAATCAGCCCCTGCTGAGTATGTTATCACATGCCCCATCATGTCTTGAAATACCCCAAACCTAAGTATGCTAAGTAAACATCAAGTTATGATGTAGTGAGGCTAAAACATGCCTTAAAAACATTGGTAGACAATTTAAACCAAGGAAAACACAAGAAAACGCCATAAGGGTAATTTAAGCAAAAATGTGCTCTAAGCTTGGAGTGACTTTGATTATCACCCAAATATCATTATAAGACCATATTAACATGTTAATGGACATTTTAAATCAATTACTGAAGAAAACCAAGCTCAAAAACAAGCTTAAAAATAAAATGTGCTTTAAGACTCCTTAAAGCACCTTTTTGAGAAATTGTCTTAGAAATGGGTTTTGAGTGGTTAAATGCCCATGATTACACCTTAATCAACATGTGTCCTAATTAGTATCACATTAGGAATCCTAAATCAATGGGAAACCAAAAATTTCATAAATTTGTGCACTAATTTGTGAATAGTGTCAAATAGTGCCCAAATTAAGCTTAAGTCAACATAAGTCAATAACATGGTCAACCAAGACCATAAATATCTCCATTTAGAGGAGGGGGCCAGTTTTCAAGTGGGTGAGTCACCACATGAGCTAGTAAAGTTAGAAAAGAAGAAGACATAAGAGAATAGTACTATTTACCTTTTTATGACAAATATCTTACTTTTAGCCTACCTTCACTCCTTTTCTTCATTCATTCTCTTCTTCCACGGTTTTCTTCATCTTCTTCACCCTCTCAAACCGTGAGAACCATCCCCATACTTGTTCCACCTTGCTTTCTCCATAACTTGCTCATTTTAGCTCAAAAATCAAAACAAAATACATATTATTCTTAGTTAGCTCAAGCTCTTGCTTCCTATCTTTTCAAAGTTGGAAAAGCTTCATTTTGGAGCCATAGGAAATCTCCATTGGAGGAGGAAAAATGAGCTTTAAGAGTTCATTAGCTTCTCCATTCATTCAAGGTTAGGAAAATGTAAGAAAAACCATGTTTCCACCATTTCTCCTCCATTACCGAAAATTACCTTCTCATGGGACCTTGTTTTATCCCTTGTTCTAGCTTGATTCTATTCTCCAAAGACTTGAGGAGGTCTTGCCTTGCTTCATTATCAAAGCCATTCCAAAATTTAAAGGTAATCATCCACTTTTAAGCTTTAAAACACATTTTTAACCTAAGATTGAATTCTAGGAGTTTAGGCATGTTGCCTAATACTCATTAGATTATTTTAATGTGGGTTAGAACATTGGCAATAGGATTAAAGCCTTCGCCGATTTTCCATCAAGAAAACTAAAGGAGGAAATTGAGAGAGAAGCTTGGAAACAAGGTAAATTGCTTACCTAATGGGGGTTTAAGGTTTAAGGGGTGGTATTTAGATAAGTACTATATATAGCTTAAATATTACATTAAGTAATGGGTTATATAACCTAGGAAAAAGAATTTAAATAAGCTTATGAACTTGTGACTAAGGAGCCAATGGGAATGATTTAGTAAGATAAGCTTAAGGTGAATTATGAGAACAATTATATTGCTATGGGAGCATTGTTGTGTGTAATTGCAGGTTGAAAGCTTTTATATATGGGAAATTCAGTGTTTAAGTTTAAGTCATTTAAGGGCCTAAGAGCCATGTCATTTAAGAGCCTTAGTGCTATGCAATTTAAGATTATTGCATTATATTGAGTTTGTTGTGAATGAGTTGATTTGGGTGAGAATTATGATGAGAAAAAAAATTTGATGTGTGTGAGGTGATTGAATGAGAAAAACCATGCATATGGGCATGATAATATAATAGAGGAGCTATGGCAAATTTTGAGTGAAAATAAGTTAACAACGGTGTTCTTAAGGTTTAGAATGACCTAGAGTTGTCTAGGAGGGATTAGAGGTTAGGAGGGTGTAATTTGTGTGCTAAGATTATGTCCTAAGGATTTGAGTGTTCATGATTGTATTAACGGGTGAAAAACTAAATGTTGGGTGTAGTAATATACTAAGGAAGCCATGTCAAAATTTGGAGAGGAAACTAAGTGTTTAAGGTGTTCTAAGGATATTTTATGACTAAGGATGTTCTAGTAAACATTAAGGTTTGTTTTAGTGAAAATGGATAAACTATGGAGTTCTTGAGTACTAGGAAGACCTAGGGATGTCTAAGAGGGACTAGGGGTTACAATGGTGAATTTAAGGCACCAAAAACCATGGTTAAGGAAGCTAGGAAACTTGTACAAGTTTGAAGGAAAAATAAGGCATAATGACTTATAAGGATGTAAGCATGTGCTAGATTATATATAGCTTTGAGAAGTTTGAGTAAAGCAAATGGGTATGCATAATGATGCTTAAGGAGTAGTCAAGATGGTTGTGAAGAAACACAATGATTAGTTGAGGTCTTAGGCAAAATCACAAGTGGGAAGTGTAAGGAATCAAGTGTTAAGTGTAAGAATTTTCTAAGAAATTGAGTGACAAGTTTGATGATGATTAAGGAAGGTTTAGTAGGTGTTTAATGTTTAAACATGTAGGAAACATGTGGAAGGAGTGTGGAATGAGTGGGAAAAGATTTGGGTGAATTTGGAGTTCAAAATGAGGAGAAAAGCACTTTGAAATTGGCCTCTATTTTGGACCGCCCCTGGGGAGGTCCAGACGAATTCTGCAGGAAAACTAGCCTCTGGTTGGGACCCCCTGGGACCTCCCCAGAGGGGCGGTCCAGTGCAGAAAAGAAAAAAAATTGTTTTAAGGCTTCTAATGATGGGGGATTGGATGGTAATGGTTTTAGATGATGTTTAGGCCTTGTTTGGTGACATATAAAGGCCTCAAAAAGTGTAAACAAGTGTTAGGAATCCCTTGTAAAATTGAGTAAGTAGATAAGGAGGTTTTAGTGGATGTTTTAAGGTGGAAATTAGGTACCAAATGATGTTAGAACATGTTAGGATATATTGAAGAACTTGTGGAAGAGTTTGGGAACAAAATAGAAATTTTTGGGAAGATTCTGCAGTGGACCGACCCTGTCTGGGTCGGTCGGACTGTGTTAAGCCAGGCGAAATCTTTCTGGAATCGACCGACCCAGAGGGTCTTGGGTCGTTCGGGCTGGCCTTGGGTCGGTCGGGCAAAAATTTAGCGAACAATATGTTTCTGAGATGGACCGACCCAGGGGTTGGGTCGGTCGACCCTTAAGTTATATAAAAAAAACTTTAAACTTTAAGAATGTTAAGTGGTATTAGTATTAAACCATTAAGAGGATAATGATGATTAGAAAGATAAGAATATAAGGAGTTAAGGGATTAAGTAAGTAAATGGTTTTAAATGTTTAAGGTTAAGTTTGTAAGAACTTAAGAGGTGTTAGATGTGGATCATTAAGGGTTAAGTAACATGGAAGAAATTAACAACCAAATTGGGTCAATGTTTTAGGACTTGGGAATTTGGACTCCGGAGGAGAGTAAGCAACCGCTAGTAGAAAAATGATTTTAAATGACGCACTTTAAACCACGGTTAAACAAATAACCGTCGTTTAAACATTATAAACCACGGTTCTTGGGGAAACCGTCGTTTATGTTGCATGCTTCATCAGATAAATGACGGTTTTTTAAATAACCGTCGTTTATTAACTACACCGCTTAGAAGCAAAAACGACGGTTGTATTGGAACCGTCGTATAAAGGTATTATAAACCACGGTTACTAATGAACCGTCGTTTTAAATGTCACGCCAACAATTTAAAACCACGGTTTTTTTGAAACCGTCGTTTATTGCTTCCGTCCATTAGCCTTTAAACGACGGTTTTGTCTAATAACCGTCGTTTAAAAGTCTTTAATTAAAAAACCCGTCGCCCTTTCTTCTTCTTCTTCCTCCCGCGTTATCTTCCTCTCTGGCGATTGGCGATTCCCGAATCGACTCCCTCCTCTATTGCCGTCGAGCCACCACCCTCCACCTCCACCGCCCCACTCCCTGTCGACAACAAACGGGAACAACACGCCCCTCCACCGGCCCACTCTCGGTCTCGACGTCACGCCTAGCTCCACCGCGCCTCCGCCCTCGCCTTCTCTTCCGGTCGCGGCGACAACAGCGGGAGTACTAGCACCACCGCGCCTCCACCTCTCCACCATCGCCTAGCTCCACCGCGCCCCTCCAGTACCGCCCCTATAACACCCCAACCCGAAATCCAATAACCTGAACGACGATCGCTCCCAAAGAAACATAAACTGCAGCGGAATAAAATACAATAACCGGGCGGTATTACAATGCCGTTGGCCACCCTTATGACCAACAAGGCTAACTCCAAATACAAATCTCCAGAAGTCATGGTCCGAATACAAATACAATCCGAGATACTAGATTCAAACTCAAAGGTACAATAATTAAGTAAAACAAATAACTAGTAGGAGACTCCCATAGCTTGAATCTACCCCACCTACACTCGGTGTGGTAATCTTCTCAACTTCAGGTACCTGAAAAATGGGGGTGCCCCCAAAGGGGCTCAGCAAACAATGCTGGTATGGAAAACGTGCAGCCCATCGTCTACCGGGCCACACCAACTACTTTGTCGAGTACATGCAGTTCATTTTTGTTAAGCTGTAAACAAGCATAGTATGATAAAAACAAGTATCCATACAAGGACAACAATGTCACATAAAACAAGACTTCAGTAGGTCAAGTTAGGTGAACTGTAATCATTTGATAATAGTCGGGTCCACACGATGGGACTGACTGGTGTATAAGAGCATGTCAATATAGTGAAGGTATAGTGACCTCGTTATAGAGAAAGGTTGGGTAATTAGTCCCTCAGAAGATAACGTAGTTAACTCCTGTACTTTAGAAAGGTGAGAATCGAACCCTCGAGAGGAATAAAGTCTTCCTCCCCACTTGTACTGTTCCGGTACGCAGCCGTGGATGACATATTGCACCCAAAACTCCCGTCGCGACGTAAATTGAATAGGAGACGACCTGAGACAGGTACAACTCCTGTAGCATGCATGGCCAGATCAACTGGGCTCCTCGTTCTCGTGGTATAGAATTGTTAGGTGTCATACAAGGACATTAATCAAGAACACAATGTGTATTGTCAGTTATCACGTTTAGGATAATGACGTCTGTTATAAAGTGAAGTTAGTGAGAGACTTGAGTACAAGTTCTCGGTATAATAAAGCGCAGGTATTTAGTCCACTGGTATAGTAGTGTTTGTATGCGTGGGACATACACATTGTAGTTAGCATCATTCACGCACATAAAATAATACAACAGTGCACAAGAGTAAAACAACATTCTACATTAATTATCTTGGTCGTATTTCAAACAACAGATAGCACACAAGCCGGTGTAATCCGGTAGGCAACAGGTTGCAAGAATCCCATACCGTTCACCGTAGACTGTACTTGTTTAGTTCCCGGTCAACGTCTGGTAACAAAGTCCTAGAATAGGATTAGCTGAGAGGGTTAATCTCTGTTACCCTTATATAATAATTTTATTGGATCATTCAACAAATTTCGTATTTGTTATTTCATGTGAGGTTTTCTTTTAATTACCTCATGATTTATGTATAACTTATTTGTTATTCCTTTTGATTTATTTATAAATCATTTAATGTACATATATGTATTTATTTATTCATGTACTATATTTGTATTTATTTTTAATTGTCTAGGTGACATAGCAACTTATAATTTCTTAACTATATTATATGCCATACATGGACAAAAATTCTTATAGTTTTTTATTATTCCTCCTTTAACCATAAATAATAATTATTGGTTACCTTTAAATTCCTTATAACTAATAAGCCATAGTTTTAATTCATAACTCCTTAAATCAAAATTCTTCTTTCTAATTCCTCCAAATATCCACGTGGGACCTATTTATTTAAATCTAAATTCTTACCCTTATATTTCGGTTATTTACAAAACAACCACATTAATTCATAAACTTTATATTTAAATTCTAATCTCATTATATTATAGTTTTAATTCCTTATTTAATTATATTACAAAGCCACCACTAATATTTTGGTATATAGCTTATGAATATTATATCTTTCGAAAATTACCACTTAGCCCCTCAAATTCTCGGCCCATATATATATATTTTCTATAATTACAATTTAACCACAAAATCTTATAATCTTTACATAATGCCTTATAAACTATAGTTTTAATTTTAATTCTCCATAATTGCCGAATATATATATATATAAATTCTTAAATTACAAATCTAACCCAAAGTAATTCGGCTTTGTCATATACTTTCCATTAATTACATTTTCACCCCAAAACTTTATAATAGTTACTTAATAACTTATAAACTATAGTTTAAATACTTAATTCTTCAAAATTTCGAAAGTGAACTTCATAATTCTCTTAATTATGAATTCGCCCATTATTAACTCCAAACTTTCATAATAAGTTTTATAAATTACATAATAGCCCAAAACTTTATAAAATGTTATTTTAACACTTGTTTAAATTATCTAAAATTCATAAACTTAATTCCTAACCTTATATTATATCATATTTATCCCAAGGACACCCTTAACTCTCGGTTTTATAGTATATGCACCAAACTTTGTAAAAATTACATTTTAGCCACATAACTTAATTAATTAGCCATTTAAGCACTAATAAAATATTTTTAACTCTCCAAACTTTATAATATAAGTTTATATACATAAGTAGTTCATTAAAACCTATTTATCACTTAGACCATTCGGCCATAATTAAATAGTTACCATATAGTATATAAAAGTAGATTTATATGTCAAAATAACTATACATAAATTCATATGAGTTTTATAACTCATGTAAAAATTATTGTAATGTCTTATATTGATTCCTAGTTCAAAATAGAACATTTTTACCCTTGACAATTCGGTATGAACAAGGATGTAACCTAGGTAACTTTTATGACATTAAAATGTGTCTTAAGGTAAATATTTTCCATATATGTTATCGATTATATTTTTGGTACATTATACCATATAGTTTCGGTTGTAGGTACCCTAGGAGGTGTACATAATTTTTGTATAATTTTTAGAAGCTTAACAAAGCTTAAAACATAAAGATTAACTTAGTAAACTTACTCCTTAATAAAAGGTGGTTAAGTGCTTGAACTCTTCTTGAATCTCCAAGATTTCTCCAAGGAAATTTTGATGCTCCACTTCGGTTATATGCAAGTGGTGAAGGAGTTTAGGAGTTAGATCTTCAATAAAGATCTTAAGTAGATTTGTAAGTAGTTTTCCAAGGATTTACCTTAAGCTTTTCTCCTTATAAATTCAGCTCACTTAAGGTGGATGAAGAACCAACTTTCCTTCATGAAAATGAAGAAGAAAAGAACCTTAGAAGAAGTAGAAATCGGTTGCACCTAAAAATGTGCTTTAAGGATTTTCAAGCATGAAAACTACCTTAAGATAACCTTGAGATGCTCCTTGGATTAATGTTGGTTTAGACAACCTCCTTGGAGTATTAGTTGATGCCGAAATGCTATGGTGTGCTAGGAAGAGTTTTGCTTCAAGGCTTGGCAAGAAATGCTAGAAAATTACCTTAAAGATGAAGATAGAAGTTAAATCTCCATTAATGGACTTAAGAGCTTCAAAGGAAGAAGATGAAGGAAGAAGAGAGATTTAGGAACCTTACCAATTCGGAAATGGAGTGGGCAAGGGAAAGAATGAGTGCAACCGTATAACATAAGGTATGTTTGCTTGATTTTTGTTTTGTTAATTTTTAATGTCAATTGACTAGTCTTTTCATTAGTTTATTCCATGGGTTATTGGCTCAATAAATGCCCATGTTATATGCATATGTTCGACCATGTGGTGTGACAAGGCAAGGTGGAAGAAAATAATGTGAGCTAGAAGACAAGGAAATTTAGGTAAGGTTTGTTCTTTTGATTTTTCTATGTTTATGCTTGTCTTCTTCTTCTCTTGTAGGTGGACTAATTCAAGGGCTGAATGGAGCCTCTCAACCGGTAATGAAGAGCCAAGGACAAGCAAAGGTTGGTGTTATACCCAAAATTTCAACCCCCCCGGAGTAGTCTCTAAGGCATACATGTTACAAAGGGCAAAAGGGGTCAAAAAGCACCAAGGCGGGATTTTCCAAGGACATTATCGGGATTTTCTATTTTTATATGACTTGTTCATTATCTCCAAACACTTCCAAATATCATAGTCATTATGAAAGGTATTTCATGATTCTCTGATAATATTTATTCTGGAATTTAGCTTTTAATTCATATTATAAGCTAATTTCTTTAATTAACACATGAAATAACCTCAAAATAGAAATAATAAAAGCTTTCCAAAATTAAAATAAAATTGTCACATGTTTAGCATGACTACATACAGTCATAAACCTGAAATTATTTTATTTGGAACCTTAGCCCAAAATTTAAAAGAGAAATTCGATCATTTTTGCAATTTTCTCTCTCCTATGGAAAATACCGAAATTAAAACAAAACGTCATGAACTTTTAACACAGGATAGAGGATGTTTATTAGAGACTAATGCCGTTTGAATTTCTTTATTTCGACTTTCCAATAATAAGTTATGAATTATGGGAGATTCCAGATTGAAAGATTTTTATCTAATCGGTTATTTATCAAAACAACCCGATTCCAACTCTCAAAATTCTTAAAAATCATCCTTTATCTTCAGTTAAAATTTCATAATTTATCTCGGCCTGAAACATATTTTACAAAATCAGATTCCCTTAGAGCACAAAATCAGCGTTTTAGATAAAGATCTTGCTCTATCAACTTGGCCATGCTCTTTCTATAAAAGGCCTTCCAAAAAATGACCTAGGGCAGAGCACATCATCCCCATAGTCAGAAAACACAGCCGTCTACTTGCCTCCCACGTTTTCAACACTCTCAACACCGAAACTCTACCAAAATCATCCCAAAATCACCAAAACACATTCTTTCTTCTCCCATTGAACTTCCAAGCATCAAAACACCACAAATACAGAACCAAAACGTGCTTAACAACACAAGGAAGAAGAGGTCAGAAGCTCGGGTCAAAGTCGAACCGGATCGGCCACCAACGAAGCTTTCAGAGATTCCCGACGTGAAGGACAACAAGTTTTCGAAATCAAAACAGGGTAAAAACCAAATTCTCTAACCCTTCTGGTCTAAATACACTTCTGGTTGAAATTGCTAACCGAATTGATTTTCCTTGCTTCTGAATTAAGGTTTGTTTGTGTTTCTGCCTTCTAACTTGTTCGTTAAGTTTCGCATTAAATTCGATTTCAAATTGAAAACTTTCAACCACTAACGTCTTGTACACCCATAAAATTTGAGCCAAAAACCCTTCGGGAACAGCCTCTGTAACAGCCCAGTAATCAACCCACTTGTGAGATATTGTCCGCTTTGGGCCGCAGCCCGCACGGTTTTGCTTCCAGGGTACCATCCCCAAAAGGCCTCTCACAAGGCAAGAGTATCCCCACACCTATAAGGTGTGGTTCGTGCGCTCTCCCGATCGATGTGGGAGGTGACCCCTACACTGGGTATCACACTCTACCCCCTTGGGAGCCCAGCGTCCCCGCTGGCACACTGACCTGGGCCTGGCTCTGATACCATCTGTAACAGCCTAGTAATCAACCCACTTGTGAGATATTGTCCGCTTTGGGCCGCAGCCCACACGGTTTTGCTTCCAGGGTACCATCCCCAAAAGGCCTCTCATAAGGCAAGAGTATCCCCACACCTATAAGGTGTGGTTCGTGCGCTCTCCCGATCGATGTGGGAGGTGACCCCTACACTGGGTATCACAGCCTCAACGCCGCCGTCCGAGGGCGGTCCGCACCCACGGACGCCATGTCCGGGGTCCCGGACTCCCTGTCCGTAAGCCCGGACGCCCCCGGACGGTGGCGGGATATTTTTATTTTCAAAAGTTAGGGTTTTATAAAACATGTCCGGACCCACGGACATCCTGTCCGTGGCCTCGGACTTTTCAAAATCTCGTTTCTGTTTAAATTTGACTTTTCTGTGTAATTAGGTTAACTGGGGTCCGTGGGTTCGGACATTAGGTCCGTGGCCACGGACGAAAACAAAATTCGACCTAATTCTGCCTCCGAAACCCTAGTTTAGGTAGTTTTAATTTCACTTTACTTTCTGTCAAAAAATGTTAAAAACAAAAAAATCAGAAGCGCGCACTTAGGTTAAAAACGACTCGTAATAAGCCGTAATTAAGCTAAGTAGAGGAAAACGACTTCTAGGGGTAATGAAAGTAATTGAACCCTAAATAAGTCGAATACAAGCCCCCGAACCCGAACTCTCCTTTCCTAATTTGATCTAGGTTAAAATTAGGTGGCGACTCATAATAGGTTCCAGTGAGCTAGCTTAGGTTTTAATAATTATTGTTATATTACATAGTTATTAATCTTAGGTTATAAGTGGACCTAAAACCGGTTAGATCCTAATCAACTTTAATCAACATAGGATAGGGTTTAAAGTCAAGGCTCACAGAATGGCGACTCTGCTGAGGAGAAACTTCTTAATTTTAAGAAAGAGGGCTTAACTCGAAAATGTTTATTTATGGCTTTATTACTCTGTTTATTTATTTCATGCGCACTTTAATTTTCAGCACCTTTGCATCATATGAGAGCGAGGGTCCACGCAAACCGATTTCACCCTGGGACCCGTTTGAGGGTCCCCTGTCAGGGACTCACACCTTTTAGGTGATGTGAATAAGCGAGGGGAAAGAGGAGGGTGTCGTCTAACCACACCCCCTTAATACCTGGGCTCTAGCCCCAAGCGTTTTCCTGGCAGTGTCCTTACCTAGCCCTTTGTTTGGTCAGTCAAAGACCCGACCGTAGACGCACACCTTCAGGTGATGTGAAAAGAGTGGGGAAGCCCAAAGAGAATAGCGTGCAAGCCCTATTCCTTTGTGGTGACCTGGGCCCGCGCCCCAAGCACCTCTCCGGATCGATCCATACCCGGTTTGATTTAAACGTCTAGTGAGGACATGTTGGATTTGTGTGGGCCTTGTTTGCTTGTATGATCGGCCCACTACCCAGCCTAGAGATTGATAGGAACTTCTCCTACATCAACCTAGCCCACACGAATTGGCAGCTCTATTTGTTTGCGGCCAGAGGCCCTGTTTGGTTTAACATGTGAGTCGTTCGGGCTTCGGCCCAAAGGCCTAGACTTATGTGATTTCTCTTCTGGCCCGTTTTGAATTATCCAATTAGTTCTAGGCCCACAAAAAAGAAATCCACCTGAACTTGAAATAACTCACAAGTCCTGAAAATAAAATCTTTTTCGGCTTATCAACCATCTTCTCTGGCCCAAAGTAAGTTAGGCCCATTTGTGATTTAGGGACCATTCCAGCCCATGTGCTTTACTCCAGGCCCAAACACATTCCGGCCCAAGGGCTCATTCTAGTCTAGGTAGACTTCTTATCCGGGCCCTAGCCCGAAACCCTAGATCTAGGTGTCATCTCTTAGGCCCAATCAAAGCCATCTATTCAGATTTCAGTCCAAATTCCAATTCACAGTCTGTAAAATACTCCGGCCCAAACACCTTATTTCCTGGGTATCCTGGCTCACTTGCTTTCAGTCCGAGCCTGTTCCGGTCTTCAATCTACCTTGTGAAGCATCATTCTCACCCCCGTTAGCTAATGATGGACACCTTGGAAACAGGTAGACCCAAGTCCTAAGTGTGGTCCAATCAACATGGAAGCCCAGCTCGCAATTTTGGAACAAAAGCACATGGCCACCATTGATGCCATGGAGCAGAGACATAGTGCTGCCATGGACGCCGTGGAATCTAACTACGTCGCCGTTATCGAAGAGTTGAAAGCAAAGGCTCTTTCCCTCGAGTCCGAACGTCAAGCTCGGGATGAGTTAGTAGACAAGCTTCTCAACACCCTTTATGACTGCATTGAAGTTGGCTCCATTAGGGTCCGAGGATCAGAGGGGAATGTCAAAGAAATTGCTACAGAACTCAGGAAAGTGATCAGACAACTGGGAGCAGCAACTTGCATCCAAAGCTGCACCTAAGAGAGCCAGGCAACATGAGGAAGACGGTGATCGACAGTCAAGAGGACCTGGTTGGAGCGTTGGGACAGTAGAACCATCCAGACGGGATTCTCGACAGAGAAAGTTTACAGACATCGGCCGAACACCAAGACAAGCACTTGAAGAGCTTCGAAGAAGATATCCGATGCAGCCGCTCGCCGTGAGGCCAGGAACTACTCATTTGGGGAAAGATCTTAATCAATTTTGTCACTTCCATCAGCTGCCTGGTCACGACACTGACCACTGCAGGGCCCTACAGCACAGAATCCAGGATCTGATTGACCAAGGGCTCCAATTCTAAGAACGTGGTGGAGAGCGCAGAGCACGCGTGCCCAAGCATCATCAGAAATGTTGTTTTTCAGTGTTTTTCTCATTAAATGCATTTCTTTTCTTGATTAGTCGTCTTTCAACTTTTGTAGTAGTTAGTTTCCTTAATCATTTTCGGTAGTTTTCCCAAGTTTGTAATTACCAACATTATTTTTCGTTGAATAAAACATAGTTCCATTTTCATAATTTTTGTACAAAGCACTATTCATTAATTCGAAAAAAAGCACTCACGTCTTTCAAGGATCACGAAGTAATCATTTTCTGACTATGCAATGGAACGACTTGTCTCTTGTTTCTAAAAATTTGAACATGCCTAACCAAACACCCCAACTCACCCCATAATATCCAAACAACCCACAAAGAGGTTCAAGGTCGACATCTATCGAATTGTTGTCACAAACCCCAAATCAATGCTGGGGGCAATCTGAGTTGAAGTTCGTCATCTTTCATCTTTCGTTTAAATGTGTGAACAAGTTTCGGAGTGAAAATCTCGTGAGAGTGTCTTGAGTGGTAAAACCATGAGTGAACGAGCGTGTCATTTTTACACGACTCCGGTAAGACCACATTCAAAGGGGAGGTAAACGGCATAACTCCGACCGAAGGAGATAATTTGTAAATTTACTCTTAGACCTGCGAAAAGTAACAAAGAGCGGATACACAACTATCAGGAATGACGAAGCACCTAGGTACAACACCACATAGCCAAAAAACTTGTGAACCCTGACATTAAACCCTAGGCACCCCCGCTGAGCCTTTCATATATCCCTTTTCGATAATATGAACACCACAAAATAACCCAGCCAATGATGAATGTCCGACCCGGTGACCGAAGGGAGCGAGGAGTCAAACTCTCAGATAACGTTCTCATCAGTCCAAAGAAGCAACGCCGCTATCAGCATGACGAAGTGATCCGTAAATGGTCCCGGAGTGACACAGGATCTAAAGAGCTCACATCAAAACAGTTCTCAAAGCCCAAAACCGGGAAACACAAGAACCCCGAAGGCAAAGTCCAGAAAGGATAAAACAAAAAGGCAAACCCGAAGTGCCTCGAAGAAATCCAAATGACGAAAAGGGAAATGGTGTAAAGGACAACTTCAAAAGTCCAGGTCCAGAAGCTCAAAAACAACGTCAACATGAAGCAGCTAGACGACTTCAAGACAAGGAAGATGAATCTGAGAGAAGACACAAGTTGCAGCTTCGGTCACCCATTTAAGCTCCACATACCTCAAATATCCCTCCATGATCCCGTCATCTTTCATCACACCCTAAGGCCACATTATAAGCTTTAAAGACTTCCGACTTGATAGTTGTGTATCTAATCACGTGAAGGTAACAGATCGAATGCGTAAATCCACCAAATGTCAAATTCAATGGTCTAGAAGTTGTGACCGTAAGCAGGGAACAAGTACAAACATCAAACACGCGGAGTGTAGGTTAGGAAGCACCACATCAAAACATAAGCCTTGACCCTGTAAGGACGAGACTCGTTCGCGCGTTTAATCAAGGAAAATACTGGGGGCAATCGATCGGAACGATCGATTGCCATGAACTCTAGCTCAGATTGTCCTAAGGAAAAATACTGGGGGCAATTGTTGGTTCCAACAATTGCCATGTCAACACCAATTTAAACCCAAAGCTTGAGTACCACCATCCCACCACAGGCACACATAAGCCCTTGCCACCACACACACTCCCAAGCCCGTCATTGGCCTTACCTCCACAAAAACATCAGGCTCGTCATAACCCTGACCACCATCCAAATCACAACCCAATCCCAGGTCTATCACGAATCCTGAACACCGGCAAAAACCTTTAGCACCACAACAAACACGACACACTTCCACCAACGGCATGTTCATTTCTTAAGAAACAAATTGCAGATATGAAATTTTTAGTCATGAAATGATCATTTCACTTTCCTTTTTCAGCAGAGTTTTTCTCAAGCATTGCCATGTTTGGCACATTTTTCAACGGTTCCTTGTTTTGGGCAAGCTTCCAACAAGCACTTTAGTTGCATTTTACAACTTTTGCATAACACCTCAACATTGCCAAGTTTGGCACCTTTTCCAACAGTTTGCTGTTTTGAACGAGTATCTTTCATATATTTTTATTACATACATTACCATGTTTGGCACTCCGGTAATCAGTTTTCATCATTTGCATGAGACCGTTATCTTCCTAACTCATTTTTCAGTGCGAGACCCATCATTTTCTTCAGTGCGAGACCATGCATCTTCATCAGTGCGAGACCATCATATTCGTTAGTACGAGACCCATCATTTTCTTCAGTGCGAGACCATGCATCTTCATCAGTGCGAGACCATCATATTCGTTAGTGCGAGACCCATCATCTTCATCAGTGCGAGACCCATCACCTTCATCAGTGCGAGACCGAGCGTCATCATCCAGTGCGAGACCAGTACGAGACCTAGTATCATCTTCAGTGCGAGACAAGTACGAGACAGAGTGTGATCTAAGTTGGCGGGGTAGAGGCAATAAGTCCCCATCTTCATGTCAACTTCTTGGGAGAAACAACTAGTGGGCAGTGGCAATAAGTCCCCTTGGTAATCTAGAGGTTATCCCAGCACCTCAGCTGGTGGGCAGAGGCAATAAGTCCCCATTGTATACCAGCAAAGAGCATTGGAACGGGTTTCGATCCCCAGAAGCATCCGGACATCATTTTCATATCATCCATATCATTTGCATCATCTGCATTTGCATCACTTTCATTTGCATCATTTTCATCATATACGTTTGCATCACTTTCATTTGCATCATCTTCATATCATTCATCTGCATTATCCAGGCGCGTCACAAGACCTGGCGATAGAAAAGTTGGCGAGGTGATGACAATAAATCCTCCTGTGCGATGTCAACTTATTTTGGGATCAACGAATGGTGGGCGATGGCAATAAGTCCCCAGGGTTTTTACCAGGAGTTATCCTGCACACCGGCTTGGGGGGCAATGGCAATAAGTCCACATTGGGTCCAACCAGGAGCATTGGCACGGGTTTCGGTCCCCAGAAGCATCCGAGCATCATCAGCATTCCTGCATCTACACATTACTTCATCTTTTAGGTTGTCAACGCCTTAGAATCACTTGACATTTCTTCATTTTTCAGGTAGTCAACGCCTTAGAATCGCTTGACATTATCATTTTCAGTTAGTCAACGCCTTAGAATAGCTTGGCATCATTGACGTCATTTTCAGGTAGTCAACGCCTTAGAATAGATTGACAAAATTTTCATCATCTTTAGGTAGTCAGCGCCTTAGAATAGCTTGACAACATATCATCATTTCAGGTAGTTGGCGCCTTCGAATAGTTCAACAATATCTCCTTTACCTGTAGTAGTCAGCGCCTTAGAATAGCTTGACACAATCTGCATACAAGGACTTTTAAGATCCCAAAATTTTGGGGTATCACTCAGGCATCAACTAGTCTTTTCATCTTTATTACAAAGCCTAGTTGACGGGGGGCAATCTGTTATACCCAAAATTTCAACCCCCCCGGAGTAGTCTCTAAGGCATACATGTTACAAAGGGCAAAAGGGGTCAAAAAGCACCAAGGCGGGATTTTCCAAGGACATTATCTGGATTTTCTATTTTTATATGACTTGTTCATTATCTCCAAACACTTCCAAATATCATAGTCATTATGAAAGGTATTTCATGATTCTCTGATAATATTTATTCTGGAATTTAGCTTTTAATTCATATTATAAGCTAATTTCTTTAATTAACACATGAAATAACCTCAAAATAGAAATAATAAAAGTTTTCCAAAATTAAAATAAAATTGTCACATGGTTAGCATGACTACATACAGTCATAAACCTGAAATTATTTTATTTGGAACCTTAGCCCAAAATTTAAAAGAGAAATTCGATCATTTTTGCAATTATCTCTCTCCTATGGAAAATACCGTAATTAAAACAAAACGTCATGAAATTTTAACACACGATAAGGATGCTTATTAGATACTAATGCCGTTGGAATTTCGTTATTTCGACTTTCCAATAATAAGTTAGAATTATGGGAGATTCCAGATTGAAAGATTTTTATCTAATCGGTTATTTATCAAAACAACCCGATTCCAACTCTCAAAATTCTTAAAAATCATCCTTTATCTTCAGTTAAAATTTCATAATTTATCTCAGCCTGAAACATATTTTACAAAATCAGATTCCCTTAGAGCACAAAATCAGCGTTTTAGATAAAGATCTTGCTCTATCAACTTGACCATGCTCTTTCTATAAAAGGCCTTCCAAAAAACGACCTAGGGCAGAGCACATCATCCCCATAGTCAGAAAACACAGCCGTCTACTTGCCTCCCACGTTTTCAACACTCTCAACACCGAAACTCTACCAAAATCATCCCAAAATCACCAAAAACACATTCTTTCTTCTCCCATTGAACTTCCAAGCATCAAAACACCAAAAATACAGAACCAAAACGTGCTTAACAACACAAGGAAGAAGAGGTCAGAAGCTCGGGTCAAAGTCGAACCGGATCGGCCACCAACGAAGCTTTCAGAGATTCCCGACGTGAAGGAACAACAAGTTTTCGAAATCAAAACAGGGTAAAAACCAAATTCTCTAACCCTTCTGGTCTAAATACACTTCTGGTTGAAATTGCTAACCGAATTGATTTTTTCCTTGCTTCTGAATTAAGGTTTGTTTGTGTTTCTACTTTCTAACTTGTTCATTAAGTTTCGCATTAAATTCGATTTCAAATTGAAAACTTTCAACCACTAACGTCTTGTACATCTTTCAGGCTACACACCCATAAAATTTGAGCCAAAAACTCCTTCGGGAACAGCCTCAACGCCGCCGTCCGAGGGCGGTCCGCACCCACGGACGCCATGTCCGGGGTCCCGTACTCCTGTCCGTAAGCCCGGACGCCCCCACGGTGGCGGGATATTTTTATTTTCAAAAGTTAGGGTTTTATAAAACATGTCCGGGCCCACGGACATCCTGTCCGTGGCCCCGGACTTTTCAAAATCTCGTTTCTGTTTAAATTTGACTTTTCTGTGTAATTAGGTTAACTGGGGTCCGTGGGTTCGGACATTAGGTCCGTGGCCACGGACGAAAACAAAATTCGACCTAATTCTACCTCCGAAACCCTAGTTTAGGTAGTTTTAATTTCACTTTTACTTTCTGTCAAAAAATGTTAAAAATACAAAAAAATCAGAAGCGCACACTTAGGTTAAAAACGACTCGTAATAAGCCGTAATTAAGCTAAGTAGAGGGAAAACGACTTCTAGGGGTAATGAAAGTAATTGAACCCTAAATAAGTCGAATACCAAGCCCCCGAACCCGAACTCTCCTTTCCTAATTTGATCTAGGTTAAAATTAGGTGGCGACTCATAATAGGTTCCAGTGAGCTAGCTTAGGTTTTAATAATTATTGTTATATTACATAGTTATTAATCTTAGGTTATAAGTGGAAATAAAACTCGGTTAGATCCTAATCAGCTTTAATCAACATAGGATAGGGTTTAAAGTCGAGGCTCACAGTTGGTCACATGAATTTAAGAAATCAAAAAGGTGGAATCCAGATCTACTTTTTGCCTTTTTCATTTTGTTTTTGTCTAGCTAACATGGCCTTGTTTCCTTGCATTATTTCGACAGCATGGAGGTCAGATGAGACCTACATTCTTTTGCCATTAAGTAATATAGCACATGGGAAGGTGAGTCACCATGTTTTATGCCTTTTATAAATTTTTAATGTAAGTTTTATACTAGTTTTTGGACATAAAATCGGCCCCTATAGAGCATCTTGTTTGACACTGCCTTCAAATGATTTAGAGGGTCAATTTAACCCTATTTAAGATTCTTAATTCGTGGCATGTCAAAAACTACAAGGTAATTGCGTAAAACGCGTTTTAGTGACACCCGAAGGTGTGTTTTTGTGCTCTAAGGAAATTTTGGGAAATAAATTGTCTTTATGAGTGCCAAGTGTTTATAAACACTTATTATAGTAAATAATGATATATTAATATGTTACATTGAGTTATATGGGGTTACATCAACCCACAACATAATTTACGGGCCATCGGGACACTACTGGGCAAAAAGGAGCGTTAAGAAATTGCCCTGAGCACTTTGTTGAATTTTGAGAAACTAGCTCGTGGGTTCTCTTTAGAATGATTATTAATGATGTTAGGAACTCTAAGAATTTATTTTATAGGAGTTCGTGCCACCTTGGCACTCCTCCGGGCTTTTCGTGCTTTAAGGGGCGTGCGTGAGCACTCCCGAGCATTTTGCGTTTTTGACTGAATATAGCCTAGTGAATATGTTTATATATTCATATAATGAGTTTATGACCATTTGGTTTGAGTTTTAGAAGGTCATACAAGGTCATGCTTGATCACATGTTTCTAAGGCGTTTTAGCGTTTATGGTGAAACGACTATTTTTACGTAACGTTCTCATGCATGGGTTTGCATGCGTACGTGAAATGATTTATATTTGGATTATTTTCCATTAAATAATGGTTTTATAATGTTAATTAGATTTGGGGTATTTCAATCTACCCCCCTTAAAAGGACTTCGCCCCGAAGTCTCATATCTAAATTTATAAGGTTGTGGGGGAAGCCAGTTTCGTTAAGTATCCATAACTCAATCTAGTTTTTAGGGATCAAGTCCCAAGTCTCTATATTCCTAAGTTCACAGTGTACATTAAACACAAGGAATACTTTGGAAGGTCATATCATATACCTACAATGTAGTGTAATGTAATAAACACAATCACATTTCATTTCAAATAGTGCAGCGTAGTGCACATGAACTTTCCATTGTAGTGTAACGAAGTACACATCAGCAAGTAGAAGTACAAAGTACATTCAAATACAGTGTTACACAAGAACACATACAAGACAAGGTGTCATAGAAATGCACAGAAGTGCAACAAGATGCATAATAAACTCACAAACGAAAAAGGCTCTACCCCCCCCCCCCAAAAAAAAAGAGGGGTACGCCCACGTAACCTAGACTAAAGTGTCTAGTCGGTAAATAATGAGGGAAACTTTACTCGTATATCCGCTTCTAGTTCTTCTATGGCCTCTTCAACATCATGGTTCGACCAAAGAACCTTTACGAGGCTGACAGACTTGTTTCGAGTCTCTCGTGTCTTTCTATCTAAGATTCGTTGCGGTGTTTCCACGTACCGCATTGTTGGTTCTAATGATAGTGTCTCTGGTTGTAGAACATGAGAAGGATGAGGCATGTATTTCTTAAGCTGAGACACGTGAAAAACATTATGTACCTTGCCCAATTCTGCTGGCAAATCAAGTCGATATGCCACAAGGCCCACCCGCTTGTGATAGCGTAGGGTCCTACAAACTTCGGGCTTAGCTTGCCCTTCTGTCCAAATCTGAATACACCCTTCATCGGTGATACTCGTAGAAATACTTGGTCGCCAACTGCAAACTCAAGGTCTCGTCGTCTCTCATCAGCGTACGATTTTTGTCTATCTTGTGCTGCTTTCATATTATTTCTGATCTGTTGTACTTCTGCCTGAACTTGCTCTAAGTACTCAGGCCCAATGATGACGGTCTCACTAGACTCGTCCCAGCACAATGGTGTGCGGCATGGTCTGCCATATAATGCCTGAAAAGGTGACATCTATATAGAGGCGTGATAATTGTTGTTATATGCAAACTCGATCAGGTGTAACCTATCTATCCAGCTACCCTGAAAATCCAAGGCACATGCTCGTAGCATGTCCTCTAAGGTCTGAATAGTCCTCTCTGACTGGCCATCTGTCTGAGGATGAAACGCTGTGCTAAGCTTCAATTCGGTTCCAAGTGCTTCGCGAGTAGGTAGCCAATATCGTGAAAGAAATCTGGTATCTCGATCTGAAACAATAGTCTTTGGTACTCCATGCTGTTTGATAATCTCTTTCTCAAATAATTCTGCCAACTTTGGCACCTTCCAAGTGTCTTTCATCGGTATAAATCTCGCCACTTTGGTCAGTCGATCAACAACAACCCAAATCATATTTAGTCCTCCTCTCGTAGGTGGTAGTCCCACCACGAAGTCCATGGAGATATCATAAAACTTCTATTCAGGAACTGGCATAGACTGTACCGTACCTCCTGGTCGTCTATGTTCGAATTTCACTTTCTGACAAGTGAGACATCGAATCACATATTCTGTCACGTCGCCCTTCATACCACTCCACCAGAAATACCTCTTTAGATCTTTGTACATCTTAGAAGCTCCTGGATGGACAGATGTGGAAGAAGTGTGGGACTCTCGAAGAATATGCTCTTTTATATCTGTGCTGTCTCTGGGAACACATAATCTGCCCCTGAATCTGATCAGCCCATCATCATGTAACTGAAACTCATACTTCCCTCCTTCAAATGTACCGTCAGACAACTTCTGACTAATCTCCATCATTCGCTGATCATTCTGTTGTGCGCTACGTATGTCGTCTATAAGACTCGAGCTAGCCACAATGGCTTTTAGGGAATGTGCTCGTCGACTCAATGTGTCTGCTACTACATTAGCTTTTCCCTCTTTGTACTGCAAATCAATGTCGTAGTCCTTGAGAAATTCAACCCATCTCCTTTGTCTCATGTTTAACTCTTTCTGGGTGAATACATATTTCAAACTTTTGTGATCCGAATATACGGTCATCTGGACACCATACAGGTAGTGGCGCCAGATCTTCAATGCAAAAACAATTGCTCCAAGCTCCAAGTCATGTGTGGGATAGTTTTCCTCATGTTTCTTCAACTATCGGGAAGCGTAGGCGACTACCTTCCCATTCTGCATGAGTACACACCCTAATCCCCTGCCTGATGCATCACAGTAAACTTCATAACCCTCTGTGCCTTCAGGTATAGTCAAAACTGGTGCTGATGTCAAAGCATCCTTCAAATACTGGAATGAGGTCTCACATTCCGCAGTCCATGTGAATGGTGCGTCCTTTTTCATTAAACTTGTCATAGGTTTTGCTATCTTGGAGAAGTCTCTGACAAACCTTCTGTAGTAACCTGCTAACCCTAGGAAACTCCTGATATCAGTCACTGTCTTTGGCCTAGGCCAGGTGCGAACTGCTTCTATTTTTGCTGGATCCACTGCGATCCCTGCGTCTGAGATAACATGTCCTAGAAAGGAGACTCGGTCTAGCCAAAACTCGCACTTGGAGAACTTAGCATAAAGCTGGTTCTCCCTCAAGATCTCGAGTACATGTCGGAGGTGACTCTCATGCTCTTCCTTAGACTTTGAATAAATTAGGATATCATCGATGAATACAACCACGGTCTTGTCCAGCTGCTCTCTGAATAATCTGTTCATTAAATCCATGAAGACTGCCGGTGTGTTTGACAAGCCAAAAGGCATAACTGTACACTCATAGTGGCCATATCGTGTTCTGAATGCTGTCTTTTCTCTGTCTTGCTCCCTGATAGGTATCTGATGGTACCCTGATCTCAAATCGATCTTTGAAAACACCTTTGCTCCTCTCAAATGATCAAACAAATCGTCAATTCGAGGTAGTGGATATTTGTTCTTCACTGATACTGCATTAAGCTCTCTGTAATCGATACATAACCGAAGGCTTCCATCCTTCTTTTTCACAAAAAGCACTGGTGCTCCCCAAGGAGATACACTAGGTCGTATGTATCCCTTGTCTAATAAATCCTTCAGTTGTTCCTTCAACTCTACCATCTCTGCTGGTGCCATACGGTACGGTGCCTTAGCTATGGGACCGGTACCTGGTAGTAATTCAATGGAGAACTCTACCTCTCTGGATGGTGGTAAGCTTGGAAGTTCCTTTGGAAAGATATCCGGAAATTCTGACACTTCTGGCATGTCTAGATCAAAATCATGGTCATGCTCTACATCCTGAACATAGCATAAATATACTTCCTTCTGCTTCCTGACTTGCTTGTACATGGACATAGCAGATATCACTTTTATTGATGGTGCTCTAGGGCTCTGGCGGTAAGATACTGTCACTCCTGATGGGCTCTTAAGTAACAATCTACGCTCTGCACAAAGAATGCGGCCTCTGTGCCGCCCCAACCAGTTTATCCCGGCTATAATGTCGAATCCTAGACCTCTGAACTCAATAAGGTCAATGGGAAATTCCTCCTCCTTAATACATATAATGGCTCCTCTATAAAGACGAGTGCAACTGACCTTCTCCTTAGACGGGAGTGCCACCTTAAAATCAGGTAACTCTACAGCGTCTAGCCCTAACTTCCCCGCAAGCGAAGGCGAAACGAAAGTATGTGAGGCTCCAGAGTCGAACAGTACTAATGCAGCCACTCCATTGACAGGAAAGGTACCAGTGAGGATCACGCCGCCCTTGCTGGCCTCCTCCTCAGTAAGTATACTTAAGGCACCTTCCGTCTCCTTAGCACAACCTAACAACAGAATCTGGGTGAAATACCCCAAACTTAGATATGGTGTTTAAATGATAAACTAAGATATAAGGAGGCTAAATAATGCCTTAGAAACATTAAGAAACATTTCTAATCAAAGAAAATATAAGGAAACACCAAAAGAGCAGTTTAAGCAAAAACGTGCTCTAAGCTTGGAGAGACTTGGGAGAGTACCCAAATATTTTTCTAAGATCTTATTAATATCCTAATGGTCATTTTAAATCAATTACCAAAGAAAACCAAGCTTGAAAACAAGTTAAAACACAAAATGTGCTTTAAGGAGTCTTAAAGCACGTTTTTGAAAAATTGTCTTGTAAATGAGTTTTGAATGGCTAAATGTCCATCATTACTCTTTAATTAACATGTGTACTATATAGTATCACATTTGGAAGCCTATATCAATGGGAAATCAAAAATTTCACAACAATGTGCCTTGTTTTGTGAATAGTAACTTAATTAAGCTAGTTTATAACATTAGTCAAAGTAAGTCAAATAAATGGTCAACAAAGACCACAACCTACCTTATTTGACCAAGGGTGCCGGTTTTTAAGTGTGACTCACCAAACTTATCTAGCTAAGTAAAGAGAAAGCAAAAAGCAAATAAGTTAACTATTCACCTTTTACATAATATCTCACCTTTAGTGGTTCTCTCTCCTCACTTCTTCATTCTCCCATGTTTCCCACGGTTTCTTGCTCTCTTTCTCTTCTCCATTAACGTGAAGCATACCTCCATACTAGCTTCATCTAGCCTTGCACACAACTCACTCATTTTAGCTCCAAAACCAAAACAAACTACATATTCTCCTTAGTTAGCTCAAGCTCTCTCTTTCTATCTTTTCAAAACTTCAAGAGCTTCATTTTGGTGCCAAGTCAAACCACCATTAGAGGAGGAAATTCAAGTTTGGAGACTCCATTGGCTTCTCCATTCTCTTAAGGTAAAGAAAGTGTAAGAAAATCTAGGTTTCCATCATTTTCTTCCTTGTCCGAAAATTTGCACTCATGGGACTCCATGTTTATGCCTTGTTCTAGCTTGTTTTCTACTCTTCAAAGGATTGAGGAGGTCCTTCTTGCTTCATTTCCAAGCTTGTCTTGAGAAACCAAGGTAAAACAATCACCTTAATACCTTAAAGCACATTTTTAACCTAGGGTTTGTTCCTTAGGGTTAATGTATTATCTAGTACTCATTGGAGTCATTGGATATTGGTTAGAACATTGGCAAGGAGATATACATTGGTGACCGAGATTGAGCAAAGAAAAACCTAAGGAAGAAAGCTTTTAAAGCTTGTAAAAGAACAAGGTAAATTACTTACCCTAAGGTGTTTTATTGTTTAAGGGAATGGGATTTAGATATGTGATGAGTTTAGTAGAGAGTTTATTAGAAAGGGGTTATATAAAACCTAGGAGAAACAATGACTATACTTGTGAACTTGTGACTAAAGAGCAAATGAGAAGAAGAGATAGTTAAAACAATGTTGAGGTGAATTACAAGAAGCATTTTATTTCAATGGGAGCCTTGTTGTGTATTCGCAGGTTGAAGGCAATATATGTGGAAATTCAGTGGTTAAGATTATTGTCATTTAAGGGCCTAAGTGCCAAGCATTTAAGTTTATGCACTATAAGATGATGTGGTGTAGTTTTGGTGTAAATTGTGTGTTAAGGTGTTGTGAGAATTTGAGTGGTATTGGTTATTTGATGGAGAAAAACCAAGTGTTAGGATGTACTATATACTAGAGAACCCATGGCAAAATTTAAAGGAGAACTTAAGTGTTTAAAATATTCTAAGGGGATTTAATGACTAAGGAAGTACTAGGATGTTCTAGAGGTTGTCTCGATGAAAAAGGGTGAGATTAAGGTGTTCTAATGATTTATAATGACTTAGGTATCACCATGAAGGATTTAGGAATCAAGAGAATGTATTTGAGTATTTAGGACTTAGGCAAATGTTGGTAAACAACTAGGAAGGAAATAATGTGTTGATGGATAGAAACTTAGGCTTGTGAAGGAACTTTAAGTAAATGCATAAAAGAGTTTTAGATGGTGAAAGATGCTTGGGAGATGATGTTATAGTGGTGAGAAAAACTTTTGGCATAGTGGTTACATTAGGTATGAACCACCACCTAGAACCTAGTGGAAAACATTACAAGTGTTAGCATTATTACAAGGAAAATGCATAATGACTAAGGTGGATCTTGGTGAATGATTTAATGTGTTTAGAGGAGGGCTTAAGGTGTATTTGAAGTGCCCAAATGAGGTTATAACATATTAGGATATATGAGGAGAAGTTTGGAGTTAAAAGAGAATTTAGAAACAAGGTTCTGGAGCCGACCGACCTTAGGAACGGACTTGCACGGTCGGTCGAGCTCAAATTACACTACCGGAGAAAGTTTCTGGAATCGACCGAACATAGGACCGGACTTACAAGTTCGGTCGGGCATGTATTTTGTGAAGGAATTAAGTCTCTGGAATGGACCGACCTTGGGACCGGACTTGCAAGGTCGGTCGGGCATGTATTTTGTACGGTAATAAGTCTCAGGAATCGACCGAACATGGGACCGGACTTGGCAAGTTCGGTCGAGCTTAAATTTCCCTCGGGGAAACTCTCGGGAATGGACCGACCTTGGGACCGGACTTGCAAGGTCGGTCGGGGTAGAATTTTCAAGCGGTAAAGTGTTATGGAATGGACCAACCTTAGGTAAGGTCGGTCGGAAGTTCGGTCGAGCTTAAAAATAAAAAAAAAAGAAATTTTGAATTCTAAGAATGGTAATAGATAATAAGGTATACCTTTGGTAGGGTGGTAATGATTAGGACCCTAAGAACTTAAGGGATTAAGTTGAGTTAAGTATAAGTTTTAATGTTTAAAGTTAGTTTGTAAGTTAGGTGGCAAAGACTTGAGAGGTTGTTGAATGGGAATCTTTAGGGACTAAGTGAGTTAAGTAAGGTGCAAATAACTAATGATCTAAAAATGAACGAATGATTTAGGTTTGTGAATTGGGACCCCGAAGAAGGATAATCAAACAACGATCGACGGTGAACGGTACAATCCTTCTTGTGACCTGCTTGCTAACGAGGGTCCTCGGCTTGTGTGCTATCTGTTTAATTGCTATGACTAAAACAAGATAAAGCATGCAACCGGTTATATTTATTCTCGTTGTGTTTGTGTTATCTTTACACTAACCCGCGAGACTTGAGATGGTTACTAACCAAGTTTAATACTTACTGAGTTAAGAATAAGAGTTAAGTTGGTGGCATTGGTTAATGCCCGCTAAGGCTTAGCTAGCACATGGTGATTAAGATGTCTACTAACTGGAACTTGAGTGAGAAACCCTGGACCGATCTCCGGTCATGCATGCTAAGGAAAAAGGGGGACGGTATCTGAATCAGATCCGCCCTCCGCTTAAGGGCTTGTCTTCGGACTTGTAGCCTAGGGCCGGTTACCGGCTCAGCTACGCTGGACTCCTGTCCAGAGTAGGTGGCATTAAGATGGTGCGGTGGGATCACCTAAATCCCAGTTTCGAATTAAGCTACAACCATTCCCTTCCAGGAATGGTTTGTATACTGAGAATAAGTTAAGATTGAGATTAAGGTAAGGAACTGAGATTAAGGAAATGAGGACTAAGGAAGGGGTTACTAACCCACTTGATAAGGGAACGCTTGAGTCGTTCATTGTTTGTGAACTATATGTGTTCATCTGTGGTTATTGTTATTGCACTTCATATTGTGCTTGTGTATGTAATCAATTTCCATGCTATCGACAATTAGTTGTCGTAGCCCCGTTAGCTTGGGGGCCATGAGAGGGTGTACCAGCATTCGTGCTGACCCCCTCGGGGGCTATTTTTACACTTGTAGGTAAGAGACCCATGAGGACGCACTAGAGTAGGAGCGGTTAGACTTAGGGTGGGGTGTTTATTTTGAGTTCGGGTGGCGCCTGTGCACCCGACTGTTTATATTTAAACTGATGTAAGGTTGTGACTATGATTTAGCTACTTGCACTCGGTTGGTTGTGGTATTGTGGATGGTGATGTTTTGGGTTGGTTAAGTATTGTGGATAAGTATTGTAATGTTAAGGCCGGATATTCTAACGATCAGACCGTGGCAAGGTCCAGGTTTTATGATTTCCGCTGCGATTATTCGTTTAAGTATTCAGTTTGCGATAACCACGATTGGCTTTGGATGGGGTGTTACAAAAAGTGGTATCAGAGCGTAGTTACGCTCTGATCAAGAAATACCGGACATGAGTACCACCGAGTTAGGATATAAGTTAAGGAATAAGTAATGGGATAAGGGTGTGAGAAGTTAGAGTGAGTAGAGTCAGATGACCACTAATAAGTGTGGATCGTCTTTACCGTCTACGGACGTTATAAATTCACTAACCGAAACAGTGGTGAATACGAATCTAATGTGAGTTATGCTTGTTCAGATGGCAGGACTCCTAGGGGAAGCCGAGGTCGCGGCCAGGGTGATGATGCTTCAGGAATTCCTGGAGGGCAGACGATCGCAGAGATCGTAGCTGCCGCATTAGGGCATATGGGCTACCAGCCTGGTGTGGGGTGCACCACCTCCACCGCCACAACCTAGGGAACCAAACTGGGTGAAGAGTCTTGCAGATCTTTGACCCGCACACTTTAAGGGGGAGACCGATCCCGCCAAGCTTGAGGCGTACATCTCCGAGCTGGAGACCGCCTTCGAGACCCTTGATGTCCATGCTGGGATCAAGGTGCGTCTAGCTGCTTTCTATCTGAAGGGGGCGGCAGGCGATTGGTGGAAGCTAGTGAGGGCCGAGTATGTGGCCAATCCAGAGTTTGGCTGGGAGCAGTACACCGCCTTGCTACGAGCAAAGTACTACCCCGCCCATGTCCAGACGAAGAAGCGCTTACAGTTGGATGCGCTTAGGCAGACGGACAAGATACAGTGGACGAGTATTACTCAGAGTTCACTGCTTTCTCCGTCTTCTACCAGGTCTTGGATATTCTGACCAGATCCTGGTGGACCGCTTCTATGGCGGGCTTAGCCATCGACTCCGCTACGCATGGGGCCGGCGAGTTACACTACCTTGCAGGTAATAAGAATGATTGAGATTTGAGTAAGTAATGAGTAAGATTTAGATTATGAGAATAAGAGTGACTAATACTATGGAAAAGCAGGAGTGCTATCATGCCGCTGCTAAGGTTGAGATAACCGTCCAGCTGAGGGATGAGGAGAATGCTAAAGGAAAGTGCTGGTAAGAGCTCAGAGAGTCAAGGGCAAGGAGGGTACAAGAAACAAAGTACCAGCCTCAGGCCCAGAAAAATCAGAACCCAAAGGGGAAGGAGAAAAGAGAAGGCTCCGGAAGAGCCATTGAAGTTGACGTATGGTATTGCAGCTACACCCCTGCGCTCTAGGGCGCCAAAGGTAAGGAATTGATATTGAATGAGTTAAGAAACAAATTAATAACCGTTTGAGATATAGATTGACATTATGAATCATCAGGATGTGAGACTGAGAAGGGAGCCGGTGGTGGCTACCCAGCACGCTACATCTGTAGGTGGTGTCACAAGGACACCCCGGGCTCGATTGTAAAGGGAACAAGGTGGAGTGCAACTTTTGTGGAGTTTTATGGACACCGGGCATATGAGTGTTACCGGAACCCTACTAGCAGAGCCTATAGGCCCGATACCAGGGGCAAGGGCAAGACCGATCAGGGACTGGATCTGACGGTCAGAGGAAGGTGCAGCAGGCGGCGGACAAGAACCCATTGTGCCCCAGAGCCGGGACCCACTTACACATGGTGGACCGGGACGATGAGCCTGAACCCTCATCGAGGCCAGGTACCACTATAACCATTTAGTAATAAAACTACCTGCTTACCGCATTATCATGCATGTTTGGTGAATAAATGAGTTAAGTAAGAATAAGATGAGATTAGAACTTAAGTAAGATATAACCTACTACCACTTTAGGAAGATTCAACATCTGCTACCCAATACCATCTACACCTAACCCGGAGCACACCGACATCGAAACCATAGACTTTCCAACCGAACAATGTCAGGTTATCCGCCCAGGTATGATTTTATTAAGGGGATACCTGACACCCGAAGCACAAATAGCCATCATCAGAAGATGCAATCAACTAGGAATGGGACCGGGAGGTTTTTACACACCGGAGTACCCAGGGGGAGCAAGGATGAAATTAAAATGATGAGCTTGGGCAAGGATTGGAATCCGTATGCCAAGAATTACCAAACCATGAGGGTGCAAGATGGAGTCTCACCACCGGGAATACCCGAAGAGTTCCATCCAGTTATTACACAAGTCGTGGAAATCGCTCAGCAGTTGGAAGCTGAACCGATTCCAGACATCCAGGCAGACATTTGCATTGTAAACTTCTACGAGAAGGATGGGACTGGGACTACACCAGGATAAGGACGAGACAACGGAGTCTCTCGAAAGAGGGATACCCGTAGTGTCTTGGTCCATTGGGGATGATGCAGAGTTTTTATACGGCGAGCAGAAGCGTGCGGACCGTGCAGATAAGTTGGTACTTAAGTCAGGTGATGTGTTAATTATGGGAGGAGAATCAAGGATGTTATACCATGGGATTAAGAGAATCAAGCTGAATACAGCACCGTCAGCAGTAATCAATGCGACGCATATGAGACCAGGAAGATTAAACCTAACCTTTAGACAATATTAGCCATGTAATGTTAGAATGAGATGAGGAATGAGATGTAAGATTGAAGCACATGTTGTAAACAGGATGGTCATGAATAAAATAACAGTGTTGTTCATATAAATTGTTACGACTCTTGTTATACCATCAATACTCATGAAGCTTGTGAACACAATTAGGTTATGGACTCGGTACGGAAGGTGCACTAAGCATACTTACAGAGGCACAGGCCGACGCCAGCGGTACTATCCTCACCGGCACCTTTCCGATTAATGGGATTGAGGCATCAGTTCTCTTCGACTCAGGGGCCTCGCATACCTTTGTCTCGGCATCATTCGCGAGCAGGTTGGGGCTAGACGCTGATGAGCTACCCGACTTCACGGTTACGCTCCCGTCTAAGGAGAAGGTTCGTTGCACTCGTTACTACCGAGGAGCCACTGTCAGAATTAAGGGAGAAGACTTTCCAGTCAGTTTCATTGAGTTCAGTAAGCTAGGATTTGATGTTATCTTCGGGATGAACTGGTTGGAGCGGCACAAGGGACGTATCCTCTGCGCCGAGCATAGATTGCTGCTCAGGAGTCCGTCTGGGGTAACAATATCATACCGCCAGAGGCCCAGAGAGCCTTCGACTAAGATCATCACCGCCATGGCAATGTATAAAGAATTAAGGAGAAAGGAAGAAGTGTACCTCTGCTATGTACAGGACATAGAGAGAGACCCTGAGTTCGACCCCGACTTACCGGTAGTGTCGGAGTTCCCCGACTTATTTCCACGGGAACTGCCCGGCATGCCACCCACTCGGGAGGTAGAGTTCACCATCGAGCTGCTACCTGGTACCGGACCGATAGCCAAGGCACCATACCGTATGGCTCCGGCAGAAATGACTGAGTTAAAAGAACAATTGAAAGATTTGTTGGATAAGGGATTCATTAGACCAAGTGTGTCACCATGGGGAGCGCCAGTCCTCTTCGTGAAGAAGAAGGATGGTAGTCTCCGCCTCTGCATCGACTACAGAGAGCTGAATGCAGTGACAGTGAAGAATAAGTACCCACTACCCCGCATTGACGATCTGTTCGATCAGTTGAAGGGAGCATCTGTGTTTCCAAGATTGATCTCAGATCGGGGTATCATCAGATAGCCATTAAGGAGGGAGACATTGAGAAGACGGCATTCCGGACACGATACGGCCACTATGAGTTTACAGTGATGCCGTTCGGTTTGTCGAACGCACCGGCGAAGTTTATGGATCTGATGAACCGCTTGTTCCGGGAGCAGCTGGACAAGTCGGTTGTGTGTTTTATTGATGACATTTTGATATACTCGAAGTCTAAGGTTGAACATGAGGAACATCTGAGGAGGGTATTGGAAATATGAGGGAGAACCAGCTATATGCTAAGTTCTCCAAGTGAGTTTTGGCTTGACCAGGTCTCTTTCCTAGGTCATGTCATCTCAGATGCTGGGATCGCAGTGGATCCAGCAAAGATTGATGCCGTACGTACTTGGCCAAGGCCGAAGACTGTTACCGACATCCGGAGCTTTCTCGGTCTGGCAGGTTACTACAGGAGGTTTGTTAGAGATTTCAGCAAGGTCGCGAAACCGATGACCAGTCTGATGAAGAAGGATGCACCGTTCTTGTGGACAGTTGACTGTGAGAGATCATTTCAGCGCTTGAAGGACTCACTGACCACTGCACCGGTTCTGACCATTCCAGACGGTACAGAGGGCTTTGAGGTTTATTGTGATGCATCCGGCAGAGGGCTGGGTTGCGTGCTCATGCAACATGGCAAGGTGGTGGCATATGCCTCACGCCAGTTGAAGAAACATGAGGAGAACTACCCCACACATGATTTAGAGCTGGGAGCTGTAGTCTTCGCTTTGAAGATATGGCGCCACTACTTATATGGGGTTAGTGTCACGATCTACACCGATCACAAGAGTTTGAGATACATATTCACTCAGAAGGAGTTAAATCTTCGACAGAGGAGATGGTTAGAGTTTCTGAAAGACTATGACATTGACCTCCAATACAAAGAGGGGAAGGCCAATGTTGTAGCAGATGCCCTGAGCCGTCGAGCACACTCACTCCATTCGCTAGTTTCTTTCTCCAGCTTGGTTGATGAGGTGCGAGAGGCTCAGAGGACAGATGAGTACATGAGAGAGGTCAGACAGAAGCTGACAGATGGTACCTTTGAGAGTCAGAAATACGACTTCAGACTTCATGATGATGATCTGATCAGACTTAAGGGCCGGTTATGCATACCACGGGGCAACACGGATCTGAAAGACCGTATACTTAGAGAATCACACTGTTCTTCAGTTTCCATCCATCCGGGAGCCTCTAAAATGTATAAAGACATGAAGAGATACTTCTGGTGGTCGGGGATGAAGACAGATGTTACCGAGTTCGTCTTGAGGTGTCTCACATGCCAGAAGGTGAAATTCGAGCACCGACGACCGGGCGGAATGGTACAGTCGATGCCAGTTCCGGAGTGGAAGTTCCATGATATCTCCATGGACTTCGTAGTTGGGCTTCCACCTGCTAGGGGAGGTCTCAACATGATATGGGTGGTGGTGGATCGCCTTACCAAAGTAGCCCGATTCATACCGATGAAGGATACTTGGAAGGTGACCAAATTAGCTGAGTTATTTGAGAAAGAAATCATGAGACATCACGGGATACCAAAGACCATAGTGTCAGATAGAGATACCAGATTCCTTTCGAGGTACTGGAGAGCTACCAGAGAAGCGTTGGGTACAGAACTCAAGCTGAGTACCGCGTTCCATCCTCAGACAGATGGTCAGACTGAGCGTACTATTCAGACACTCGAGGACATGCTGAGAGCATGTGCCTTAGACTTCCAGGGCAGTTGGATTGACAGACATCTGATCGAGTTTTCATACAACAACAGCTATCACGCTTCGATCAAGATGGCACCTTTTCAAGCGTTGTACGGTAGACCATGTCGTACACCGCTCTGCTGGGATGAGTCGAGTGAGACGGTCATTATAGGACCAGAGTACTTAGAACAAGTTAAGGCTGAAGTTCAGCAAATCAGGGAGAACATGAAAGCTGCTCAAGATAGGCAGAAGTCGTATGCTGATGTTCGACGACGGGACCTGGAGTTCGCAGTGGGCGACCAGGTATTTCTGCGAGTTTCACCGATGAAGGGTGTATTCAGGTTTGGGCAGAAGGGCAAATTAAGCCCGAAATTTGTTGGTCCTTATGAGATTACGGAGCGGGTGGGCCCGGTTGCTTACAGGTTAATTTACCTGCTGAGCTGGGTAAAGTGCATGATGTTTTTCATGTTTCACAGCTAAAGAAATACATGCACCACCCCTCCCATGTGTTAGAACCTGAGAGGTTGACTTTGGAACCAAATATGAGATCCGTGGAGACTCCTCAAGAATCTTGGACAGTAAGACTAGGGACACTCGCCACAAGTCAGTGCGACTGGTGAAGGTTCTCTGGTCTAACCAGGATGTCGAAGAGGCCACGTGGGAATTAGAGGATAAGATGAGGGCGAAGTACCCTTCTTTGTTTACTGACTAGATCGTCTGTATAGGGTACGGGGCGTACCTCCTTTTTAAGGGGGGTAGAGCTTCCTCGCTTTTGAGTTAGGAAACGATCATGTTTGTCGTTTGTTTGGTTGTTTAAGATGTGAATTTGTGTAAGTTGCTACACTTCGGTGTAAGTTTGAGTTATGTATAATACTTATGTATTGTATTTGAGATTGACCTTTGAGTCTTGAGATGTGTGAATGTGAATATAAGATGTGGTGTTAAGATTAAGGGAATTGAGTACCGTGAATGATTAAGCACATATGTGAACTTTGAGGACAAAGTTCTTTTAAGGGGGGTAGATTGAAATACCCCAAACTTAGATATGGTGTTTAAATGATAAACTAAGATATAAGGAGGCTAAATAATGCCTTAGAAACATTAAGAAACATTTCTAATCAAAGAAAATATAAGGAAACACCAAAAGAGCAGTTTAAGCAAAAACGTGCTCTAAGCTTGGAGAGACTTGGGAGAGTACCCAAATATTGTTCTAAGACCTTAGTAATATCCTAATGGTCATTTTAAATCAATTACCAAAGAAAACCAAGCTTGAAAACAAGTTAAAACACAAAATGTGCTTTAAGGAGTCTTAAAGCACGTTTTTGAAAAATTGTCTTGTAAATGAGTTTTGAATGGCTAAATGTCCATCATTACTCTTTAATTAACATGTGTACTATATAGTATCACATTTGGAAGTCTATATCAATGGGAAATCAAAAATTTCACAACAATGTGCCTTGTTTTGTGAATAGTAAATTAATTAAGCTAGTTTATAACATAAGTCAATATAAGTCAATATGGTCAACAAAGACCAAACCTACCTTATTACTAAGGGGGCCGGTTTTTATGTGAGTCACCACTTATCTAGCTAAGTAAAGAGAAGCAAAAGCAATAAGTAACTATTCACCTTTTACATAATATCTCACCTTTAGTGGTTCTCTCTCCTCACTTCTTCATTCTCCTTGTTTCCCACGGTTTCTCTCTCTCCCTTCTCCATTAACGTGAAGCATACCTCCATGCTAGCTTCATCTAGCCTTGCACACAACTCACTCATTTTAGCTCCAAAACCAAAACAAATTACATATTCTCCTTAGTTAGCTCAAGCTCTCTCTTTCTATCTTTTCAAAACTTCAAGAGCTTCATTTTGGTGCCAAGTCAAACCACCATTAGAGGAGGAAATTCAAGTTTGGAGACTCCATTGGCTTCTCCATTCTCTTAAGGTAAAGAAAGTGTAAGAAAATCTAGGTTTCCATCATTTTCTTCCTTGTCCGAAAATTTGCACTCATGGGACTCCATGTTTATGCCTTGTTCTAGCTTGTTTTCTACTCTTCAAAGGATTGAGGAGGTCCTTCTTGCTTCATATCCAAGCTTGTCTTGAGAAACCAAGGTAAAACAATCACCTTAATACCTTAAAGCACATTTTTAACCTAGGGTTTGTTCCTTAGGGTTAATGTATTATCTAGTACTCATTGGAGTCATTGGATATTGGTTAGAACATTGGCAAGGAGATATATATTGGTGACCGAGATTGAGCAAGAAAAACCTAAGGAAGAAAGCTTTTAAAGCTTGTAAAAGAACAAGGTAAATTACTTACCTTAAGGTGTTTTATTGTTTAAGGGAATGGGATTTAGATATGTGATGAGTTTAGTGAGAGTTTACATTAGAAAAGGGTTATATAAAACCTAGGAGAAACAATGACTATACTTGTGAACTTGTGACTAAGAGCAAATGAGAAGAAGAGATAGTTAAAACAATGTTGAGGTGAATTACAAGAAGCATTTTATTTCAATGGGAGCCTTGTTGTGTGTATTCGCAGGTTGAAGGCAAATATATGTGGAAATTCAGTGGTTAAGATTATTGTCATTTAAGGGCCTAAGTGCCAAGCATTTAAGTTTATGCACTATAAGATGATGTGGTGTAGTTTTGGTGTAAATTGTGTGTTAAGGTGTTGTGATGAGAATTTGAGTGGTATTGGTTGTTTGATGGAGAAAAACCAAGTGTTAGGATGTACTATATACTAGAGAACCCATGGCAAAATTTAAAGGAGAACTTAAGTGTTTAATTCTAAGGGATTTAATGACTAAGGAAGTACTAGGATGTTCTAGAGGTTGTCTTGATGAAAAAGGGTGAGATTAAGGTGTTCTAATGACTTACAATGACTTAGGTATTACCATGAAGGATTTAGGAATCAAGAGAATGTATTTGAGTATTTAGGACTTAGGCAAATGTTGGTAAACAACTAGGAAGGAAATAATGTGTTGATGGATGGAAGTTTAAGCTTGTGAAGGAACTTTAAGTAAATGCATAAAAGAGTTTTAGATGGTGAAAGATGCTTGGGAGATGATGTTATAGTGGTGAGGAAAACATTTGGCATAGTGGTTACATTAGGTATGAACCACCACCTAGAAACCTAGTGGAAAACATTACAAGTGTTAGCATTATTACAAGGAAAATGCATAATGACTAAGGTGGATCTTGGTGAGTGATTTAATGTGTTTAGAGGAGGGCTTAAGGTGTATTTGAGGTGCCCAAATGAGGTTATAACATATTAGGATATATGAGGAGAAGTTTGGAGTTAAAAGAGAATTTAGAAACAAGGTTCTGGAGCCGACCGACCTTAGGACCGGACCTGCAAGGTCGGTCGAGCTCAAATTACACTACCGGAGAAAGTTTCTGGAATCGACCGAACATAGGACCGGACTTACAAGTTCGGTCGGGCTGTATTTTGTGAAGGAATTAAGTCTCTGGAATGGACCGACCTTGGGACCGGACTTGCAAGGTCGTCGGTCATGATTTTGTACGGTAATAAGTCTCTGGAATCGACCGAACATGGGACCGGACTTGGCAAGTTCGGTCGAGCTTAAATTTCCCTCGGGGAAACTCTCGGGAATGGACCGACCTTGGGACCGGACTTGCAAGGTCGGTCGGGGTAGAATTTTCAAACGGTAAGTGTTCTGGAATGGACCGACCTTAGGTAAGGTCGGTCGGAAGTTCGGTCGAGCCTAAAAATAAAAAAAAAGAAATTTTGAATTCTAAGAATGGTAATAGGTAATAAGGTATACCTTTGGTAGGGTGGTAATGATTAGGACCCTAAGAACTTAAGGGATTAAGTTAAGTTAAGTATAAGTTTTAATGTTTAAAGTTAAGTTTGTAAGTAAGTGGCAAAGACTTGAGAGGTTTTGAATGGGAATCTTAGGGACTAAGTGAGTTAAGTAAGGTGCAAATAACTAATGACCTAAAAATGAATGAATGTTTAGGTTTGTGAATTGGGACCCCGAAGAAGGTTAATCAAACAACGATCGACGGTGAACGGTACAATCCTTCTTGTGACCTGCTTGCTAACGAGGTGTCCCTCGGCTTGTGTGCTATCTGTTTAATTGCTATGACTAAAACAAGATAAAGCATGCAACCGGTTATATTTTTCTCGTTGTGTTTGTTATTTACACTAACCCGAGACTTGAGATGTTACTAACCAAGTTTAGTACTTACTGAGTTAAGAATAAGAGTTAAGTTTGGTGGTTGTTGGTTAATGCCCGTTAAGGCTTAGCTAGCACATGGTGATTAAGATGTCTACTAACTGGAACTTGAGTGAGGAAACCCGGGACCGATCTCCGGTCATGCATGCTAAGGAAAAAGGGGGACGGTATCTGAATCAGATCCGCCCTCCGCTTAAGGACTTGTCTTCGGACTTGTAGCCTAGGGCCGGTTGCCGGCTCAGCTACGCTGGACTCCCGTCCAGAGTAGGTGGCATTAAGATGGTGCGGTGGGATCACCTAAATCCCAGGTTCGAATTAAGCTACAACCATTCCCTTCCAGGAACGGTTTGTATACTGAGAATAAGTTAAGATTGAGATTAAGGTAAGGAACTGAGATTAAGGAAATGAGGACTAAGGAGGGGGTTACTAACCCACTTGATAAGGGAACGCTTGAGTCGTTCATTGTTTGAACTATATGTGTTCATCTGTGGTTATTGTTATTGCACTTCATATTATGCTTGTGTATGTAATCAATTTCCATGCTATCGACAATTAGTCGTCGTAGCCCCGTTAGCTTGGGGGCCATGAGAGGGTGTACCAGCATTCGTGCTGACCCCCTTGGGGGCTATTTTTACACTTGCAGGTAAGAGACCCATGAGGACGCACTACGAGAGTAGGAGCGGTTAGACTTAGGGTGGGGTTTATTTTGAGTTCGGGTTGCGCCTGTGCACCCGACTGTTTATATTTAAACTGATGTAAGGTTGTGACTATGATTTAGCTACTTGCACTCGGTTGGTTGTGGTATTGTGGATGGTGATGTTTTGGGTTGGTTAAGTATTTTGGATAAGTATTGTAAATGTTAAGGCCGGTATATTCTAACGATCAGACCGTGGCAAGGTCCAGGTGTTTATGATTTCCGCTGCGATATATTCGTTTAAGTATTCAGTTTTGCGATAACCACGATTGGCTTTGGATGGGGTGTTACACTGGGTAAGTACTTTGGTATATGATGGAGGTCGAAAAAACATTCACTTTTCATAACAATAATGCTTCATTGATGAGATGATCTTCTTTCAGATGTCCAAAAACAATTACAACACTAGTACTTTCTAAAAGTCAAACTTAATCTTCCTGGTTTCATGTGAGTGGTGTTTATCACTGTCGAAGGTGCTGTGTTTAGTTTAATCCTTTTAATTCCATGGTATAGCAACCTTGACTTTCCACCCATTATTAAAACATCTCCTGAACTCAATATGATTTTCTTTGCAAGGTCCACACGCTTCTGTTCGCCATAAAGGAACTCTGCGTCATCTCCAATTGACAAAGACAATACTGGTATCCCCTGGTCGAGAGACCCTTGTGTCTCATCCTTGTCCTGGTGTAGTCCTAAGCGGCCTCCTTCTTCATAGAAGTTGATGATACATAGATCAGCCCTTAGATTGGGAACTGGATCTGCTTCTAGCTGTTGAGCTGTATTAACTGCTTGTTCCGCAATTTGTAAAAATTCTTCTGGGATTTTTGGTACTTGCGCTCCATCTCCATTACTTGTATCCTGGTAGGTTTTTGAGTAAGGATTCCAATCCTTTCCTAAGCACATCATTTTCAGCTTCATTTTTGATCCTCTTGGAAATTCTGGAGTGTAGAACCCTCGTGGTCCTGCTCCCAATCCTTGACATCTTCTGATGATTGCAATTTGTGTCTCCGGTGTTAGGTATCCTTTGAGTAATATCAAACCTGGTTGGATAACCTTACATCGTTCGTTCGCTGGTTCTTGTGCTTTGATAATATTTTCTTCCAGGGAGGGCGGTGAGAGGATAGGAAAGCATATCTTATAGCTTCCTACGTGGTTTAAAATTCTACTAGTGAGTCTTACTAGTTCTTTTCTACTCAATTAGGCACTTAAGGCATGCAAGCACTCATTCACAACATTCATTGCTCAATGACATGTTCGTATGCGTTTAGAATTACCTGGGTTGGTGATGAGTGTCCAAATGAGCATGTTTTAGGGATGTATTTCATATGTTTAATCAACACTTTTCATGTTCATTTCTCCACTCTAGCTTGTTTTCCTCTAGTTTTGTGTTTTATTGGTGTTTTACACATTTATTGTTTAAACAGGAAGAGTAACATAGCTAGCAGTAAAGTAGACGAAGAGAGGAACGCGTGGGCGCAAACGGATCCAAAATCGGAGTTAAAACAAGAAGATACAGCGTTTTGAAGTTAGCCTGACCTCCGACCGACCTTAGGACCGACCTTGCAAGGTCGTCGGGTCCAAATTTTACCCAGATTTGCGTTTTTGAAAGCTACTGGAATCGACGACCTTGCAAGGTCGGTCGAACTTAAAAACGCGCCCGAAAATCGCTACTGACTCCGACCGACCCTAGGACCGACCTTCAAGGTCGTCGGGTCAAAAATTAGCCCAGATCTGCGTTTTTAAAATGGGGAATTTTGGGGAAAACTTCCCCATTTTTCATTCAGTCGAGTTCCGCCCCAAAACAGAGAGGAAGATGATTCTAAAGGAGAAAAGAAGAGAGAAGAAAGAAAAGAAGAAAAGAGAACAAGAAAGAAGAGAAGGGAGGAGAAGAGAGAGAAGCTCACCTCCTTCCAAGCTCCATTAATGGCTACTTCTATCCCTTGCTCTTTATTTTCTCTCCTATGGCTGTGTAGAATCATTTGTAGCTAGGGATTGGGGATTTTGTCCCAAAATCCCTAAACTCCATTGTTGAATCTTGAACTTGTGTTTGTGCTTTATTTGTCTTTGAGCTTAATGAAGATGATTATTGAGTGTTTATGACTTCTAACTTGTTGCTCATGATTTGGGGATTTGTTAAGGGTTTTGCTCAATTTGTCTTCTATGTGTTAAATTGGATGGTTTGGCCTACCGATTAGTTTAGCATTATTGTGGGATTCTATCAAAATGATATTCGAGATAGAAACCTAAACCGTTGGGACTAAATCAATGTTAGGCCGATTTTCACTGATTTTGAGATGAGGTTCTCATTGCAACTTAGGGTAGATTTGTGCTTAATGCTTCTTATTGAATTGGGGATTTGAATGAACATTCAGTCCCCGTTAAATTGGTTAGGATTAATAGACCTGGATTTGGCTATTAATTAATTTCCCGTTGTTTAGCTATGAGTTCGAGGTTCGACAATTGGTAGAAAGGGGATGACGGGTGCGAATATCCTATCCCGAGCTACACCTATCCTAGATTAGATAGTTTAGTGTTTATTGCTTTCCTTTATTTCTCCAGTTACAACCCAAAAACCCAAAACCCATAATTTACATTTATGCACTTTTGTATGTATCCCCTTGCATATTTACTAAGCTTATAATTAGCTAGATAGTTACGAAGTCCCTGTGGATACGACCTTGTTGTACTACAATGATTGGGTTCACTGCCCATAGTTAGCAAGATAGTTTCACCCTATGTTTTGCTCAAAACAGTTGGTAGAAGTACCAGCTTCATCTGAGGCGGTCCATGACATGCAGGGCGGGTCCCGATGCTGGGCCTTTTCCCTTATTTCCCTGAGTTTTGGTTTGTTGGTGGAGGGCGGTATCGCTGGCTCCATTCTTATGGCCAGTGTTTGTCTTTGCTCCCGGGCGGTAGTTCCTGCTCTCCGGGTTCTTAATGCACTCGAAGGCTCGGTGTCCCCATATCTGACAATGGTGGCACTGGACTTTCTCCCCTTGGCAGTCCACGCCGGGGTGATCCTTTCCACACTGTCTACAGTTGAAGTGGCGGACAAACCTCTGGCCCGTGTTTGAGCCATGTCCAGAACCTATTACAATCGAGGTCAATTATATATTCCAACAGTACTGAAGTAATCACAAAAGTTTCAAATTTAACTGCTTGTTTAGAGTGCCTACCCTTAGATGGGTAGGTTTTCTGTGAGTTTGTTGCTCCGTAGGTTCCTGACTGGGGGTTCCCAGTAGTCTGGTTCCCCTTCCCTTGATAGGACCCCTGGCCTTTTTGAAAGGGTTTGTTCCTTCTGTTGGACTTTCCCTGCTTGGCATCCTCGCTGCCAGGTCCGTCCTTTCTCTTTTGGGAGCTCAAAGCATCCCTTCTCTTGCATGTGATCTCCACAATGGAGGCAGCATGGTAACATTCCTGAAATCTTAAGGTATCAGTCTCCAAATCTCCCATGACGGGGTATAGTAGGTAATAAAATTTCAACTGGTTTATGTCTCTCCTGTTTTACCTGTAAGCTGGTGGGAATGATTGGTCCCATCCCAAACTGGAGTCGAGGACTCAGTCCCCCATAGAACCGGTCGACCAAAACCTGGTCCGAGTAACCTAATCCGGGCAGTAGTCGGAGTAGTGAAGTAAACTTCGCATAGTATTCATCCACGGTCATCTTCCCCGTCTGCTCCAGTGCATCAAACTCCCTAGTCTTCACAATCCTGGTGTGGGCCGGGTAGTACTTGCCCCTCAGTAGTGCGGTGTAGTGTCCCCAAGTGAAAGTTGGGTCATCCAGGTGGTCGGCCTTCACCATATTCCACCAATCTCTTGCTGCATCTTTCAGGTAAAAGGCAGCGAGTCTCACTTTTTCCCTAGCTGGGACTGCAAGTGTCTCGAATGCGGTTTCCATCTCCATGATATAAGTCTCTAAGTGTGCAGGGTCAGTCTGTCCCTTGAATGTAGTTGGCCTTAGATCAGCCAAACTCTTCACCCAATCTCTCTCTCTGGGCGGTGGTGGTGGAGGTAGCTGCTGCTGCTGCGCAACCCCCGCCTGTGCAAATGCCTGAGCTATCAAAGTAGCAATATCTGCCAGCCTGACAGGCGACTCCTCAGCTGTCTGTCCGCGGCGTCCTCCTCTTCCTGACATCTGCAGGATGTTGAGGTATATTAGATACTGTGGTCACAATCTTGGTCTTGGATAGTAGTCTAAGTAAAAACTAACTTAAACTTCTTTCTATACTATCTCTCAACCCGTAACCTAAAGCTTTAGAAATCCTAATCTCGGTGTATTCTCGTATCCAGAGCGTAACTACGCTCTGATACCACTTTTTGTAACACCCCAACCCGAAATCCAATAACCTGAACGACGATCGCTCCCAAATAAACATAAACTGCAGCGGAATAAAATACAATAACCAGGCGGTATTACAATGCCGTTGGCCACCCTTGTGACCAACAAGGCTAACTCCAAATACAAATCTCCAGAAGTCACGGTCCGAATACGAATACAATCCGAGATACTAGATTCAAACTCAAAGGTACAATAATTAAGTAAAACAAATAACTAGTAGGAGACTCCCATAGCTTGAATCGACCCCACCTACACTCGGTGTGGTAATCTTCTCAACTTCAGGTACCTGAAAAATGGGGGTGCCCCCAAAGGGGCTCAACAAACAATGCTGGTATGGAAAACGTGCAGCCCATCGGCTACCGGGCCACACCAACTACTTTGTCGAATACATGCAGTTCATTTTTGTAAAGCTGTAAACAAGCATAGTATGATAAAAACAAGTATCCATACAAGGACAACAATGTCACATAAAACAAGACTTCAGTAGGTCAAGTTAGGTGAACTGTAATCATTTGATAATAGTCGGGTCCACACGATGGGACTGACTGGTGTATAAGAGTATGTCAATATAGTGAAGGTATAGTGACCTCGTTATAGAGAAAGGTTGGGTAATTAGTCCCTCAGAAGATAACGTAGTTAACTCCTGTACTTTAGAAAGGTGGGAATCGAACCCTCGAGAGGAATAAAGTCTTCCTCCCCACTTGTACTGTTCCGGTACGCAGCCGGTGGATGACATAGTGCACCCAAAACTCCCGTCGCGACGTAAATTGAATAGGAGACGACCTGAGACAGGTACAACTCCTGTAGCATGCATGGCCAGATCCAACTGGGCTCCTCGTTCTCGTGGTATAGAATTGTTAGGTGTCATACAAGGACATTAATCAAGAACACAATGTGTATTGTCAGTTATCACGTTTAGGATAATGACGTCTGTTATAAAGTGAAGTTAGTGAGAGACTTGAGTACAAGTTCTCGGTATAATAAAGCGCAGGTATTTAGTCCACTGGTATAGTAGTGTTTGTATGCGTGGGACATACACGTTGTAGTTAGCATCATTCACGCACATAAAATAATACAACAGTGCACAAGAGTAAAACAACATTCTACATTAATTATCTTGGTCGTTATTTCAAACAACAGATAGCACACAAGCCGGTGTAATCCGGTAGGCAACAGGTTGCAAGAATCCCATACCGTTCACCGTAGACTGTACTTGTTTAGTTCCCGGTCAACGTCTGGTCAAACAAAGTCCTAGAATAGGATTAACTGAGAGGGTTAATCTCTGTTACCCTTATATAATAATTTTATTGGATCATTCAACAAATTTCGTATTTGTTATTTCATGTGAGGTTTATTTCTTTTAATTACCTCATGATTTTATGTATAACTTATTTGTTATTCCTTTTGATTTATTTATAAATCATTTAATGTACATATATGTATTTATTTATTCATGTACTATATTTGTTATTTATTTTTAATTGTCTAGGTGACATAGCAACTTATAATTTCTTAACTATATTTATATGCCATACATAGACATAAAATTCTTATAGTTTTTATTATTCCTCCTTTAACCATAAATAATAATTATTGGTTACCTTTAAATTCCTTATAACTATATAAGCCATAGTTTTAATTCCATAACTCCTTAAATCAAAATTCTTCTTTCTAATTCCTCCAAATATCCACGTGGGACCTATATTTATTTAAATCTAAATTCTTACCCTTATATTTCGGTTATTTACAAAACAACCACATTAATTCATAAACTTTATATTTAAATTCTAATCTCATTATATTATATAGTTTTAATTCCTTATTTAATTATATTACAAAGCCACCACTAATATTTTGGTATATAGCTTATGAATATTATAACTTTCGAAAATTACCACTTAGCCCCTCAAATTCTCGGCCCATATATATATTTTCTATAATTACAATTTAACCACAAAATCTTATAATCTTTACATAATGCCTTATAAACTATAGTTTTAATTTTAATTCTCCATAATTGCCGAATATATATATATAAATTCTTAAATTACAAATCTAACCCAAAGTAATTCGGCTTTGTCATATACTTTCCATTAATTACATTTTCACCCCAAAACTTTATAATAGTTACTTAATAACTTATAAACTATAGTTTAAATACTTAATTCTTCAAAATTTCGAAAGTGAACTTCATAATTCTCTTAATTATGAATTCGCCCATTATTAACTCCAAACTTTCATAATAAGTTTTATAAATTACATAATAGCCTAAAACTTTATAAAATGTTATTTTAACACTTGTTTAAATTATCTAAAATTCATAAACTTAATTCCTAACCTTATATTATATCATATTTATCCCAAGGACACCCTTAACTCTCGGTTTTTATAGTATATGCACCAAACTTTGTAAAAATTACATTTTAGCCACATAACTTAATTAATTAGCCATTTAAGCACTAATAAAATATTTTTAACTCTCCAAACTTTATAATATAAGTTTATATACATAAGTAGCTCATTAAAACTTATTTATCACTTAGACCATTCGGCCATAATTAAATAGTTGCCATATAGTATATAAAAGTAGATTTATATGTCAAAATAACTATATATAAATTCATATGAGTTTTATAACTCATGTAAAAATTATTGTAATGTCTTATATTGATTCCTAGTTCAAAATAGAACATTTTTACCCTTGACAATTTGGTATGAACAAGGATGTAACCTAGGTAACTTTTATGACATTAAAAAGTGTCTTAAGGTAAATATTTTCCATATATGTTATAGATTATATTTTTGGTACATTATACCATATAGTTTCGGTTTTAGGTACCCTAGGAGGTGTACATAATTTTTGTATAATTTTTAGAAGCTTAACAAAGCTTAAAACATAAAGATTAGCTTAGTAAACTTACTCCTTAATAAAAGGTGGTTAAGTGCTTGAACTCTTCTTGAATCTCCAAGCTTTCTCCAAGGAAATTTTGATGCTCCACTTCGGTTATATGCAAGTGGTGAAGGAGTTTAGGAGTTAGATCTTCAATAAAGATCTTAAGCAGATTTGTAAGTAGTTTTCCAAGGATTTACCTTAAGCTTTTCTCCTTATAAATTCGGCTCACTTAAGGTGGATGAAGAACCAACTTTCCTTCATGAAAATGAAGAAGAAAAGAACCTTAGAAGAAGTAGAAATCGGTTGCACCTAAAAATGTGCTTTAAGGATTTTCAAGCATGAAAACTACCTTAAGATAACCTTGAGATGCTCCTTGGATTAATGTTGGTTTAGACAACCTCCTTGGAGTATTAGTTGATGCCGAAATGCTATGGTGTGCTAGGAAGAGTTTTGCTTCAAGGCTTGGCAAGAAATGCTAGAAAATTACCTTAAAGATGAAGATAGAAGTTAAATCTCCATTAATGGACTTAAGAGCTTCAAAGGAAGAAGATGAAGGAAGAAGAGAGAGTTAGGAACCTTACCAATTCGGAAATGGAGTGGGCAAGGGAAAGAATGAGTGCAACCGTATAACATAAGGTATGTTTGCTTGATTTTTGTTTTGTTAATTTTTAATGTCAATTGACTAGTCTTTTCATTAGTTTATTCCATGGGTTATTGGCTCAATAAATGCCCATGTTATATGCATATGTTCGGCCATGTGGTGAGACAAGGCAAGGTGGAAGAAAATAATGTGAGCTAGAAGACAAGGAAATTTAGGTAAGGTTTGTTCTTTTGATTTTTCTATGTTTATGCTTGTCTTCTTCTTCTCTTGTAGGTGGACGAATTCAAGGGCTGAATGGAGCCTCTCAACCGGTAATGAAGAGCCAAGGACAAGCAAAGGTTGGTCACATGAATTTAAGAAATCAAAAAGGTGGAATCTAGATCTACTTTTTGCCTTTTTCATTTTGTTTTTGTCTAGCTAACATGGCCTTGTTTCCTTGCATTATTTCGACAGCATGGAGGTCAGATGAGACCTACATTCTTTTGCCATTAAGTAATATAGCACATGGGAAGGTGAGTCACCATGTTTTATGCCTTTTATAAAATTTTAATGTAAGTTTTATACTAGTTTTTGGACATAAAATCGGCCCCTATAGAGCACCTTGTTTGACACTGCCTTCAACTGATTTAGAGGTTCAATTTACCCCCATTTAAGATTCATAATTCGTGGCATGTCAAAAACTACAAGGTAATTGCGTAAAACGCGTTTTAGTGACACCCGAAGGTGTGTTTTTGTGCTCTAAGGAAAGTTTGGGAAATAAATTGTCTTTATGAGTTCCAAGTGTTTATAAACACTTATTATAGTAAATAATGATATATTAAGATGTTACATTGAGTTATATGGGGTTACATCAACCCACGACATAATTTACGGGCCATCGGGACACTCCCGGGCAAAAAGGAGCGTTAAGAAATTCCCCCGAGCACTTTGTTGAATTTTGAGAAACTAGCTCGTGGGTTCTCTTTATAATGATTATTAATGATGTTAGGAACTATAAGAATTAATTTTATAGGAGTTCGTGCCACCTCAGCACTCCTCCGGGCTTTTCGTGCTTTAAGGGGCGTGTGTGAGCACTCCCGAGTATTTTGCGTTTTTGACTGAATATAGCCTAGGGAATATGTTTATATATTCATATAATGAGTGTATGACCATTTGGTTTGAGTTTTAGAAGGTCATACAAGGTCATGCTTGATCACATGTTTCTAAGGCGTTTTAGCGTTTATGGTGAAACGACTATTTTTACGTAACGTTCTCATGCATGGGTTTGCATGCGTACGTGAAATGATTTATATTTGGATTATTTTCCATTAAATAATGGTTTTATAATGTTAATTAGATTTGGGGTATTTCAGCCCCACTCCTCTGGTTTCGACAATAGACGCCTCCATCCACCGCACCTCCGCCCCTCCACCGTCCCTCCTATCAACCACCAAATCCCACTTCGCTAATTAAACCGTAGCTATGTATTTTTTGATTAGTGGCTGATTTTGTGCTTTGAGGAGTGATTATTATCTGTTATTGTGGTTGGTGTGTGTGTCTCTGTATGCAAGAAACAAAAAAACTGAGAAGAAGAAATGTTAGAACATAAGAAAGATAGTGTAGTAGTAGTTAGCGAGAAGAAATACTCAAATAGTATCTGCACAGTAGTGATGATGAGATAGAGAGTAGAGAGTTACTACGATTACAGTTGGGTAAATCTTTTATGGGTTGTTGGTTTCGACGTTGTTTTGATTATTAGCAATTAAACAACATTAATATTAACGACATATATATTCATGCATATTAATGAATTAAAAACCCAAAGTAATTAATAAAGCATAACCTTGTTGGTGGTGTATTAATATTGTTGTAAGTGTTGCTGTTTGTTGCTATTATTCTTGCGGGTGTTATAATTGTTGCATATTATTAATTTTGTTGTACTTGTATTGTGTTTGTTTTTGCCGAAAAATGTGTGGAGTGTCTAAAAAAACACAATGGTCATGCCAAATTTTTTCCAGGATTTAACCTTATTCTACTTTTATTGAATAGGTGTTACTATGGTTGAACAATTCCTCTTCCATCACATTTGTGAGTTGATCATCCCTACTCATAAGATTAGTTTTTTAAAAATGTTTCAATAACATGGTTTATTCAAAATATATTCGTTTGTTTATTTGTTCAATTATTCATATGTTTTCAAATTAAAACCTTATATTCTAATTTCATTGAATAGGTGTCACTACACACGGTCGGATTGTCTACTTGTCGCACCATCTGCTGCTGTCAACCTCTGCCACCGGTTTGCCTGATCAGAACCCACGGTAAAACATGCGTTTCTGATTATGATTTTAGAAACAAATACTTATATATTGTCACGAATAAACGTTGTACTAAATTATGCTTGTATTCTGCAATCATTAGAATATATATTTGCATAGTGCGGTGAAATGTGAGATTAAGTTGAAATGGGGTGGTTGTTTTTGTTCATTGATCATATATATTATTATATACTTGTCTGTCTGATAATAATTTGTATGGTTTACTGAGAATAAATGTTCTTGCTGCTACTGTGTTTGTTTCTGCCTTAAAAAAATGTGGAGTGTCTAAAAATACGCAAAGGTCACGCCAAATTTTTTCTAGAATTTAAGTTGATTCTAATTCCATCGAATTTAACTTTCTTCATAATTACTTACAGTTTCAGTTTTTTCATCTCTTGCAGGTTGCTCTGAGGTAGAAGACAATCAAATTAAGACGAGGAGAGCAAAAATAACCGGTAATAACATTAGCTATGTTCGTTTGTTTAATATGTTCAATTATTCAAGCTTTTATAAAATTAAAACCTTATTATTATTTCATTGAATAGGTGTTATATACTACGTGCAAGAACATCTGTCTACTTGTCTCTTCTCTATCTTGTGTTGTTCGCGCTGACCATCCAGTACTCATCAGGTTGGTATTTAAAACGTTTCAATTTATTTTTGTTTTTCTATTAAAACAATGGAAAATCAATTCAAACAAAGAATTACCTGTCTGAGATTTTCCTGATAGAGGTATGTCTTAGATAGTCCCTGTTGGGGCTGTCCAATGACCTTTGATCTCACCATCTAGGTTGTGAATGAGTTAATAATATACAGTAGTTCAGTGATAATTTCAGCAGAATTACCGTAGTGTTCTTCTAGTGTACATATATATATATATATATGTGAATTGAAACAATTCATATATATATATCTACACTAGGAGAACTGTAGGGTAATGCTGCCGAAATTATCACTGAACTACTGTATATTATTAACTTGTTCCTAGGTGAGATCGAACGTGATTGGATAGGTTTAGGTTGTTAAATCTATAAATAAAAAAAGAGGAGATCAATGGAACGAGTTCACGACATCTGGTGTGTGTTGAAAAAGGAGATGGAGCGCTCAGTGATGTACAGTGACAGATTGGACATCAAGTACCTAGAAGGGGTCAATAAATTTTGCAAAGTCCTTGTTGACAATCTTAAACCAAGGGATAAGGGATATATTCGATGTCCTTGTGTCGATTGCAAGAACGACTTCAAATACCAAGGTGTGGACAAGATTAAGGATCATCTGATTCGCAGAGAGTTTACAGATGATTATGAAGCCATAACAATACTGCATGGTCAACATTCAGTACAAGTGTTTGAATGTGCTGATAACGTCGTTGCAGAACAATCAGAAATGGATGCTTCACACGATTTTGGGGATACTCATGATGCTTCACTAGGTAGTGATTCAGATGATCAGGAGGACCTTAATGCAATGATGGAAGATGTTGAACAACATTTTTCCAACAAACCCAAAACATTCGAAAATCTGATGCAAGCATCAAAGGAACCGTTGTACAGTGGATGTGAAACGCAAACACAAAACAAATTGAGCGTTGTCCTAAAACTATTCAATCTGAAGGCGAGACATGGATGGAAATGTATTTCCCTCCTTCGTTTTTTGATATTATGGTGCATCTACTTGTTCATCTTGTTTGAGAGATCAAACATTGTGGTCCGTTATACCTTCGATACATGTATCCGTTTGAGAGATATATGGGTATACTGAAAAAGAAACTGAAAAACCGTCGGCGTCCAGAGGGAAGTATAATTGAAGGGACAGTAACAGAGGAGGTAGTTGACTTCTGCACTCACTACTTACACGGTGTTGATGTTATTGGATTACCAAAAGCAAGACATGATGGCAGGCATAAAGGGGTTGGTACCTGTGGGAAAAAATTATGCAGAGTTGATATTGATACATTGAACAAGGCACATCTGGTTGTGTTGAATCATTCTGAAGTTGTTGAACCGTATTTCGATGCACACCTTGCCTACCTCAAAACAAAACACCCAACGATGAGTAATGCCAAATTAAAAAAAGAGCAGAATGCGACATTTGTCAAGTGGTTTAGACAGAAGGTGTTGTATGAAGATTCAAGGAACGTGGATGAAATGATGCAGTTGTTGGCCCTTGGTCCAAATCTCGATGTGTTGTCTTATGAAGGATATGATGTAAATGGATTTTCTTTTTACACTGAACGTCAAGATTGTAAATCGACAAACCAGAACAGTGGTGTGCATCTTATCGCTTCACAAGACATTTTCACAGGAACAAGTCGTAATACACTGAAGAACGAATATTATGGTGTTATTGAGGATATCTGGGTCTTGAATTACACAAGTTATGAAACTTGCGTATTTCGTTGCAAATGGGTGGACAACAAACAGGGATATCGTGAGGAGGATCATGGTATGAAGCTAGTTGATTTAACGACAGCGGCTCCTACTGATGAACCCTTTATTGTTGCGTCAAAGGCAAAACAAGTATTCTACTGTCGTGATCAGTGTAATGCCAGATGGTCTATTGTAATGCAGAGTAAAAGATCGATTGTTGGGATTGATAATATTGTTGATGAGGATGAATACGATTGTGAAGATGAAACAGATGTACCTATTCGGTTGCCGATGGAGGTAGATAATGTAACTAATTTTGAATATCGAAGGTCCGACCACAATGAAGGATTGTGGATTGAACGATGAAATGTTATTTTGTAAGTCTGATTGACAATATTATATTATTTCATTTTTGTCATGTTTCAATATTTGATTCATTAGATATTCGTATTAACCTTGTTAATTATTGATTATTTTTCAGATTATGGATCCTGACGATAGAGTCGAAGAGGACTTACTGTTGGGGTCGGATGATATTGACAATGACGTCCCTACTGAAGAACCACCAGCTGCATCTACTTCGCAAAACCCTCGGAAGGGACGTGGACCGACCCGTGGGTTGAAGGTGAAGAAGATTCTCCCATCGATTTGGTCTGGGACAAGTACCTCCGACATCGTGGGGGTCGAAGCAGCAGTTTGCTTCCTACTTGGGATTGCTGGTAAAATCCCATTGCTCGATTAATAAGGATTGGAAAGATCATGAAAAGGCAGACAAAGACATCATGTGGCAGATGGTGAGAAGAAGTACAAAGTCACGGATGAACTTCGGACGAAGATTGAATCACTTCTAGCGACATCGCTGCGACAGTTCAAGCATCGGTTGGTAGATGGCTGGATTACCAAACCGGGCTCCAAGAGGTCACTGCCGTGGGTAGTGTATGATGGTATGATCACGGAGGAGGACTGGAAGATATTCTACGACTATCGCCAGACTGAAGAGTTTAAGGTACTTTTACAATTATTCTTTCTTAATTATTTAAGGAATAAAATTTAACAATTATTTTTTTATTATGTATAACTTACAAATATACAAATTTTGTAACAGTTACGTCAAGAACAAGCGAGACGTAACCGGGCGAAGAATATATAAGCACTTCATGGGGCGAGCTGGATATACGGGGCGGTTGGAGAAGTGGAAGAGCGAGGGCTTACTGACGAAAATTAATGAAGACGACACTCAGTCAGTTATTGATGATGTTGACGATGCAAGCAGGGTGCAGACATTTATGCTGGGTCGCATGAAGAAAAATGACGAGGGGTATATGTGTTCCCGCAGAGCGAGACTGCTGAGTTGGCTTCAAAGATTGTAAGTATATATATTTAAAAGTTGTTGTTTACTAATTAGTAAGTTCATTTCTAATATTTGTGTAATTTAAAATTAATAGTCTGGATCTACTGAGCGATGGGAGATGCTTCCGGCCCCTCCGTCTCAGGATGATCCACTGAATAAGGCCCTTGGGCAAAAGGATCATCCAGGGCGAGTGCGGGGGCTTGGAAGGGAGATTCGCCAAAAAGACGTGTTTCCTACGTCTCGATCGAGAGTACCACAGGCTGACATGATAGAGAGAATGGTGGATGAACGGGTGCATGACCGGTTGGAGGAGTCGGAAAGACGTCACGCTGACCGGTTGGAGGAGTCAGAAAGACGTCACGCTGAGGAGCGTCAAGCCTACGAGGAGCGCCTGCGAAGACTTGAGGCTTTAGTATTGGGCCAGGTGCATGCTCCTACACCGACACCTACTCCTACACCGGTGTCTACTCCTACCGCGACGGTGGATACATCGATAGTGGCGCGTCTCCTACACCGGCACCTACTGCTAGACCGACGTCTGCTCCTACCACGACGGCGGATACTGTCGATGATCCTACACCGACGTCTGCTCCTACCACGACGGTGGATACTCCGATGGTCGATCATCCTGCACCTTCTTCTCCTACCAGAGACACATTTCCTTATCAAAACCTTTCGGTTTGTTCTTTTCTCCTCCTTAGTTATTTTAACATTACTTTTAAAACAATATAATTTTATTAGCTTGCTTACTGTTGTGAGTTGATGTAGATGGCTAAATCATGTCATCTGTTTCAAGTGTTGGATGGTGGGACTGTGCATGTTGCATTCGGTCGGGTTTTACAGACCGGACCGAACACTGTAGTACATTTCAAGCTCATCCCACCTCTCCACGCTCGTGTGATGGTAGACGACATTGTGCGAGGTCATGAGGACTCTCCACTTCCGTTGGAGTGGAATCAGTGGAGTAAAATAGGTCAAGCACAATCTTCAGTTGTTCCATGGCCATATTCTCTCATTGATGTCAGTGACAAGGTAAACTATTTACATGCTTACTGTTTAGTTTTTAACTTGACTGTTGACTGATATGTTTATTATTTAAATTTTTTATACTATTAGATTGATAAGGAATTAAGACCGGTTAAGAAGAGGAAAGTGGATAAGGGGAAGGAAGTTGAGAAATCAAATGAGGAGAGTCAGAGTGTGAGAAAGGAGGTGGTGAAACCTTTTGATATGACTCCTAGGAGATCCCCCATTCTGACATCCAAGTATCTGAAGAAGTTGACAGTCAAACAAAAAATGTTGTATGACTTTTTCATGACGAGGCCGCAGTCTGTCACCAACTTCAACATGAAAGTGTTTAAGCATGTTTTCCACTCCCTTGAGCCCAGAGATCTGATGATTACCGTGAGCGATCTAAGAGAATTTTTGATGGGAGACCTGCTTAACATCTCTGTGATTCAGGCCTATTGTGTGTAAGTATCTTTTAAATTATTACATTATCTTTCATTTTTTTAAGCTATTTAACATATCTTATGAAAAAATGTTGTTTATGTGTTTGACTAGTAGACTGCTAGCGAGCAAGAGATTATTTGCCATCTCTTTCTTGTGTCCGCAATTGATGTCAGCAAATCAGGCCGCATTAAATGAGCAAGGATGTGTAGAGCATGTGAGGCAGGGATTTTGTACCGTGGTGCGAAGAAGAAGCAAATATTTGCTGATCCCATATCATCAGATGTAAGTACACAATAACTGGAATTTTTTTCTTCCTAATTGTGATATTTAATAATTGTTCTACAAAACATTCTTTGTTTTATCTGTGGCAGCAATCATTGATGTTGATGGTGTTGTGTATCGACACCTCATGCTTGTTGATACTAGACCCATTGGGCGGCCCTGATGACCTTCGAGAGATCGCTGTAGAGAAATATTTGAAGGAGTGAGTATTCAAAATTTTAATGCATTCTGTATTTATTTTAAGCTTGTCCTAGATTATTGACAATAAATGGCTTCATTTTAAAATGTTGTATTTATGCAGGGGCCATAAGCTTGGTTTAAGTGATGAAAAGAAACCATTCTCCATCTTGGACTTCCAATACATACGTGTAAGTAATCATTTAATTTATGCATTTTTGTATGTTAAACGTTTAATTTTTTGATCTGTCTAAAGTTGGTAATCCATGGATGGTGTGATGACAGTGTCCTCAACAGCCTGATTCACGAAGCTGTGGCTATTATGTGATGCGGTACATGTTCGAGATTGTACAAAATATTGACACGCTTAAGGATGATGACAAGGTAACCCATACCAATCAAAGTTTTAGTTAAAGTTATTGCATTTTAAATAAAATTGTGTACTAATGATGATCAGTTTCTTTTTATGGACAGATCGTTTCTTATTTCACAAAGCAGGGAGCACGTATTCCAAAGGGGATCTCGACTTTGTAAGAGATCATTTATCGCAGTTTTGGTGTAAAAATTACTTGAGTGTTTCTTAGATCTTATCCTAGTGTAGTTAGACTTAGACTTTTGTTTTTGCTGAAGCAACGTCTCTCAAAGTTTGTAAAGTTCAACTCTCTCTTATTTTTGAAAGTTTGAATGGGTTTGTTTGCAATTCGTTTTCAATGTTGCAATTCAAACTGGCAACTTGGTTTATGGTCATATAGTGTGGTTGGTTATCAAAGGGCAATACCAGTTGGATGCCCTGTACAGGTTGTATATGCGATTGTAAATTGGGTTGTGTTGGAAAACATATGTGGTAGAGCTAAAAAAACAAAAAAAACTAAAAAAAAGAAAAAAAAACCACGGTTCACTTAAAACCGTGGTTTAAAACTCAATGGAACGACGAGTATAAACCACGGTTTATAGAAAACCGTCGTATAAAGTACATTTACCACGGTTTTCCGAACCGTCGTATAAAAGCAATGAACGACATTATATACCACGGTTTCTGTCCCAACCGTCGTATAAGTCGTCTGATTCCCGCGACACAACGGGCTTTAAACGACGGTTTAGCGAACCGTGGTTTATAATCCCTCTTTTAAACGACGGTTTGAAACCGTGGTTTATTGCAATTTTCCGATATACCACACGAGTATAAACCACGGTTTCTAACCGTGGTATATAGGCAAAATAACCATGGTAAAAAACATTTTCTGCACTAGTGAACCGAACGACCAACAGTGAACGGTATGGTTTTCTTGTGACATGCTTGCTAACGAGGTGTCCCTCGGCTTGTGCGCTATTTGTTTATGTGTGCCGACTAAACAAGATAAAGCATGTAACCGGAATATTATGTTTGTTGTATGATTGTGATGCACTAACACAACTTACCTTGAGAATTTACTAACAATGTTTAGTAACAAATTGTGTGAGAATAAAGAACACTCCCTAATTGTATAGACGAGTTACAACTCATTAAGGTCGTGTATATATAAAGATAACACGTGTCCACTGAGAGACCAATATTCCTAAACTGTAAGGAGGCAGAAGGATATACAATACTATGAAGGATAAGAAAAGCAGTTAAGCCTAAGATTATCAGAGTCGCGCAGCAGAAGCTAGCAGATCAGTACCTTTGAGATTAGACCAAACTAAGTTAAGAAAATGGTATAAGTACCGTTAAGAATCCTCGATTAGAAGACTAAGCCATTAACATAGTTATGACCCTCTGATCGAATTATAAGTGAGATAGATGACATGGAAGCTAGAATGCTTGGTGAGAATTAGACATCTTGAATCTATGTTCAAGGATGATATAATGTTGATTACGTGGGCGTAATCCATTTTAAGGGGGGTAGAGCGAAAAACCGCTTAGCGTATGTTTATGTACTAAGTACGTAAACTACGGTGTGCATAGCACAAAAGAATTTGAGAATTTGTTTTACATAAACATTTTGAGATTAATCATGGTTATTGCGCACAGAAGATGCGTATACCATACATATTAAGTACCTATCTTGTTAACTCCGGTGTGAGTACAAGTTAAGAGAATTGGTGAAAAGGATTAAAGAGACTTAAGGAATATATGAGATATGAGTCGATATGAAAGTATGTGTGAGATAAGAATAAGATAACACTATGAGATATTATTTGATATGAGTATGAGGAAGGAAATAGTAATGCTATGAGGTATAAGATGGTAAGAACTGGTATGAAACCGATATAGAACTTAGTAGGAATGAGAGTCCTAAGATAATTACTAAGAGATGAATTGGGAATGCTGATGGACTGAGTCCACACCTTGGAGATGCATTTGATTACGATTAGAAAGACTAAAAAGATTGAAAATTGGAAATGAGTGAATTATCTGATGTTTGAAAATGACGTGGGAGGTGGAACTTGATTTTCTAGGGATCAAGGGAAACCGAACACAAATTGGGGTGGAGGGATAGTTCAACACTGATGCTGATCACATCAGAGTTGGATGATTCCTGAAACTCCCTACCAGTGGTTATAATTTAATCACGCTAAGGATAGAGGCATTAGGATAAAATGGAATTGGAGTTGATTGTATTTTCAAATAGAGGGAATTATCCCTCACTTGACCTCGTAAAAATGATTTCCTTTTTACTGAGTCTCGCCCATGAAGTCGAGGATGCATGAGCCTTTGTCTTCGGACCGGTGACATGGGGAGAACAAAGTTGTTTTGTATTCTGGTCCATGGTGGTGAGGACGAATGTGCCTTTGTCTACGGACCGGTGACATGGGAGAATACGATGAAAATTATGTGATTGTTTTAATCATCAAAATGAACAAAGGGAATTTTGAGTGCTATACATGCTTAAGCATGTTGTGTGATATTTGAGTATAAGTGTATGACAGACCTAATGAGTCAATAAGATTAAGTACCTATAAGCATGATCTATATGATCTTTGTAATGAGGTAAGCCATGTATTCTAATAAAATAAGATGCATGGGAACTTTAGGGACAAAGTTCTTTTAAGGGGGGTAGATTAAAATACCCCAAACCTAATTATGCTAAGTAAACATCAAGTTATGATGTAGTAAGGCTAAAACATGCCTTAGAAACATTGGTAGACAATTTAAACCAAGGAAAACACAAGAAAACGCCATAAGGGCAATTTAAGCAAAAATGTGCTCTAAGCTTGGAGTGACTTTGCTTAGCACCCAAATATCATTATAAGACCTTATTAACATGATAATAGACATTTTAAATCAATTACCTAAGAAAACCAAGCTTAAACACAAAATGTGCTTTAAGACTCCTTAAAGCACCTTTTTGAGAAATTGTCTTAGAAATGGGTTTTGAGTGGCTAAATTCCCATTATTACACCTTAATCAACATGTGTACTAATTAGTATCACATTAGGAAGCCTAAATAAATGGGAAACCAAAAATTTCACAAATTTGTGCACTAATTTGTGAATAGTGTCAAATAGTGCCCAAATTAAGCTTAAGTCAACATAAGTCAATAAGATGGTCAACCAAGACCATAAATATCTCCATTTAGAGGAGGGGGCCGTTTTTCAAGTGGGTGAGTCACCACATGAGCTAGTAAAGTTAGAAAAGAAGAAGAAATAAGAGAATAGTACTATTTACCTTTTTATGACAAATATCTTTCTTTTAGCCTACCTTCTCTCCTCTTCTTCATTCATTCTCTTCTTCCACAGTTTTCTTCATCTTCTTAACCCTCTCAAACCGTGAGAACCATCCCCATACTTGCTCCACCTTGCTTTGTCCATAACTTGCTCATTTTAGCTCCAAAATCAAAACAAAATACATATTATTCGTAGTTAGCTCAAGCTCTTGCTTCCTATCTTTTCAAAGTTGGAAAAGCTTCATTTTGAAGCCATGGGAAATCGCCATTGGAGGAGAAAAAATGAGCTTGAAGATTTCATTAGCTTCTCCATTCATTCAAGGTTAGGAAAATGTAAGAAAAACCATGTTTCCACCATTTCTCCTACCGAAAATTACCTTCTCATGGGACCTTGTTTTATCCCTTGTTCTAGCTTGATTCTATTCTCCAAAGACTAGAGGAGGTCTTTCCTTGCTTCATTATCAAAGCCATTCCAAAATTCAAAGGTAATCATCCACTTTTAAGCTTTAAAACACATTTTTAACCTAAGATCGAATTCTAGGAGTTTAGGCATGTTGCTTAATACTCATTAGATTATTTGAATGTGGGTTAGAACATTGGCAAGAGGATTAAAGCCTTGGCCGATTTCCATCAAGAAAACTAAAGGAGGAAATTGAGAGAGAAGCTTGGAAACAAGGTAAATTGCTTACCTAATGGTAGTTTAAGGTTTAAGGGGTGGTATTTAGATAAGTACTATATGTAGCTTAAAGCTTACATTAAGTAATGGGTTATATAACCTAGGAAAAAGAATTTAAACAAGCTTATGAACTTGTGACTAAGGAGCCAATGGGAATGATTTAGTAAGATAAGCTTAAGGTGAATTATGAGAACAATTATATTGATATGGGAGCATTGTTGTGTGTAATTGCAGGTTGAAAGCTTTTATATGTGGGAAATTCAATGTTTAAGTTTAAGTCATTTAAGGGCCTAAGAGCCATGTCATTTAAGAGCCTTAGTGCTATGCAATTTAAGATTATTGCATTATATTGAGTTTGTTGTGAATGAGTTGATTTGGGTGAGAATTATGATGAGAAAAAGATTTGATGTGTGTGAGATTATTGAATGAGAAAAACCATGCATATGGACATGATAATATACTAGAGGAGCTATGGCAAAATTTGAGTGAAAATAAGTTAACAACGGTGTTCTTGAGGATTAGAATGACCTAGAGTTGTCTAGGAGGAATTAGAGGTTAGGAGGGTGTAATTTGTGTGCTAAGATTATGTACTAAGGATTTGAGTGTTCATGATTGTATTAAGGGTGAAAAACTAAATGTTGGGTGTAGTAATATACTAAGGAAGCCATGTCAAAATTTGGAGAGGAAACTATGTGTTTAAGGTGTTCTAAGGAGATTTTATGACTAAGGATGTTCTAGTAAACATTAAGGGTTGTTTTGGTGAAAATGGATAAACTATGGAGTTCTTGAGTACTAGGAAGACCTAGGGATGTCTAAGAGGGACTAGGGGTTACAATGGTGAATTTAAGGCACCAAAACCATGGTTAGGGAAGCTAGGAAACTTGTACAAGTTTGAAGGAAAAATAAGGCATAATGACTTGTAAGGATGTAAGCATGTGCTAGATTATATATAGCTTTGAGAAGTTTGAGTAAAGCAAATGGGTATGCATAATGATGCTTGAGGAGTAGTTAAGATGGGTGTGAAGAAACACAATGATTAGTTGAGGTCTTAGGCAAAATCACAAGTGGGAAGTGTAAGGAATCAAGTTTTAAGTGTAAGAATTTTGTAAGAAATTGAGTGACAAGTTTGATGATGATTAAGGGAGGTTTAGTACATGTTTTAAGGTGTTTAAACATGTAGGAAATATGTGGAAGGAGTGTGGAATGAGGGAAAAGATTTGGGTGAATTTGGAGTTCAAAATGAGGAGAAAAGCACTTTGAAAATTGGCCTCTGTTTTGGACCGCCCCTGTGGGGAGGTCCAGACGAATTCTGCAGGAAAACTAGCCTCTGGTTGGGACCGCCCCTGGGACCTCCCCAGAGGGGCGGTCCAGTGCAGAAAAGAAAAAAAATTGTTTTAAGGCTTCTAATGATGGGGGATTGGATGGTAATGGTTTTAGATGATGTTTAGGCCTTGTTTAGTGACATATAAAGGCCTCAAAAAGTGTAAATAAGTGTTAGGAATCCCTTGTAAGAATTGAGTAAGTAGATAAGGAGGTTTTAGTGGATGTTTTAAGGTGGAAATTAGGTACCAAATGATGTTAGAACATGTTAGGATATATTGAGGAACTTGTGGAAGAGTTTGGGAACAAAATAGAAATTTTTGGGAATATTCTACAGTGGACCGACCCTGTCTGGGTCGGTCGGACTGTGTTAAGCCAGGCGAAATCTTTCTGGAATCGACCGACCCAGAGGGTCTTGGGTAGGTCGGGCTGGCCTTGAGTCGGTCGGGAAAAAATTTAACGAACAATATGTTTCTGAGATGGACCGACCCAGGGGTTGGGTCGGTCGGTGGGTCGGTCGACCCTTAAGTTATATAAAAAAAACTTTAAACTTTAAGAATGTTAAGTGGTATTAGTATTTAACCATTAAGAGGATAATGATGATTAGAAAGATAAGAATATAAGGACTTAAGGGATTAACTTAAGTAAATGGTTTTAAATGTTTAAGGTTAAGTTTGTAAGAACTTAAGAGGTGTTAGATGTGGATCATTAAGGGTTAAGTAACATGGAAGAAATTAACAACCAAATTGGGTCAATGTTTTAGGACTTGGTAATTTGGACTCCGGAGGAGAGTAAGCAACCGAATGACCAACGGTGAACGGTATGGTTTTCTTGTGACTTGCTTGATAACGAGGTGTCCCTAGGCTTGTGTGCTATATGTTTATGTGTGCCGACTAAACAAGATAAAACATGTAACCGGAATATTATGTTTGTTGTGTGATTGTGATGCACTAACACAACTTACCGTGAGAATTTACTAACAATGTTTAGTAACGAATTGTGTGAAAATAAAGAACACTCCCAAATATTGTTTTCTTAGTAACCGAAAGAGGTTAACTAACAAACATTAACATTGAGACTTCTACTAACTAGAACTTGGGGGGAGTGAGGAATCCGGAATGGTACCAGCACATGTGTATTGGGGGAGGTCGGTATTCTTATCAGATTCTGACTTTCATATATGACTTGTCTTCGGACTCGTCGCCTAGAGTCGACATATAGACTCGACCTCCTCGGACTTCTTGTTCTAGGAGGGAGGCATACTGAGATGGTGTGGTGGGATCTACCTAAATCCCAAATTTTAGAAATATTGTTTATTTAACCCAATGGAGCTGATAACTCATTGGCTAGGGTTACTTTTGACCTGACAAAGATAAACAATGAATTAAGGAACTACCATTCTAATTAAAGAACGGTTGACTTAATTAAAATAAGGTTTGAGACAAGATACAATCATTTCTATTTAAAGAATGGTTTTTATTCTAAGACTGAGATAAGGATTAAGATTGAGGTAAGATAAGGATGGACTGAGATTAAGAGGAAACATAACTTAAGGAGTTAAATGATTAACTCAATAATTAAGGGAACGTTTTTAAGTCGTTCATTGTGTTTGAACTTTGATTGTTCATATGTGGCTTGTTGTTTATTGCACTTTCTATTATGTTATTCATCTAATCAGCCTCCATGCTATCGACAATTAGTCGTTGTAGCCACGTTTGCTTGGGGGCCATGAGAGAATCGTACCAGCAAAGGTGTTGACCCCCTCGGGGGCTACTGTTTATATTTTGCAGGTGAATGTCAGAAGGCGACCGTCCTGAGAGTAAGATGGGGTAGATGTATACGGGTTTAAGTGTGTCCTACGAGTTGTGCATGTACTCTCGTATGGTATTTTAAGTTAGTAAGTTGTATAGGATGTGAGGAGATTGTACGATTTGTTATGTAATTGGTTAAGGCTTGTAAGTACTAATGTTCGGTATATTCGGGTCCATCAGACCGTAGCTAGATCTTGGAGATTGTAGTATGCCTAGTTGGTCACGTGGGTGACTAACGGCGGTAACACCAAATATTGTATGAAATCTGCTGCAAAGTTAATAAAGAGAATGGAGGTTTATGAGATAAGTATGGCTTTATGAGTTGGGGTGTTACACCCTCAAACCCTTCAATTAATTGGTCGAGAGCATGAGATTCATAAATGCAATACCGTTTTAACATTTAAGCTGTAAAACAAATAACAGTAATAAAACCATACAATAAAACACAACCATTATCATGCATTTCATACAACATAAAACCACATAGCATAACCAATGAACAACAAGGCGAAACCACGAGGATTATAAACAAGTATAAATTCCCGTCTTTGGCATACAAGCCCAATACTATTCACCAAATATACGAGCTAATAAGCTGTTTGTAATTGTTCAGTTATACCTAATGACAACGTCTCGTTAAAATGACGTGTCCCTGAGTTACCCATATATTATGGCAGGTCACCCACAACAGTAGCCACCCCTGCGGTAGAGTCTCCGACCAATGAACCGTTCTAGTTCGCGGGAAATTTCTTTTAATACTTACGGACTCGTAAGGGGACATCCTAGTATCGTTTTGTGATTAGAGCGCGCACCAAGAACCACATCCTCCTGGATTTATTCATCTATACCATCGCATTGAATTACCATTTTTTTTCTAACACAGCAGACTAAGGTCGTTAGTCCAATCGTGAGTGTATGAACTTAGGATCCAGTGTTAGATACGAAAGCGGCGTTGGAAAAGGCCAATGCTTTGTATTTATGTCTTGGATAATATATATATATATATTATCCTAATGCTACAACGTTTTTCTAACGTTCCTTATATTACACATATAAGATAGCACCATAGCCGCTCGTTCATTATATATATAGGTCCATATGTACGAACCAATACTATAATCGCAAAAACAGTAAATAATAAGCAGCTTAAATATACAGTTCATGCATATTTATTCACACATTCAAACATTCAATCTTATCACAAAAGAGTATGAACTAAGGAAGCCCTCAGAGACAATCAAGGACACGTAACAACATACCGTGCACCGGGATTATAAAACCGTGGAGTATGAATCAGCTAGATCAGATGCTACTCGAGTCGTCTTTAACAATCTAATAATACGTGTAACTCTATAGATTAGCATCCCGTATAACAACATTAGTCTACGGTACCCCGTACCGTCGCTAATCTCTCCCGATTCATTCCCCGTTATTTACTAACAACGTTTGTCGGGTTTTCGGTTTAACTCGGGTTTAGTTTTATTTCGTAAATGCTATATTACATGCATGGTTACGTCGTAGTATATTAATATACTTAACTCAAACGTTCATTATCGCATGTAGTTTAATATACATTTGTATATTATATAGTTTGTCATGTATTGGATGTATAATCTTGATCATATATTATACATCTTACTTAGTATTTATTTTCCTAAGGTTAGTTTTTTCAAGTGTAATGTTGTATAATCCATATTTAAAATACTTTGCATTATATAACTCCTTATTATTTCATGTACAACATAACATTAGAATTTCCAAACTAATGTTTATAATTATTTTCCTCTTATCTTATATCATTTTAATATGATACTATATGGTTATTGAACCATATCATATTTCTCACTCCATAACATATGTTTATTTATTATATGTATTATGGGACCATTTATTATAAGGTAATTCTTTAAAATATATTCATTCTTCTTTAATGAATTTTCTTATATTATAAATGTTACAACCCTTATAACATTATAAACCATATTATAAATTCTCATTCTAAAATACTCATTATTACCGAACAGCATCTTATGTTCTCTTTTAATTACAAAAGCCACCACATTATTTATATACTGTTACATTATAGTTATATAACATATATTATGACATTTATATCATTAAATAATTTATAACCTATTGTTGTACAAGTTATTAAATACCAAACAGACCTATAGCTGCCGGTTTTTATTAAATTCCATTAACTTCCAAAAATTACAAAAATAACCCCAAATATTATTTCTTTGTTACACTTATAACATATACCTTATATTATAACATTTAAACCTTATTATAATTATAACTTATAGTTATCATGTTCCAAAATAACCGAACAGACCCTAGGGTCTGTTCTAAATTACTTTCCACCTCTTAACCTTCTATATTTACCAAATGCCCCCATTTTATAGTATATAGTTTCCTAATGTCATTAAAACTATACATACACATATCTTATTAAAACCTCTTATATTATTCTAAAAATCACCAAACTATATCAAAGGGTTATAAATACCATTCATAACCTTATACTTTCGGTTATTATAGTTTCGCCCCCATATGTTACCCAAATGTAACAATGATATATATACAATATATTATACTTATATAATTCATCCTAACTCCAAATTTAACGAAATTGAAATGCCCCAAACCTAGTTATGTTGTTTAAACACCTAAATATGGTGTAATAAGACTAAAAAGAGTCTTAGAAACCTTAGTAAATAAATTTAACTAAAGAAAACACAAAATGTGCTTTAAAGTCAATAAGAGCCAAAATGTGCTCTAAGCTTGTGATAAACTTGGTTAAGACCTAATGAACTTACCAAGACCTCATTTATACACTAATGAACATATTAAACCAATTACCAAAGAAAACCAAGCTTGAAAACAAGTTTAAACACAAATGTGCTTTAAGGAGTCTTAAAGCACATTTTTGAAAAATTGTCTTGTAAATGAGTTTTGAATGGCTAAATGTCCATCATTACTCTTAAATATATATGTGTACTATATAGTATCACATTTGGGTGGCTATATTAATGGGAAATCAAAAATTTCACTTCTAAGTGCCTTGTTTAGGTGAATAGTACTTTTATAAGCTAGTTTATAACTTATGTTGTATTAAGTAATTAAATTGACAAACAAAGACTAAAATACCCTCATATTAATAAAGGGGGCCGGTTTTCTAAGTGTGTGACTCACCACTCTTTAGTTGATAAAAATAAGTAAGTAAAGAAAACTAAGTAAACTTACTTTTTACTTTATAAGCATAAATATCTTCTTAAAAGCAAATCCTATCTCATTCTCATTTCTTTCCTTCATTCCCACGGTTTCCAAACACCATCTTCTACCTCTCTTCTTTGCTCTCTCTCAGTAATACCACTACCACCATAGAAACTCCCACTTTGACCTCTTGTAAAATCTTGCTCACTTGTTCAAATCAAAAACAAACACCACCAATCTCTTCCTCTCATCAAGCTCTTCATTCCTATCTACTCAAATCTCCAAGAGCCCCATTTCGGTGCCAAGGTGTTCCACCATTGAAGGAGCTTGAGCTTGTATTTTGACATATTATTACTCTCCTTTGCTTCTAGGTAAGGAATCTCAAAGAAAAATCATGTTTCCTCCATGTTCTTACCTTGACCGAAAATACACATTGATATAGCTCTTTGTGTGACCTTGTTCTAGCTTCATTTCAACTCTTCATGGACTAGGTGGAGTCCTCTCTTGTTATATATTCAAACTCTCTTCAAAGATCAAGGTAAAACAACTACATTAATGTCTTAGAAACAATGTAAAATTAGGGTTTACAATGAGATGAAGCTCAAAGCTTGAATACTCATTATAATGTTTGTATATTGTCTAGAACTTGACAAGGAATCAAAATACCATACGGTTTTGTAAGGAAACAAGAAGGAAGTGTTTTGGAAAAAGAGGTAAATCTACTAACTTAATGTTGTTTAATGCCTTAGGAGAAATGAGCCTATAATTGCTTATTAAAACTACCTAAAGAGCAAATGGTAAATGGACCTAGTAAATGTTCTCAAGGAGACTAGTAAAATACCATATGTCTTGTTGTATGTAATCGCAGGTTAAAGGCATATATATTGTGGAAATTCAGTGTTTATGATTTAAGCACTTTAAGGGCCTAAGAGCCATGCATTTTAAGGGCCTAAGTGCCATGCAATTCGATTATGCACTATATTGTGATGTAGTGAGAATTTGGTGAAGTTGTGTAAGAAAGTGTTCTTGGTGTTCTTAGTGTTCTAGGATGTTTAATGATGAAAATAATGTGCTAAGGTGTAACAAAATGCTAGGAGAAACTATGTCGAAATTTAGAAAATGCATAAGGAGTTCAAGATGTTGTAAAGGAATTTTGATGAACTAGGAAGTACTCTAGAGTGTATTAAGGACTTAGGCATGATCTTGAGATTTAGTAAGTACCAAAGTCACTTTGGGACTTAGGTAAATACCTAGGCAAACTTTGGTAAAATAAGAAGAAGTGTACACTAGGAAAAGAGTTTCAAGGAGGATATAAGGAGTTAGTTGTGAGAGATGATGCTTGGGAGATGATGTGAAAATAAGGAGAAAGCTTTTGGGATAGTAGTTATAATAGGTAAGAAACACCATCTAGAAACCTAGTATAGAATGTTATAAGTGTTAAGGAATTTTACAAGGAAATGAGTGAATGTTGAGGAGTTTAAAAATGAGTTAGAACTTTAGTTAAATGGATGTTATTTGAAGTATTTAGTGTGCCACAAGGTGTTACAACACATTGGGTGACTTAAGGAAAAATTTGGAACAAATTGGAGAATTCCTAGGAAGTTCTGCAGGGGACCGACGGACCGACCCTGGCAAGGTCGGTCGGAATGTAAATGGCAGGTCGAAAATGGTTCTGTTAGAGACCGACCCAGGGGACCGACCCTGTCTGGGTCGGTCGGATAGAAAAGAAAGGCGGTAAATGTCTCTGTAAGAGACCGACCCGAGGGTAGGGTCGGTCGGTAAGGTCGGTCGGACCTAAACTTGTAAAAAAAAAAACAGAAAAGAATGTGACTTATGTAGTTAACCCTAGGGTGTATAATGAAGGTACCTAGGGTAAGATTAGACATTAAAACATGTCATACAATCATGTTGAATACTTAGTAAGTGTGAAGTTAAATAAATAATTAACCGACGTTACTAATGTGTATAGGATTCTCTCAAGGAGGAAACGAAACGAGGCAAGGACCAAGGTATGGTTTTCTTGCAGTCTGTTGCCTACCGGTTTACACTGGCTTGTGTGTTGTTTGTTTTTCTGTGTGTTTATGACTTTGTAAGATTAAACCATGTAAAGAGTTTACAGTTGTTAAAATATTATGTTGTTAAGTATGACTCTCTCTTTCCTTGTGTGTGTCTAGCAAGACTTGACCTATTATTGTGGAGTGTTTGTTGAGTTCGATGACGAACTACTAACAAGGGTAACGGGGGAAGTGAGGAGTCCGGTCTGTTCCGGCCACGCGTGTGAGTATGGGAGTCGATGTCATAACCGGTTCGATTCTCTCTGTATGTTATGGTTAAGTTTCCAATTTGGTTTCTAACCTTCCCTTTAGCTTAACCAAGGCTATTTTACTGACTCACGTCGGGCCACAGGGGCATACTATGTGTTATTTCGGTGTGCTTGGATCACTATATCCGAGACACCTTGTGTTAAGTTAACTGTCCAATCTAACCGGACGGTAACGAGTTATGTAACGAGCTAAGCATGAGCATGGCAACATTGTCTAGGCTCTCAGTGGGGACTAACTGTGTTGGTTCTATTCCTAAAAGGACTTGTATGTTTGTGATGTGAGTTATGATGTGTACAATACCCATGTTATGTTATATATGTATGAATTGTGTGTTTTAAAATAAATACCATGTCATCATGACAAATAGTTGCGCGCATTCCGGTAGTCGATGGGCTGCGCGTTAACCATGCCAGCCAAGGGTTGCTGACCCCCTCGGGGGATCCGTATTTCATATACTGCAGGATGAGGATCGAAGAAGCAGAGTGGCTCTAGATCCTAGAGAGTAGTTTACTTTTGGAGTACTTTCGGATGTTGCCCGGGTTGCGCCTGTGCTCCCGTGGCGTGTTATATACTTGTTTATGATGGTTTACAGTGAAGTATACAGTGAAGGATTTATGTAAACACTCGGTAATATGTTGATGTATATATATGGTTATTAGTTCTATGCTGGGGAGTCTGATCATCAGACCGGTACACTTGTATTTATTCAGCCTTGTTAACCACGTGGGTGGTTGACGGCGTTGTAGCACCAATCGTTTAGTTACTGTTTAGTCGTTTACTTTCCGCTGCGATTTCAAGTAATGTGTTGTGCGTAGTAGGGGTGTTACAAAAAGTGGTATCAGAGCGACTTCGCTCTGATGACTAGAATACCGAGCTTAGGGATATACCGAGTTAGGAAACTAACTACAGATACCTAAGTGAACGGTTGGAAAGGTTGACCACTAATTAAGTGTGGAGATACCTTATTATCGGGAAGCGTTACAATCGTTGGACCGATAAGTGTGCAAGCATAATGCTAATGAGATGTTCATATGAATTCAGATGGCAGGTAGACCACGAGGTAGAGGCCGCGGGCGCGGTACTGGAGGTATGGGGACCAGGGCGATGATACTACGGCACAGACCATGGCTGAGGCAGTTGCAGCCGGTAGCTCAGCTGGTACCCGATTTAGTTGCTGCTATACAGCAAGGGCGGACAGCCCGGAGTTCAGCCACCACCACCACCGCCAGAGAGACCAATTGGGTCAAGGCGTTGGCTGATCTGAGGCCGCCCTCATTCAGTGGGGAGACCGATCCCGTAAGCTCGAGGCGTACATCTCCGAAATGGAGACCGCCTTCGAAACCCAGCACCACCTGAGCAGGTCAAGGTACGACTTGCTGCTTACTACTTGAAAGGCTCGGCACAAAACTGGTGGAAGCTTGTGCGCGAGGGTAGAGTTGCTGACCCGACGTTTCAGTGGAGGGAGTACACGGCTCTGCTGCGAGCCAAATACTACCTATACATGTGCAAGAGGCCAAGCGCCTGGAGTTGGACAATCTGAGACAAGGGGATAAGATGACGGTAGATGAGTACTACTCAGCTTCATCGGATTATCCATTGTACCGGATCTGGGTTACTAGACCGGATCCTTGTGAACCGTTTCTACAACGGACTGAACTATCGCCACGCTACGGCATGGGGCCTACTGGATATACCACTTGCAGGTAAAGGAACTACAGTGTAATGTGAATAAGTGTGTACATGTGTTAATGTGTTGTGAGTTTATTTGGCGGGGCATAACTGACACCCTAAATATAGGAGTGCTATCATGCCGCTGCTATTGTGGAGATCACCGTCTCTGAGGGACGAGGAGAGTGCGCTCAAGCGCAAGGCTCAGAACGAGGGCCAAGGCACGCAAGGGCAGTGGGGAGGGAAGAAGAAGAAATCATACCCCCAGTCCCAGAAAGGACAGCAACAGGGTGGCAAGGGCCAGACCCAGACCACCACTGCTGAGGAGCCTCTGCAGCTCACCTATGCGTATGCGGCCAAGCCCCTACGTTCTTACCCACCTAAGGGTAATTGTCTAATCCTGTGTGATAAGTTAGAGTATGTTAAAAGTTGTGGAACAAGTATTGATTGTGTATTGTGATAGCAGCTAGCACGGGCTCTGGACCGGAGCGCCACTATTACTGCAAGTGGTGCAACGGAGACCACCCCGGCAAGGACTGCAAGGGTAACGATGTTCAGTGCCGATACTGTAAGAAGATGGGTCACCGCGATCATGAATGCTGGCAGAACCCGAACAGTAGGAACTACAGGCCCAAGGGGCAATGGAAGGGTAAGGCCACTACGACCACCGATGGCCAGAAGACGGCAACCAGCCACCCCCAGATCAGAGGTACACAGAGTCCCAGAAGGGGAAGGGGTCGGGGTCCAACAAGGCCACCCTGAATGTGGTGGACCGGTCTGAGGCGCCAGGGCCCTCTTCTAGACCAGGTACCGCCTAAATTGTTAATGAATAAGTGTCTGCATACCGCATTTCATGCATGTGTGTGAGTGAGTTTAAATAAACAACCATGTGAGTAAATAAATAAAGTATAGTGTGAGATTTACCTAATTAGAGTACTCTAAACTTAAAGGAACTTCAATATATGTTATCCAATCCCACCCACACCAAACCCTGAAGAAACCACCATCAACATCACCGACTTTCCATTGGAGCAATGTCAGGTCATCCAGCCAGGTATGATACTTCTAAATGGATACCTGACACCGGAGCACAAATCCATATCATCAGACGATGCGACGAACTTGGAGCAAAACCAGGAGGGTTTTACACACCCGAATACCCGAACGGAGCAAGGATGCAATTGAAGATGATGTGCATGGGTAAGGACTGGAACCCTTACACCAAGTCATATCAAGAAGTGCGAGCTGAAGATGGAGCAACAGTATCAAGTATACCAGAGGAGTTCCATGCGGTCGTTAACCACGCCGTGGGAATTGCTCAAGTTGAAACGGAATCAATTCCAAGTGTAAAAGCAGATTATGCATTGTGAACTTCTACCAGAAAGGTGGACGGTTAGGTATACACCAAGACAAGGACGAGTCACCCGAGTCTCTAAGTAAGGGAGTACCCGTGGTGTCTTGGTCCATTGGTGATACCGCAGTGTTTGTGTATGGCGAGCAGAAGCGTGCTGACCTCGCAAAGAAGCTACTGCTGAAATCGGGAGATGTACTAATCATGGGTGGGCAATCAAGGATGCTATACCATGGCATCAGAAAGATCAAACTGAATACCGCACCGTCGGCAGTGATCAATGCCCACACATGAAACCCGGACGTTTGAATTTGACCTTCAGACAGTTTTAAGCTTTAATTATGTGATAAACCAGTATGTATTAAGGATGTTGTAAGTGTGAATCATGGCGACAGTATAAGCCAATGAATGTTGTAAAAAGAGTGTGTTAATGAATAAAGTGGAGTTGTTTGAAGCATATAAACCGTGTTGTTACCCAATACTTATTAGTTTGCCAATGAATTAGGCTGTGCACTCGGAACGGGAGGTATACTGAGTGTCTGCAATAAGGCAGAAGCCGGCAAGAGCGGCACAATCCTCACCGGTACCTTTCCAGTGAATGGCGTGGATGCATCGATCTTGTTCGACTCTGGAGCCTCACACACATTCATTTCGCTATCATTTGCGAAGAGGCTGGGGTTAGATGGTGAAGAGATGCCAGACTTCGTGGTTACTCTCCCGTCGAAAGAGCGGATCCGATGTACCCGCTACTACCGAGGTGCTATTGTTCAAATCAGGGGTGAAGAGTTTCCGATCGACTTGATAGAGTTCGACGGACTAGGCTTTGATGTGATTGTCGGGATGAACTGGTTGGAGCGGTACAAGGGCAGAATCCTGTGTGCCGAGCATCGACTGCTTCTTCGGAGTCCATCTGGGGTTACCATATCTTACCGCCAGAGGCCCAGGGAGCCTTCGACTCAGATCATCACCGCCATGGCTATGTATCACGAGTTACGACGAGGGAGTGATGTATACCTCTGCTATGTCCAGGACATAGAGAGAGACCCTGAGTTTAGCCCAGATGTGCCGGTAGTGTCGGAGTTTCCTGATGTATTTCCTAAGGAACTGCCGGGCATGCCGCCAGCACGAGAGGTTGAGTTTGAGATTGATCTAGTTCCGGGCACCGGACCCATTGCGAAAGCACCTTACCGTATGGCTCCAGCAGAGATGACAGAGCTCAAGGAGCAGCTGAGAGACCTACTCGACAAGGGCTTTATCCGCCCTAGTGTTTCACCATGGGGAGCGCCGGTCCTCTTCGTGAAGAAGAAGGACGGTAGCCTCCGCCTATGTATTGATTATCGGGAGCTGAATGCTGTTACGGTGAAGAACCGTTACCCCTTACCACGCATCGACGATCTATTTGATCAGCTGAGGGGAGCATCAGTATTCTCCAAGATAGACCTACGTTCCGGATACCACCAGATTGCCATCCGTGACAGTGATATCGAAAAGACAGCTTCAGAACTAGGTATGGGCATTATGAGTTCACAGTTATGCCGTTTGGCTTGTCAAATGCACCAGCAAAGTTCATGGACTTAATGAACCGTTTGTTCCAAGATCAGTTGGACAAATCAGTGGTAGTCTTCATCGATGACATACTTGTGTATTCGAAATCGAAGGTGAGCATGAAAGCCACCTGAGAGATGTATTGCAGACATTGAGAAAGAATCAGCTGTATGCTAAATTTTCTAAGTGTGAATTTTGGTTGAACCAAGTATCTTCCTTGGACATGTGATTTCTGAGGCCGGGATCGCTGTTGATCCGGCAAAGATAGATGCAGTGCGCACCTGGCCTAGGCCGAAGACAGTTACCGACATCAGGAGCTTCCTCGGTCTGGCAGGTTACTATAGGAGATTTGTGAAGGACTTCTCCAGTGTCTCGAAGCCGATGACTTCCTTGATGAAAAGGATGCACCATTCGAGTGGACAGTCGACTGTGAGAGGGCTTTCACGAGTCTCAAGGATGCTCTGACATCTGCACCGGTTCTGACATTACCAGACGGTCCAGATGGTTTTGAGGTCTATTGCGACGCATCAGGCAGGGGTATGGGTTGTGTGTTGATGCAACACGGGAAGGTCGTGGCTTACGCCTCCCGACAGCTGAAGAAGCATGAGGAGAACTACCCTACCCACGACTTAGAATTGGGGGCCATTGTCTTCGCACTGAAGATATGGCGACATCACTTGTATGGGGTAAGTGTGACGATTATTCTGACCACAAGAGTTTAAATACTTGTTCACTCAGAAAGAGTTGAACATGAGGCAAAGAAGGTGGGTTGAATTTCTGAATGATTATGACATCAATTTACAGTACAAGGAGGGTAAGGCAAATGTGGTAGCTGACGCATTGAGTCGCCGAGCACACTCTCTCCATTCGCTAGTCTCTCATACTGGCTTGGTTGAAGAGGTGCGGAGTGCTCAGATGACGGATCAGTACATGATGGAGATTAGACAGAAGCTTATTGATGGCACATTCGAGGGTCAGAAGTACGACTTCAGACTCCACGATGATGACCTGATTAGGCTTAATGGCCGGTTGTGTATACCCAGGAGTAGCGCTGAGTTGAAGGAGCGCATATTGAGTGAATCCCATTGTTCTACTACTTCGATTCACCCCGGAGCTTCAAAGATGTATAAAGGTATGAAAAGATATTTCTGGTGGGCTGGAATGAAAAAGGATGTGAATGACTATGTGTTGAGGTGTCTCACTTGTCAGAAGGTCAAGTTTGAGCACCGACGGCCTGGTGGTATGGTGCAGCCAATGCCAGTGCCGGAGTGGAAGTTCCATGACATATCTATGGACTTCGTGGTAGGGCTTCCGCCTACAAGGGGAGGTCTGAATATGATTTGGGTTGGTAGACCGACTGACCAAGGTGGCTCGATTCATTCCGATGAAGGACACCTGGAAAGTGGCAAGATTGGCAGAACTTTCGATAAAGAAATTGTAAGACATCATGGTGTACCAAAGACGATTGTATCTGACAGAGATACCAGATTCTTATCCAGATATTGGAAGTCTACACGAGAGGCATTGGGTACTGAACTGAAATTGAGTACGCGTTTCACCCACAGACCGATGGTCAGAGTGAGCGCACTATCAGACACTTGAGGATATGCTACGTGCATGTGCACTTGACTTTCAGACCAGCTGGATTGATAAGTTACATCTGATCGAGTTTAGTTACAACAACAGTTATCATGCATCGATCAAGATGTCTCCCTTCCAGGCATTGTACGGTAGACCATGCCGCACGCCATTATGCTGGGATGAGTCGAGTGAGACGGTCATTATAGGACCAGAGTATCTTGAGCAAGTTCAGGCAGAAGTTCGCCAGATCAGGGCTAATATGAAAGCAGCTCAGGATAGACAGAAGTCGTACGCAGATGTGCGCCGACGTGACCTGGAGTTCGCCGTGGGCGATCAGGTATTTTTGAGAGTATCCCCCATGAAGGGAGTGTTTCGTTTTGGCCAGAAAGGCAAGTTGAGCCCAAAATATGTGGGGCCTTATGTTGTGACGGAACGGATCGGCCCGGTAGCTTATAGACTTGACTTACCCGCCGAGCTGGGCAAGGTACATGATGTATTTCATGTGTCCCAGTTGAAGAAGTATATGTCTCATCCGTCTCATGTGCTTCAGCCTGAAAGGCTAACTTTAGAGCCGACCATGCGATCAGTGGAGACTCCGGTACGGATTCTGGACACTAAGACTCGAGACACTCGCCATAAGTCTGTGAGACTGGTGAAGGTTCTCTGGTCTAACCAGGACGTTGAGGAGGCCACTTGGGAGCTGGAAGATAAGATGAAGGCGAAGTACCCGTCGTTGTTTACTTCTTAGTGTTTATATGTATAGGGTACGGGGCGTACCCCTATTTAAGGGGGGTAGAGCCGTTTCGGTTATGTGTATGACATGTATTTGAATACATTGTCTGTGTTGTATTGTCATGTTGTTAATGTTACAGACCGCTGAGTCTGAATGATGTTGTGATGTTTTTGTTGTTTGGACCATGTGTCCGATATGATGTAAAGATGTTATTAGTGTGATTATGGAAGTGTGGTTGATATGTGTTCTCATGTTCTAATATTTAAGATATGTGGGAAGTATGAACTTTGGGGACAAAGTTCTTTTAAGGGGGGTAGATTGAAATACCCCAAACCTAGTTATGTTGTTTAAACACCTAAATAGGGTGTAATAAGACTAAAAAGAGTCTTAGAAACCTTAGTAAACAAATTTAAACAAAAGGAAACACAAATGTGCTTTAAAGTCAATAAGAGCCAAAATGTGCTCTAAGCTTGGGATAAACTTGGTAAGACCTAATGAGCTTACCAAGACCTCATTTATACACTAATGAACATATTAAACCAATTACCAAAGAAAACCAAGCTTGAAAACAAGTTAAACACAAAATGTGCTTTAAGAAGTCTTAAAGCACATTTTTGAAAAATTGTCTTGTAAATGAGTTTTGAGTGGCTAAATGTCCATCATTACTCTTAAATATATATGTGTACTATATAGTATCACATTTGGGTGGCTATATTAATGGGAAATCAAAAATTTCACTTCTAAGTGCCTTGTTTAGGTGAATAGTGATTTTATAAGCTAGTTTATAACATATGTTGTATTAAGTAATTAAATTGACAAACAAAGACTAAAATACCCTCATACTAATAAAGGGGGCCGGTTTTTTAAGTGTGTGACTCACCACTCTTAGTTGATAAAATAAGTAAGTAAAGAAACTAATTAAACTTACTTTTTACTTTATAAGCATAAATATCTCCTTAAAAGCAATTCCTATCTCATTCTCATTTCTTTCCTTCTTCATTCCCACGGTTTCCAAACACCATCTTCTACCTCTCTTCTTTGCTCTCTCTCTCTCGGTAATACCACTACCACCATAGAACTCCCACTTTGACCTCTTGTAAAATCTTGCTCACTTGTTCAAATAAAAAACAAACACCACCAATCTCTTCCTCTCATCAAGCTCTTCATTCCTATCTTCTCAAACTCCAAGAGCCCCATTTCGGTGCCAAGGTGTTCCACCATTGAAGGAGCTTGAGCTTGTATTTTGACATATTATTACTCTCCTTTGCTTCTAGGTAAGGAATCTCAAAGAAAAATCATGTTTCCTCCATGTTCTTACCTTGACCGAAAATACACATTGATATAGCTCTTTGTGTGACTTTGTTCTAGCTTCATTTCAACTCTTCATGGACTAGGTGGAGTCCTCTCTTGTTATATATTCAAACTCTCTTCAAAGATCAAGGTAAAACAACTACATTAATGTTTTTGAAACAATGTAAAATTAGGGTTTACAATGAGATGAAGCTCAAAGCTTGAATACTCATTATAATGTTTGTATATTGTCTAGAACTTGACAAGGAATCAAAATACCATACGGTTTTGTAAGGAAACAAGAAGGAAGTGTTTTGGAAAAAGAGGTAAATCTACTAACTTAATGTTGTTTAATGCCTTAGGAGAAATGAGCCTATAATTGCTTATTAAAACTACCTAAAGAGCAAATGGTAAATGACCTAGTAAATGTTCTCAAGGAGACTAGTAAAATACCATATGTCTTGTTGTATGTAATCGCAGGTTAAAGGCATATATATTGTGGAAATTCAGTGTTTATGATTTAAGCACTTTAAGGGCCTAAGAGCCATGCATTTTAAGGGCCTAAGTGCCATGCAATTCGATTATGCACTATATTGTGATGTAGTGTGAATTTGGTGAAGTTGTGTAAGAAAGTGTTCTTGGTGTTCTTAGTGTTCTAGGATGTTTAATGATGAAAATAATGTGCTAAGGTGTAACAAAATGCTAGGAGAAACTATGTCGAAATTTAGGAAATGCATAAGGAGTTCAAGATGTTTAAAGGAATTTTGATGAACTAGGAAGTTCTAGAGTGTAATAAGGACTTAGGCATGATCTTGAGATTTAGTAAGTACCAAAGTCACTTTGGGACTTAGGTAAATACCTAGGCAAACTTTGGTAAAATAAGGAGAAGTGTACACTAGGAAAAGAGTTTCAAGAAGGATATAAGGAGTTAGTTGTGAGAGATGATGCTTGGGAGATGATGTTAAAATAAGGAGAAGCTTTTGGGATAGTAGTTATAATAGGCAAGAAACCCTCTAGAAACCTAGTATAGAATGTTATAAGTGTTAAGGAATTTTACAAGGAAATGAGTGAGTGTTGAGGAGTTTAAAAATGAGTTAGAACTTTAGTTAAATGGATGTTATTTGAAGTATTAGTGTGCCACAAGGTGTTACAACACATTGGGTGACTTAAGGAAAATTAGGAACAATTTGGAGAATTCCTAGGAAGTTCCTACAGTGGACCGACCCGGGGGACCGACCCTGGCAAGGTCGGTCGGAATGTAAATGGCAGGTCGAAAATGGTTCTGTTTAGAGACCGACCCAGGGGACCGACCCTGTCTGGGTCGGTCGGATAGGAAAGAAAGACGGTAAATGTCTCTGTAAGAGACCGACCCGAGGGTAGGGTCGGTCGGTAAGGTCGGTCGGACCTAAACTTGTAAAAAAAAACAGAAAAGAATGTGACTTATGTAGTTAACCCTAGGGTGTAAATGAAGGTAACCTAGGGTAAGATAGACATTAAAACATGTCATACATCATGTTGAATACTTAGTAAGTGTGAAGTTAAATAAATAATTAACCGACGTTACTAATGTGTTAGGATTCTCTCAAGGTGGAAATCTCGAGGCAAGGACCAAGGTATGGTTTTCTTGCAGTCTGTTGCCTACCGGTTTACACCGGCTTGTGTGTTGTTTTTTTTTTTCTGTGTGTTTATGACTTGTAAGATTAAACCATGTAAAGAGTTTACAGTTGTTAAATATTATTATGTTGTTAAGTATGACTCTCTCTTCCCTTGTGTGTGTCTAACAAGACTTGACCTATTATTGTGGAGTGTTTGTTGAGTTCGATGATGAACTACTAACAAGGGTAACGGGGGAAGTGAGGAGTCCGGTCTGTTCCGGCCACGCGTGTGAGTATGGGAGTCGATGTCATAACCGGTTCGATTCTCTCTGTATGTTATGGTTAAGTTTCCAATTTGGTTTCTAACCTTCCCTTTAGCTTAACCAAGGCTATTTTACTGACTCACTCGGGCCACAGGGGCATACTATGTGTTATTTCGGTGTGCTTGGATCACTATATCCGAGGCACCTTGTGTTAAGTTAACGTCAATCTAACCGGACGGTAACGAGTTATGTAACGAGCTAAGCATGAGCATGGCAACATTCTCTAGGCTCCATGGGGACTAACTGTGTTGGTTCTCTTCCTAAAAGGATTGTATGTTGTGTGTGAGTTATGATGTGTACAATACCCATGTTATGTTATATATGTATGAATTGTGTGTTTAAATAAATACCATGTCATCATGACAAATAGTTGCGCGCATTCCGGTAGTCAATGGGCTGCGCGTTAACCATGCCAGCCAAGGGTTGCTGACCCCCTCGGGGGATCCATATTTCTTTTACTGCAGGATGAGGATCGAAGAAGCGGAGTGGCTCTAGATCCTAGGGTGTAGTTACTTTTGGAGTACTTTTGGATGTTTGCCCGGGATGCGCCTGTGCTCCCGTGGCGTGTTATGTACTTGATTATGATGGTTTACAGTGACGGTATACGTGAAGGATTTATGTAAACACTCGGTAATTTTGTTGATGTATATATATGGTTATTAGTTCTATGCTCGGGAGTCTGATCATCAGACCGGTACACTTGTATTTATTCAGCCTTGTTAACCACGTGGGTGGTTGACGGCGTTGTAGCACCAATCGTTTAGTTACTGTTTAGTCGTTTGTTTTCCGTTGCGATTTCAAGTAATGCGTTGTGCGTAGTAGGGGTGTTACACTCGGGTTTCGATGTCGGTCTCCTCCAGGTTGAGTGTTGAAGGTATTGGATAACAAATATTGAAGTTTCCTAAGGTGGTAATAGGTTATGTCTTACTTAAGTTCTAATCTCATCTTATTCTCAGCTAACTCAATTATTCACCAAAGCATGCATGAAAATGCGGTAAACAGACAATTTTAATACTCAATGGTTTATAGCGGTACCTGGCCTAGATGAGGGTTTAGCCTCATCGTCCCGGTCCACCATGTGTAGTGTGGGTCCCGACTTCTGGACTACCCGTGGGTTCTTGTTTGCAGCTTGCTGCGCCCCCTTCTGACCGTCAGATCCAGCACCCTGATCGGTCTTGCCCTTGCCCTTCATCTCGGGCCTAAAGGCTCTGCTCTCGGGGTTCCGGAAGCACTCATAAGCTCGGTGTCCGTACACCCCACAAAAGTTGCACTCCACTTTGTTTCCCTTACAGTCGAGCCCGGGGTGGTCCTTGTGACACCACTAACAGATGTAGCTTCGTTGGTAGCCACCACCGGCTCCCTTCCCAGACTCAGATCCTGATCATTCTCAATATTAGTAATTGTATCTTAACGGTTGCTAAATGGTTCTCAATTCACTCAATGTTCATTTCCTTACCCTTTGGCGCCTTAGAGCGCAGGGGCTTTGCAGCAATAGCATAGGTCAGCTTAAGCGGCTCTTCAGTAGCCTTCTCCGTTTCCACCTTCCCTTTTTGACTCTTCTGGGCCTGGGGCTGGTACTTCTGTTTCTTGTACCCGCCTTGCCCTTGGTTCTCCGTACTCTTACCGGCACTCTTCCTCTTAGCATTGTCCTCGTCCCTCAGCTGGACGGTTATCTCAACCTTAGCAGCGGCATGATAGCACTCCTGCTTTCCAAAGTATCAGTTTCCCTTATATCTCAAAGTCTAAATCATACTCACTTATTTATATCTTAACCTTCCTCATTACCTGCAAGGTAGTGTAACTCGTCGACCCCATGCCGTAGCGGAGTCGATGGCTAATCCCGCCATAGAAGCGGTCCACCAGTATCTGGTCTGAATACCCAAGACCCGGCAGAAGATGAAGCAAGGTGGTAAACTCTGAGTAATACTCGTCTACCGTCATCTTGTCCGTCTACTTTAGCGCATCCAACTGTAAGCGCTTCTTCGTCTGGACATGGGCGGGGTAGTACTTGGCTCGTAGTAGAGCTGTGTACTGCTCCCAGCCGAAGTCTGGATAAGCCACATGCTCGGCCCTCACCAGCTTCCACCAATCGCCTACTGCTTCTTTCAGATTAAATGCAGTCAGACGCACCTTGATCCCAACAGGGACATCAAGGGTCTCGAAGGTGGTCTCCAGTTCGGAGATGTACGCCTCAAGCTTGGCGGGATCCGTCTTCCCCTTAAATGTTGTGGGTCAAAGGTCAGCAAGACTTTTCACCTAGTTTGGCTCCCGGGGCTGTGGCGGTGGAGGTGGGGGTGCACCAGGCTGATAGCCCATGTGCCCTAGTGCGGCAGCCACGATCTCTGCGATCGTCTGCCCTCCCGGTATCTCCGTAGCATCATCGCCCCAACCACGGCCTTGGCCTCCCCTCGGACGTCCTCCCATCTGAACAATTAAAATGTACATTAGGTTCATATCCACAACGGTTTCGGTTCACGGATTTATAACATCCACAGACGGTAATGATGATCCACACTTAATAGTGGTCATCTGACTCTACTCACTCTAACTTCTCACACCATTAACCCATAACTTATGCCTTAACTCATATCCTAACTCGGTGGTTATCCATGTCCGTATTCCTTGATCAGAGCGTAACTACGCTCTGATACCACTTTTTGTAACACCCCGTCTTAAGCCAATCGTAGTTATCGTAAACTTAACAACATAAACAAAAATGCCGCAGCGGAATTAAACCAACACCAGGACCTTGCCACGGTCTGAACAACAGAATATACCGAACTTTAGACATTTACAACCATTAATCCAAAATATACATACCAACCGAGTTTATAGTATCTCAAGTACCAACATATCCTCCACAAGACTTAATATTAATAGATGGGTGCACAGGCGCAACCCGTGCTCAAAAATAAACCCAGCCTAAGTCTAACCGCCCCTACTCTCAAGGTGAGTCTTCATAGGACGCTTACTTGCAAAATGTAAACAACAGCCCCCGAGGGGGTCAGCACCTTTGCTGGTACAATTCTCTCATGGCCACCAAGCTAACGGGGCTACGACGACTAATTGTCGATAGCATGGAGTTGATTTGATACACAATCATAATAAGAGATGCGATAAATCGACAATCCATAAATGAACAAGCATAGTTCACACACAATGAATGACTTAAAAGCGTTCCCTTAGTAAGTGAGTTAAACAGTTAACTCCTCAAGTTCCAATTCCACTTAACCTCAGCCCATCTTAACTTACCTCAATCTTAATCCTTATCTTAATCTCTGTATACAAACCGTTCTTTAAATAGAAATGGTTGTATCTTATCTCAATGTTTATTTTGTCGGGACAAAAGTAACCCAAGTCAATGAGCTATTAACTCCATTGGTTGAATAAACAAATTATCTTAAAATTTAGGATTTAGGTGATCCTACTGCATCATCTTAATCTGCCTCCTACCTTGGACTGAAAATCCAATATAGCCGAGTCGACATTCGACCCTAGGCAACAAGTCCGAAGACAAGTCCTCAAGCGAAAGTCGGATCTAATTCAGATACTGACCCCCTTTTCTTAACATGCATGACCGGAGTCAGTCCTGGATTCCTCACTCCCCTTAAGTTCCAGTTAGTGAAAATCTTATAAACCAAGTGTTAGTTAAACCTTCACGGGTATTAACCAACTGTCATAGAAGTGTAATTCCTCATCTCATTCCAATGTGTACTAAACTTTGTTAGTAACTAATCTCAAGTCTCGTGTGTTAGTGTAAATCAAACACACACACCATAAGTGCAATAAAACCGGTTGCATGCTTTATCTTGTTTAGTCGGCACACATAAACAAATAGCACACAACCGAGGGACACCTCGTTAGCAAGCAGGTCACAAGAAAACCATACCGTTCACGTCGGTTGTCCCGGTTGTTAATTCTCTTCTGGTTCAAACTTTCAAGTCCTAAAACATTCATCCACTTAGATTATTAATTAGCTTATCTCAACTCAACTTGATTAACTTACTTAGTCACAAAAGACCCCCATCTAAAACCACTTAAGTCTTACAAACTTAACCTTAAACATTTTAAAGTCCCTTTACTTAACTTAGTCCTTAAGTCCTTATGCTCTTATCTTCTAATCATCATTACCCTCTTAATGGTGTTCCATTAATACCACTTAACATTCTTAAAGTTTTCTTTTTTTCATATCTTAAGGGTTGACCGACCCACCGACTGACCCAACCCCTGGGTCGGTCCATTCCAATAACTTTCCCCGTTCTCTAAACTCTCCCGATCGACCCAAGGCCAGCCCGACCGACCCAAGGCCCTCTGGGTCGGTCCATTCCAGAACATTTGTGTTCGTTAAATTTTTGCCCGACAGACCCAAAGCCAGACCGACCAACCCAAGGCCCTCTGGGTTGGTCCGTTCCAGAGACTTATCGGCTTCCTTAACAAGGTCCGACCGACCCAGACAGGGTCGGTCCCCTGGGTCGGTCCAGTGCAGAACCTTTCCCTAAAATTGTCTAATTGCTCCCAAACTCTTCCACAAGTTCCCCAATATGTTCTAACATCATTTAGGCACTTAAACTCACCTTAAACCATCCACCAAACTCATTAATTCCTCCATCAAAGATCTTCTTGACCTTTTACTCAATACTTACAAAACTCCTAACACTTAACATTTAATTCCTTACATTCCTAACATGTAATTTACCTAGAACTTCAACTAACCAAAGTGTTCCCTCCTTAACAACTTGACCACTCCATGACATCATTATCCATCCACATTCCATTTACCAAAACTTCCTCAAGGTCATATACTTTAGCTCTCACCTAAGTCATTTCAAGACTTTACACCTTATTTATTTCAAACTTTGAACAAGTTTCCCAACTTCTCTTCTCATGGTTTTGGTGCCTAAAATTCACCCTTATAACCCCTAGTTCCTCCTAGACATACCTAGGTCATCCTAATTCTCAAGAACACCTTAAACTCATTCTTTTTCATCAAAACAACTCCTAATGTTTACTAGTACTCCCTTAGTCATAAAATCTCCTTAGAACATCTTAAACACCAAGTTTCTTCACCAAATTTTGACATGGCTTCCCTAGTATATTACTACACCCAAGCATTTAGTTTTTCACCGTTAAAACAATCATGAACACTCAAATTCTTAGTACACAATATTAGCAAACAATTTACACCCAAACTTCACTACATCACAATATAGTGCATAAACTTAAATTGCTTGGCACTTAGGCCCTTAAATGACTTGGCTCTTAGGCCCTTAAATGCATAAATCTTAAACACTGAATTTCCACAATATATATAGCCTTTGACCTGCAAATACATACAACAATGCTCCCATTGCAATAATAGTGTTCTTATAATTCACCTTGTAATTGTTTAACTATCTCATTTGCCATTTTCTCCTTAATGAAAGTTCTCAAATAACCATGTTCTTTCTCCTAGATTTCATAACTATTATCTAATGTAAACTTTAACCTAAACTTATCATCTATCTAATTCCCATCCCTTAAAGCAATAAAACACCTTAAGGTAAGCAATTTACCTTGTTTTTCTCAAGTTCCTTTTAACTTTCTCCTTAGGCTTTTTCCTTGGACAATCTTGGCCACCAACTTGATTTCCCTTTCTAATATTCTAATCAATATACAATGACTCTAATGAGTGCTAAATAATACACTAACCTTAAGGAATCATTCCTAGGTTCAAAATGTGATTTAAGGTATTCAAATGAATGTTTAGCTTCAAGGTCTTAAGATAGGCTTGGATATGAATCAAGGCGGACCTCCTCTAGTCCTTGGAGAATAAAAAAAGCTAGAACAAGGGATAAAAATATGTTCCCATAAGAAGGTGATTTTTGGTAATGGAGGAAAAGTGATGGAAACTTAGTTTTCTTACATTTTCCTTACCTTGAATGAATGGAGAAGCTAATGAACTCTTCAATCTAGTTTTTCCTCTTCTAATGGCGGTTTGCCTTGGCACCAAAATGAAGCTTTGGAGATTTAAAGGATAGAAAGAAAGAGCTTGACCTAACTAAGAGTAATATGTATTTAGTTTTGGATTTGGAGTTAAAATGAGCAAGAGGTGAGCAAAGCAAGGTGGAGCAAGCATGGGGGCTTTTCTTACGTGAATGAAGAAGAGAGGAAGAAGGTGACATCGGTGGAAGAATAGAATGAAGAAGAAGAGGGAGAGGGAAGCCTAAAAAGGTAAGATATTTTGTTAAAGTAAATAGTACTCTATTTATTTCCCTCTTCTTTTCTTAAGTTGGATGACACATGTGGTGAATCACTCCCTTAGAAAACCGGCCCCCTTGTTAAATGAGGCTATTTATGGTCTTTGTTGACCAATTAGCTAAACTAAATTGACTTAAGAATAAACTAGGTACTATTTGGGCACTATTCACAAATTAGTGCACAAATTTGTGAAATATTTTATTTCCCATTGATTTGGGCTTCCAAATGTGATACTAAGTAGTACACAAGTTAATTAAGGAGTAATAATGGGCATTTAGCCACTCAAAACCCCTTTCTAAGACAATATTTCAAAAATGTGTTTTAAGAGTCCTTAAAGCACAATTTGTGTTTTAACTTGTTTTTGAGCTTGGTTTTCTTTGGTAGTTGGTTTAACATGATCATTCGGATGTTACTAAGGTCTAAGAATGATATTTGGGTGTAACCCAAAGTTACTCCAAGCTTAGAGCACATTTTTGTTCAAATTGCTCTTATGGTGTTTCCTTGTGTTTTCTTTGGTTTAAATTGTTTCTTAATGTTTCTAAGGCATAATTTAGCCTTCTTATATCATACTTAGACATCTAAACATGATATCTAGGTTTGGGGTATTTCACTTAGTTATGCATTAAAGTGTTGTTTAACACTTGTGGCTAGTTTATTTAGTATTAAAATGAAATGTCATAATAATAATTAATGGGGTTAAAATGCAAGTTATGAAAATATTGGGGTGGTTTTAATAAAAGCTGAGAGTTGGTATGTTAATTTGAACATTTATGTGTAATTTATTTAATGTTATAAGTCAATGTAGTAATAAGGCCATGTTAACTTAGGTTATTTAAGCCTTAAATAACATTTAAAGTTATTTATATTAATATTATAAAGTTTAGGGTGAAAATCGTATATAAACAAAATTTGGGGGCTATGGACTATTATAGCCGAAAACTAGAGTTTAAATGTAAATTGTAAAATTTTACAAAGTTTGGGACAAAAATGTAGTTTCTAAGGAGATTGGGGTAATTTTGTAAATATTGGGAAGTTATAGTCAAAATAGAATTTGGGAGGTCAACATTGACCATATTAGTGGCTTTGACCAAACTAGATGATTTAAATAATTTAATAATGACTTTAAAACAAGTTTATAAGTTAATTGAAAAAATAACAAAATTAGTGTGGTAAGTATGTAATTTTGAAATACCCCGAATAATTAACAGTCCAAATTCATGAAGGTTAAATTTAATTATGAGTAACCTTTATGATCATACAACTAAAACGCGACGGGATTATCCGAAAATAACACGTTATATAAGTCGGAGTAAAACAATGTGAACAATTAAATTTAGTGTATACGTGTCGGAAGCGTGACGACGTTACATAATAATAGTCACGTACTTATACATGTACGAACGTACGATATTGTAACGTGTAATAAAAATGATAACGTCGCATAACTTGGTAACAATAAATAAATAAATAACGCGATATATTATATGGTCTTACGTATGTAAATATACTGTAGTATATGACTAGCAAGATACCATTAATAACGCGACATTATATATAGCGCTAATATATATAAATAAACATGTATATAGCAAAAAAAAAAGAAGGAAAAAGGAGCAAAGACGCTCCTGCTGAGGTTCGAACCCGAGACCTCCCGTACTTTCCCCGAGTGCTTTACCCGATTGAGCTATGCTTGATTTCAGTAACAAATACCAACGAATCCAAACTAGTAGTGCGGCTATTAAGGTAACAACAAAAAAAAAAGAAGAATCAAACATACTCTGTAGTAGTATCGGTTTCTCCTCCTCCTTCCTCGTTTCAGAAGCGATCAACAAAAAAAAACAGAAACCATTGTCAAGCTCAACGACAGAAGCGCTTGTATATTCAAGTGCCCATGATTCATCCTTGTAATCAGTGAACTCTGAAATGTATTAACCTAATTAATAACCCGTGCCCTCCCTGCTTATTCTAACCCATCGAACAAAAAAAAAGAGAGATAACCGATCACCACATGCTCCCTGCCTCGTCAAAAAAATCTGAAGCTCACCACTGCAGTCAACACTCCAAACTCCCACGGGCTTCCTTAATTGGAACCAGCAAAGTCAGATTCCCAAGTTACAAGAAGAAAAAAAAAAGCTGCACTCCAAACTCCAATACTCCACGCGGTTGTCTGATGCTGAAAATCAGTCAAACCATGCTCCAAGGTCGACTTCCAGTGCTAGGAAACCAGGCAGGAAGACAGCCACTCACATGGGAGTTTGAGCTCTCCAAACTTCCCCCATTAGCATTTAAACTAGCTGTCTGCATTCAGTCTGTTTTTGCTCCACTCCTGAATGCTCGCATGCATTTCCTTTCCACAGCCCTCTCTTCAGTTTTTGCTGGTACCTTGCTTGGATATTGGGCTCTGAAAATTCAGAAAACAGTAAGGGAAGGACAACTATCAGAGGTATGTTGTGCTCTAAGAAGTTCTCTTCTCCTTCCACTCCTATCTGTCAGAAAATGGACTTTCTTCTCACCCACCTTCTTCTTCTGTTTATGCATGGACCTATCATGCAACCACACTATGAAGATGGCGTAGATGTAAGAAAAAAAAGAAGAAGAAACCAGTTTTAAACTTCCTTAAGACCAAGCCAAGGTAAGGCTCTCTAAACTATCCTCAGAATTCCCCAACTCCTTGTTTTCTTTCTTCTGGTGTTGTCCAGTATAACCGTGAGTACTCTCTTCAGTAGGTCAGAAGCACAAGGCCTGAGGGTTCCACATTTGCCAGAGTAGATCTGGGGGAATACGTCTTAGGCGTTATAAAATCCTTCATAAGTAACTTGTCACAAGATGGTGCGTAAAGTACTCTAACAACGTTAGCTAAAGAGATAACTTAATTAACGTGTAAAACGTCGATGTAAATGCCCTGGGAGTGAGATGAAGGTTTAGGGTGCTACCTGAAAAGTTCTAAGGAATAGTATAAGTTGGGTACTCGAAAACTTATCTAGGGAATAACACCCGATGTAAATGAGATAAACTAGGAAAGTGTTGTCACATGAAATCATGAACTGACACCTTATTTCTAATCAACATTAGGTCCGTAACAAACGCAAATCGAGACCCCGTGTGTGAGACAACTCTTGCTTCTAAATCAGGTATGGACATGTGTGGTTCGTATGTTGCCGTGTTACACGGCTTGTGTGCTGTGTGCCTTGTTTGTTTATGACCACAAGACTAATGCATGAAAATGGATGTTTGGTTTAGCGTGCTTATTTGTCTGTTGTGAGCTTGTGTAAGGCATGTGAATGGATTGATTGTTTTTCCTTGCTTACCTGCTTGCTATTATTGTGCATATTGCCTGCGCGCACACAGTAGTGTAGTCCCTTCTCGTTGATGAAACCTTGAGATGAAACACAACGAACTTCGTAAACAAACAAAGGAACTACATAAAGAGGAAACTCCTCTTAACTATAGAGGACCTCTAATGACACCCACTATGGTGTCGAACTATCAATGATGATGATAAGCCAATACCCGTTAAGAATGAATAGGGAGACGGACCCTTTGTATCCGGGGTAAAGACCAATGAAATAAAGAGGAATAGGGAGACGGACCCTTTGTATCCGGGGTAGAGACCAATGATATTGAAAGGAATAGGGAGACGGACCCTTCGTATCCGGGGTATAGACCAGAGCAAAAAGGAATAGGGAGACGGACCCTTCGTATCCGGGGTAGGACCAGAGCATTAAAGGAATAGGGAGACGGACCCTTTGTATCCGGGGTAGAGACCAGAGCATTAAGAGGCATAGGGAGACGGACCCTTTGTATCCGGGGCAGAGGCTAGTAACATGGAAAAAGGAATAGGGAGACGGACCCTTGGTATCCGGGGCGATGGCCAGTAACATTTAAAAACAACAGAGAGGGAAAGAGCTATCCGGGAATGGAGGATTAGCTATGGACAAGATGTACTCCAAATTGTGGTGATAAGAGAATTCACAAATAATCCTTAAAGAAACAAGGAGAGATTAGCACCTACATGAGATGATCACGGGATCTAAATTACATCCCCAGTCCTGGTGCAAGGAGAGAGAAAGAAAATACGCTTTAAGGGAACAAAAAGAAAAGGAACGAAAACACACAACGCACGTACGATCCCATAGTGAGGATCATGGGTATTACATACCTATGCACACGTTTTATTATGTACATGATTGCTGTTGTGCTTGGTTGTTGTTGCTAATGTGTTACTACCTTAAGTGTGTATGATTCTATGTTGTAAAGTGGTGTGTTTTACTGCTTTATTATAGCATGTAAATTGACTTAATAATATTCGACCAAGTAGTCGTGTGGCCCGGTAACATACGGGCTACACACGTTCATACTCAGCGTAGTTTGCTGAGTCCTTTACACCCAATTTTTTTCAGGTATTGTGCCGGACGATAACGGAGCGTAGGCGGGATGGCTACCATGGGGGTAGTCCATCAGGGCATGACTTTTAAGTTTGTAGTAGTATGGGTAATATATGGGTTGATACTAAACCCGAGATGTAATTCTTAGCTTATGATTTGGTAATTTTGGTGTAGACACTCGGTAGTTGGGAATTGTGCTATGTATTGTTTATGAGTTTGTATTGAGGGATGTTTCCAGTCATGCAGACCGTAACTTGGTGTTGGAAGAGTGGTCATGTCAACCACGTGGGTGGTTGGCGTCTGTGACACCCGGATGATGTTGAGAATCCGCTGCATAGTTGTCTTGTATTAAGGCTTGGAGCTTGTTGTACTACTGGATGTTTATTCGGGGGTGTTACAGAAAGTGGTATCAGAGCGTAGTTACGCTCTGATGACTGGAACAGGGAAGTACCGAGTATAGGAACGCCTGGAATTAGGAATTCTAACAGTGGGTTAAGGGTTGGGGTAGTACGTGAGGCGCGTTAGTTAGGGTTCTTCCCCAGTAATACTGGATACCTAACAAACACCTACACCCAACCTTCACATCCTTAATTGTCTCTTAAATTTAGAGAAAGAACGCCAGAGAGGTAGAAAGCCTCCTCTTACTCGGGGAAACCCGATCTGGCATCTACTTAATGTTATACAATCAACCCAAGAAGAAAAGACTATATTATACAATAGACGTTCCCAAAAGGATAATACCCGTAGAGGGACCAATTTTAGCGACAACTTGGGTCGACATGCTTAGCGGTCGATAAGACCCTGCCTCACAAGCAAAGAGGACCGAAATACCCTAAAATTTATAAAATAAATAAAGCTCAAATAAGCAATTAATTAAGCCAAGGATGGGATTGAGATAAATTCTGCAATTTGAACACTTGAGAGTGTAATTTACGAAAACCTCTCGTAAAACAATGAAATAAGAGAATATAGTTCAAAACGAAATTACACCATAAAATTGGTACAACCTATAATGCTTAACGAAGCATGACACAATTTTACACACTAAAGTAATATTATGTAATTCAACAAATTCCCTGCTCCTTCTCACGTTCCTCTTCATTCTCTACACTACCTGAGAAACACAATACCACCTCCTTCCTTCTTCTTTTATTCAATTATTCTTCTAAGTCTCTCAATCTCAGACAGCTGAAACTGGTGACCACAACTGGTCATTCACTTCTGTTTCTACCACGGGTGAACACAGAATAATAATGAGAAAGTAATAGAAGGGTTACGAGACCCAGAAAAAAAATATATATTAAAATGGAAAACGGAATAAGCTTAAGTCAGATTGAAGGGAGCCTAACCGGGCCAACAAGAAAAATCAGTCAAATATCTATGAGGAGGAAAATATCAGGAGGAAACCAAATATTTCGGAATAATTGTTTGATCGTTTAAATCGGACGTGCAAGTTGAACTTGACCCTGGCCAGGTCAAGGGACACTACGCACAAATTGGGGTGAAAAAGGTAGTCCAACACTTACGCTGATCACGTCAGTGTGGGATGACTCTCGAAACCCCCTACAAGTGGACACATAAACTACAATTAGGTGAAAGTTTATAAGTTGGATAAGTAAAAATGCAAAGGAATCGGTGTTGAAACCACATAAAATACATGGATACATGGCTCGAGAATTCGGGGATAAACACATGAGTAAACAGATATGTGAGGATTTGAAATGTTGTGATGTTACTATTAACCCAAAAGTTACCACGTAAATATATACAATCGCAATCAAATGCAATGTGTAACCGATAGTAGTCAATTACCTTAGTTCCTGGCGGGACATAAGAACAATAATTGACGAAGACAAGAGGGTCAAAGCGGTCCACGCCACAGATCCTGATCCAGACCCCGGGCCCCCTTCAGGACTATATTCGGGCTCCAGTTTGGGCACCAAACATCATTCCGGCCCGTATTCTATGATCGGGTCCCACATTCCGGCCCGCATTCTATGACCGGGACCCATGTTCCGGCCCTATACTCCATGACCGGATCCCGCACCCTACACTTTGAGGCCGGAAGGCTTTATAAGGAAAGAAGTGCCAAAACTAGAGGGGTGGCTCCAATGAAGTAATACCACATATACAAGGATTAAGAGATAGACCTCACTCTCGAAGTCTATAAATAGAGATGGGAGGCTCATTTGTAAAGGGACACAAGATTAGAAGAGAGAGAAAACACTAGAAAGCTCTCTAAAGTTGTAATAGCAAAGGAAGTAATAAAGATATTGTCAATAAGTGGATGTAGGCTGAGTTGTTAGCCGAACCACTATAACTCCCGGTGTTCTGTTATGTATTTTCATTTGGCGCCGTCTGTGGGAAACGAACAACAACCACGATTCAACCACGCTGAGGAATCATCGTTTAACTCGGAAGAAAAAAAAAGAAACTGGAGAATTCATGAGCGGAGTTCCACTTTCTGTCGAATCTTGAAAAACTTTGTTTGAGACGACGAAAGCGGTGAAGAAACATCGGCTGGTAAAAGATTCTTTAGGATCAAAATCAAAGCGAGATGTTAAAAGCACCCTCAGACCTCGGTAAGACAAGGAAAATCTCGATAAGACCGGATGGGGCGTAATTTGAGACCAGAAAGGTTAATCGTCCAAAAAGATGATCGACGAAAGAGTAGCCAAGTGCAAAGATCGGCGCGATTTTCATAAATAGAGCTCGATAGTCGCGACCGAAGAAGGACAAGAGCGAAGAATGAAAGGGGAGTTTTCATAGGATCGACGATGTTGTCCACTGACCAGCTACTCCCGGTCCGATAGCTTACTTTGGCGAAGTCAAAATCTAAATCAAACGGAAATCAAGAGTCGAAATTCCGACTTCAAGCATATCAAATAAGGCCGACAAGAAGAGAAGATTGAAGCTACCAATTGCTTGCTTCGCTCAATCTAGACCAGGGACCGGGCGATGAAATTCACGACTAATCTCCGATTTCATTCTCAAAACAAAAATCGTGTCCAAATCTCGATCAAGCCGGATTGAATATCTACCTAACTTCTCACCTGTTTATCATTACGCCATCACATTCGTAAAACATTTTGATAAATATCAACAATTTACTCTCCTTCTGTGCAGTAATGTCCCGACTAGGTGCGGCGCCGCTCTTGCTTACCCGCAAGCAACGGTTGAGGATATTTGATCCGGCGAGTGAAGATATGTGATCCGTCACATCCTCAATCGCCAAGAGTTAGGCGCGGAATAAAAGAAGAGGAGTTAGTGCAGACTTGAGCGATGATCTTGCAGTCTACAGCTAGACCAGGCCAGGCAGCCACTTCCTTCTGAATACGAACAGGATTTGTGTTTGCTCACGCCGCGTGACCGCCGGATCGGCCTTGGATCCAAGAGCGTCGTTCATCATTCAGACTCGGGCAGTGTTTCCCCTTGGAAGGCCTGGTGATATGCCTTGAAGCGGCAAAACTCATTCCAGGGCTACAAATAGTCGACATCGGCAAAATCCCCAAGCACCTTCTTGACCGGGTAAAATGGACCTGGGCGCGCTGACTCCTAGACCGGAGCAACGTCAATAGCTCATTCCCAGAAGTAGTCAGCTATACTCAAGACTGGGCGATGCCTCAACTTCAAGTCACCAAAAGAGGAAAAGTTGGCCCAGCTCTGAGCAACGAATTAGTTCAATCGACTGCATCTTAGTCCAGGCATAGGATGCCGGGCACCATTGTGGTTCAGGCCTTGGTATCGCTCTCAAATTGCAAACACAGACTATCGTTCTCAAAGAAGCGCGATTCTCGGTTTACTCCTTCAAACAACCAGACCGCAATTAACCGGGCATTTTCCTTGGCCGCACCAATTCCTCGGCCGCACTCCTTTGGCCGCAACAAAAATTCCTCGGCCGCATCAGACTCCTTTGGCCGCAACAAAATTCCTCGGCCGCATACAAAATTCCTCGGCCGCATCAGCCTCAACCGGATGTGGCACCATCGTGGCTTCAGTCGAAGAAGTTCAGCCAGATCAGACGTAAGCAAGCATTGATCAAGCGTGATACCATTTCGACTCAAGGTCAAGCACGGCATCGACCGGATACAACATCGGCCGCATCAGCTCCTTGGCTTGGCCGCATCGATTTCCTAGGCCGCATCGACTCCACAGCCGGAAGACAATCCAACCCCTTGGCCGCATGGACTTCCGCCGCATCTCAGCCATGACCGGAAGACAGCCGAATTCCCTTGGGCAGAAGGCCGCAACGAACTTCTTTGGCCACGCCGGAGTCACTTGGCCGCAACAAACTCCTTTGGCCGCAGCTTAGACGATGACCTCAATCCAGAAAAAAGCTACTGGAACGTACTGCAAAACGCCCAAAGCAAGTCACTAAAGATAAGTCCATTCCATTCCAAAGACTAAACTCTCCAGATTTATGCGAATTTCTTGAACCTTGATTAACTTTATACTACTGCTTCCTCTGGTTATGAACAATCTCGAAATCTGAATTCTTCAGAAGTGTTACCATTATTGCATTATTAAATTGACTTTTTTTTAGTTGCTGTTTCCTTTTACATTATGGTTTCAGAAAATCAAAATTCACTTAACCTTTTTTCTGACTGGAATCTGTCGCTGGCTGTATGCCTCTTGTGAATGCGAAAAAATATAGGATTACATGGTCTGCTTGAATTGTTGAGTACTAAGATATTATGAATCCACGTGGATAGCAATTTCCTAGCTATTATAATCTGTGCCATTGCTTGTAAGTTTAATTTTTCTTTAATATCAGATGTCTCGTATGGGATTGCTGTTGTTATTATCCTACGGTAGGCTATCAGAGGTGATCTTATGCTTCAGCATCTACTTCTGAATATAAAGCCCAATGTGTGAGCAGAAAAACTGTAATATGCAAATTGCTTTTGTTTTTATTATATCTGTAACGTCTGTTGCATCATTTTAAAGTAATTGTACCTGAAATTAAGGAATTCCCTTGCACTATTTAGGTTCTGATCGATATGTCGAGGTATTTACCACATTGGACCCGTTCTGCTATTGTTTTAAGTTCCTCTATCCAAAATATGAAAAACATGTTTATACTCTACAATTAGATTCTACCTCTGTATAAAGCCAAAATATTGATTCCATCACTTTGACTAAAGGATGTTTCCATGACTAAAATTGCAAAATTGCTATGACTGTTTTAGCCTGTTTCGTGTTCATCTAGTTCAAAGGTCCATCTCTCCTTAGTTATGAAGCTCCTTTTGACTACATTCTTGCTTGTTACTTGATGTTACTGGGTCAGAAAGTTCATTTCTGCGTTATATAAACACTATTAAAACGGCATTTACTTCAGTTCTCTGATTATAGTAAGCCACCCAGGTTGGGATGCATAATAATTGCTTCTGATTGATTAATGATGGGGCTCAGCGACCAGAAAGTATATCTGTTTTTTCTACTATGAGAATCTGTTCGAATTTAGCTCTTGGCTCTGGCATGTTGAAATCTCTTGGTTACGCAGGATGAGCAATTTTTACTTCTTTACATACATGACATTTGTTTCGCTGTTGCACTGCTGATATGAGAAACATGCGTTAAGAAGATTGCAAAACAAAACCCAATTCGCGGCTCAAATATGTATTGAGTTCTTACGCAAATTCCATAGCTACTGCGTTTAGTAAATTGATTTCAGTCTTTGGCTAAAGCACCTCTCTAATTACAGTTATTCGGCTATAATGTATGCTCTACTTCTGCTTTGATTAAGCTCGCTTATCTCTACCTTATATGTGCTCTCGTTTAGTTTTTAACTGGATAAGGCTTATATCTTTGCTTCAGTTTTTCCCCCTTTTTCATGCCGCCATACCCGTTTGTGTCTATCTTTTATTAGTTACTTCTTATTTTGTTACCGCTTACACTTCTGCTCCAAGTTTGCACTCCTTCTAAAAACATATGCATCTTGCTGCTGATTAACAATGCATGTTTCCAACTAGGATTTTGGCATTCAAAATTTTGTACAATCCTCACCTTTCTCTCTGATTTGCTATTGATTGAAAAGCAATCTGCCATAGGCATTACTACTCCAAAGTATTCTCAAACACTACTAGTAGTCTGATGGGAAGAGTGTAAAGAGAATTTCTTCTTAAAACTCCTCTGATATAGTCTGATTTGTCTAAGCAAGTAGTTTAATTCTTAAAACTTCACACAGTCTTCCGCATCCTTTTTCTGTTGTAACAAGGGTGGTGCTGCTTGCTTTTCCTCCCTTGAACGTCATTACCATTACATTATCAAGTTATCTAAAAAAAAACTGAAGCAGCGCATACATCTAGCTACTTTCAGTAAGCTTGGCTTTGCTCCTGATTTCATCTTCGGAGAACGTGACTATTGTTGTCAGATTAAGCAAGTGGTTTAATCCAAGCTGAATAGCTTCTTCAAAAAATGTGAAGTCTGTCTAATATCTGTCTGTCTCTAAAGTTCCTGCTGAACTAAAAATTATAACCTGATTGACCCTTCTTGTGGAGCGTTATTTGTTTTTCTGTAGTGTCCAATATGTGCTGCTAATGCTAAGCCTGTTTAGCAGGTTCTTAAGGCTAATAATGATTACGCTAGGATTAGATAAACTTGTTTATTTTGTGCCCCCAAATAGAAAATGCGTAACTTCATTGTGTAACTATCGGGGTAATATCCGTTTGCTTCTGGCAAAAAGAAACACGTATGCTTATTTCTGCTTGAACTGTTTTCTGAATTTCTGATAAAACTATGCCTCTAATCCACTGCACTGCTACTGTGTGATCAATACCAAATAGTGTTATGCTAACTTTTTAAGTCTAAGTCCTAACCTAGTTCACCCTTATCTTGTTAGTCTACTCAGATGCCTTTCGATTATTCATATTCATTATGTTGATGACAAAGTTAAAAACAAAAATTGATGGGCTGCCACCTTTCTCCTGCAGTCATTATTTCTTACTTACCCTATTTATGGTCTGACTCTACGTCCAAAGCATTTGGTATTACTGTGATATATGTGGCCAATAGTTGGGGTTTACAGCATTATTGAACCACAAACTGTCTTGAGATATAGTTTGCTATTTGTTTTGTGTCTTTGGATATTCTCTTGATTGGATTAACTAGTTCTTCCCATCACCTGTTACAATACTTCTGCAGACCTAAAAAGTTATCTAACTCAATCTTTCCTCTTTGAATGTTTTTAGCAGCTTTGCTCATATGGCTCCTGTTTCCTCTTAATACGCAACTTTGTCCTTGTTTTGCTTCTGATTTCTGTTTGAAGGTATCTGAAATAACGTTTTCGCTACAATACTTGGAATGAATTTACATCTGTTTACTCAGTTCCGGATGCTCAAACTTTGCTGGTAGTACATACTTCATCTTGAGGTGACATGTTCCCATATATTAAATCTGCCGCAACCAATGTATACATCTGTTTTAAGCCACACTATGGAGATCCACATACACCTTTGCTAAAATGGCTGGTGGCCGATGAAAGCACCCGAGGGCAAGCGTTTAAAAATACAGATCAGACTTAGATACAAACTCAAGCTCGCAGAAGCTCTGGTAATGTAAAACTGAAAGTTGCAGACTTAAGGTAACTTTACTAACTCATCTCTTGTTAAAACCACGGTAGCAGCAAGGCTGAGCTAGGGGTAGGTGGCAAAAATTGAATTCCTAAAAATACAGTTGGTATAGGCTGATATTGATAAGGGCCTAGTTAGAAGTTGTTTTGACTCCTTATGCCTGGTTGCATTACTGCTACATAAACAATTGCACTCTTTTGCTTCTTTTATTACTCTTTCTTGTTGTATGTTTTGTTAGACTCTTTTGCCGTCAAAAGGAAAAAGAGAACTGTTTATGTTTAACTTTTTAACCTTAGCCTTCTGCTGAAACTAGAAATTGCATTCTGTTTTGCATTATTTCTGGCTCACTACCATTTTGCATGAATTTTATATCATACTTCCACAACATCTTTCAAAGACTGTCCCGTTGCTTATTTAGATACTGCCAAAGTTAGCTACTATTTGCTGCTACGTTTAAAAACAGCTTCACCTGCCTTTGATCATGTGTTTTATTCAGTCTAAACCAAGGAAACAGATGGGTACTATCCCTGGTTATCTCGTTCTTTGCTTGGTTATCTCGATCTTTGCTAGAATTTATAAACTCTAGTGAACCGTAGAAATCCTGACTTCATTCCTTAATAGTTTCAAAACCTACAAACTCTGCTTGCTGTCATGACTGATCTAGTATGATAAAACTGAGTAGAGAACCGTCAAGGATTTTACATGAATAATCTTGACTAATTGCCCCCCAAATTTTTGACAAAGTAAAATCTCTGTTTATTGCCGCCGCATAATCAGACAAGGTTAAGCTCTCGATTACACTCTTTTCTCAGCTACTCTGTTGCTGTTAACTACCTCATTTCTGATGCAATATTTTGATGTACCTTTATAAATCATGCACAACAATGCCTTGCTTGCTTTATTATACAGAACTGTTGGGTGTTTTGATAACAATAATGCAAATTGTTTATACGTCAGTTTTCCAATTCTTATAAACCACATAATTATGATCAGTTTTGCGCTGTTGCGTTTGGTCATCAGATCAGGGTGCAAACGATTTATTTGGTGTATTAAATACTAAGAAATTAACCTAGAATTCAATAGTTTAATATATCGTCAGGTTGCAAAAATCCCGGTCGAAATAGTATAGTAATTAAAGAAGCGACCGGGGTGTCAATCCACGGGACTCGATGAGTAAGTCTAGCCTTAGGTATTGGTTAACTCGAAGAGGGTTTTTGTTTTGGTTTGGGTTGCAAATAAATAACAGGAAAGTAAATAGCAGATAAAGTAAAGTGATAGTTTGGGAGTGTGAACGGTACTCTAGGTTCAGGGAGTTGTTTCACTAGCTAGGTTCTGCATACCCTCTGCTTAAGTGGAGACTTGGATCGGCTTGTAATTCTCAATTATCTATTCTGTATTAAGTCATAATTCCAGATAGCTCATCTAGACAGGGCATGTAGATCTAGTCTAGACCTAGCAAGTATATCTAGATGGCTTTAATGCTCAGAATTACTAGTCTGGTTGGTTCAATCCGGACTAAAGCTCCTAGTGACTAAAGTAATCTATCCGATTGCAATTATCACAGGTAAAGGTAATAGGACCGTCAATGCTAATCACCTTATCTGATCATAACATGATTCGCGGGCTTATAATAACTTAGCAACGTTTATTAAAAGCACTTAAAAGCATTAACCTGAACAATCCAAATTGTCTCAACAAGCAGCAAAATAATGCAGAGTTTAACTAATTACAACATCCCTCCCCTAGAGAAATCCTTTTAACTAGACATAGCAGTCATAATCATAAATAAGAGAGAGTTAGAAGAAATCATCTGTTACGAAGATCTTCTTGCTCGCTCCGTCCCTTTGCTTGCCGTGCTAGCTTGAAGGTTGATCTCGGTGATAATGGAGGGATTGGGTGAAAATGGGGCGAAAATGGAAAGTTTGGGCGAATTTGTGAGTTGTCCGGCTGTGTAGGGTCGGACAGGGGTCGGACGTGAGATGTCCGGATCTGTCTGGGTCGGACGTGATCCGGACGTGGGTGGAAGGAGCTTGTCCGGATCCGGACAAGAGTAGGACGCGGCTAAATGGTGTGTATGGATACGGGATATGTGTGCGAATGATCGATGGAGTTTGCGAAGGTTTTTGAGGGGATGATTGTGGGTTTTGTGAGTGAGCGATGCAGTTTTACGGAGGGAGTTTGATGAATGGAGATGGAGCGTAAGGTGAGTGAGAGAGTTAGAGAGGGGGAGGACTGTGAAGTCCGGTGCGAGTTGGAATGAAGGTAGAAGGGGGGTTTATATAGGGTTAGAAGGGAAACACAAATTAGTGGGAGTTTGGTATAGTTGGTGAGAAAAATTTGGTTGAGCTTGGAGTCTTCTTCATTAATGCGCCGCTCCCGTTTATTCGCCGTCCTGTTTAATTAGCCGAAAGGCTAATTATCGGTGCGTGGATTTTTATTTTTCAATTCTGTGTGACGTCCGGATCGTGTCCGGATTGTGTCCGGATCCGGACGTGACACAGAATTCTAGATCTAAAACGCGAACTCTCGAATCTGGAATTTTAGTCATGTCCGGCTTGCGTCGGCCCAATCAGATCCGGACAAGAGATGTCCGGCTTTGTGTCCGGCCAAACTGATCCGGACAAGACCAATTTTTGTCTCTTCTCCTGATTTGTTCCCCGTTTGTTGTTGTAATCCTTATGATGTATAATCTTTATTTCCTGGGTTTTTCCTGCATTTAACATATATAATACATCAATTCTTATCAAAGCATCAATTTTAGGAAAAACACATAATAAGTGGGAAACATTGCCTGAATTGTTACAAATTATAAGGTATTTAAACCCTAAAAAGCCTATATGTTTCACACTTATCACAGGGGTTGGTATCTATTTTTACATCTAATTCAAAGGCCTTGCTTTTAAATTGTGTAGTAGTCTCATAGGTTACATCTTGTCATTATACTGCTGCAATTTGAACATTACTTAATTGTAAACCCTGAGCTTCTGCTGTTAAATTTAGACAGCATATCCATCTTGGATTCCAACTTACGCTGTTGGTAAAAAGCTTGTTTCAGAAGGTGTTATAGATAGAAATAATGCCAGATTAGGTTCTGTTTGTGAGATCGTATAAGACTATGTTAAAACTGATTTTTGCTAGGCTCAAATAAGTGGTGTTTAGGTCTGCTCACGAGAAAATATATAGCAGTAAGAGGTTAATATCTTAAATTACAGGTTTCTATTACTCACAATTGTTGATTTGATGTTTGTACAGAAAAGTCAATTGTTTTTAAAAAAACGACCGGAGCCAGAATTCAACAGAGGAGCATGAAGCCTGGAACATAAATTCAAGAGAAAAGCTCTTTTCGAAAGACCAAGAATCTTCTCACCGTTTTTCTTTTCTTTCGGTATTCTTTCCTCACAAATAGCAAGGTAACAACTCTGAAATCCATATTTGACAAACATCCGTCGAAACACCGTATGCTGAATGAGGATATGCTTTCTTCCTGAGTTATATATCGCAATTTCCTTATCAATACACTAGGACCATACTCATTAATTTATCTAATTTTTAAGCTTTGTGAAGCTTTATTCATGTCATTTATCTACCAAGGGTATGAAGGAAGTGATGAAATGTTTGCTTACAGCCGCTGCATAATCAGTATCAAAACAAAGAAATACTAATTCTTCATCTACTTATTACACTGGTATGTAGACTTATTTGCTTCTGATTGTGGGACCTTAGATGAGTATGGTAAGTGATTAGAATCATGAAAACCAGTCCAGATTAAGGTCTCGATTATGACCTTTTCCCAACTGCTTTATTACTGTCAAATGATTCACTTCTGATACAATATCTTGCTGCACCTTTAAAAAAGTTATGCATGACAATACCTTGCCCTTTTAAGTTGTCATTTTCAAATCTATTGGATGGTCGATACCCATCTGTTCTTGTTGTATGCTTCTGCCTTGTGCTGTTCAAAGGAAAATTTATTTCAGCATTCTACATTATGTACATTTTGACCTTTGCCTTAACTGCCAATGAATGGCATAATCTGAGCAGTGAAACTTACACAATTACCTCTCCCACTATGATTACACTATATACACAGTTTAGCTGTCTTATATGGTCGAGATCTATTATTGCTGTTCGGTGCAAAACGTGCCATAAGAGATCATATAAATTATGGAATAGTTTGTCTCGATTAACAGCTGATCTTTTGACAGAAAAATGCACCGCTACAGTTTGAATAAAACTTTAGAATCTGCTTCGGTTCTGCACCTATTCATTGCTGTTACTATGGATGTTTTCAGCAGTTTTTCTGACCACAGGTAATGCAGTATCTGCAATGAGTTGACAGAAGGGAAAGATCATACATTTCATTTGCCTCTAAATCATTGATTTTTGCAGCTGCTCAGAGGGCATATACTAAAATAACCTTTAATTAAACAGTACAACTTCAGTTATATATTATGTCTTTCTGAAAATTTCGAGTATTTGAATTGTTACCATGTACCTTAGATAGTACCTGCAGTAGCAGCACAAATCTTTTTGCTTCAGCCTTTTAAAACAAAGATGACACTACTATTTACATGACTTGTGTTAAAAAATTTACAAAACTGTGAAAAGGCTTTGAGCTACAGGTATAATGTTCAGGAGGGCAGCAGAAATGACATGTTTACTTTGCTCTCAATTTCACTCAAAACTCCGATCCTTTGTAAGCCTGCTTCTATAAGGTTTAAGTTAAACCTTTTACAATCTGTTTTTCCTGCATTACTCCTCTGATTACTACCACAGAGTCTCTGTTCATTTCTAGTGCAATATTTGGCTGCACCTTAAGCTCTCCAAATTACTAAATCTTCCTTTGCTGCTGGTCATACTTCTGCATTCTCAGCAATTATGCAGCAATGTTTTTTAAGTATTCTTGCTGCCGCAATTACTGAACTATTATGGTCTGTTTAAAAAAAATTTAGTGCAGTGCACACCTTTAATTACTGTCATTTCTGTTATTCTGCACTTTTGGAGCTGTTGTACAGCAATCTTTTGTGCTGCTGTTTGCTGATCTAAAACGCACTGGTGCTATATTTCTACACTCTGAAATTGCAGATACTGCAAACAAAATGCCTTGCCTTGCCTACTCCTGTCATGCTTCTTGGGAATAATCTGGCTGACGGGCATGATGAGAATGTTTGAAACTCATAAAACCACCTTGAGTATTTTGGTTACTGCACCTGCTGCTGTCTGTTTATCTTCGAAATTGCAATATTTTGCCTCTGTTTCCATCAGCTTGCTCCTATGTTCTAGGTCAAGAATTCAGTCAGCCACAATACGAGAGTTTATTAAAAGAACTACCACAGCAATTTATGGGGTGCCTCTCAGCTACATCTCTACAAACTAATTGCTTTAACCACAAGTCTGCTAGTGCTGCATCGGATGGAACTGTATGCGCAAGACAGTTGGAATAAGAAGAGGAAAAAAGTTCTATTTGGCCTTATGAGGAGAACCTAAATTCCAGAGCAGCAGCTTCAAGGCTGAGATCAGTCAAGCAGAAGGCAGCGCCCAGGAGGGCCACTCACTTCAAACAACCTTCCATCCTTGCGAATTCTATTATGTTGGATACCTTCAAAAGTGGTATTTTGTAAAGAATCTATCTCAACAAATTTCTGCACTACCATACTAATAAGTTTATAAAGAAAGTGCAGGTACCTTTTTCCAGGGGACTGATCACCCCCTGAGGTAATAAAAGAAAGCACCGGCCAACGAGCCGCAGGCACTTGTGCCTTGAAAGTAAAAGAAAGCACCGGCCAATGAGCCGCAGGCATGCCTTGAAAGTAAAAGAAAGCACCGGCCAACGAGCCGCAGGCACTCACGCCTTGAAAAGTACCACCTTGGGCTGAAACTCATGCCCGGCCAACGTGCCAACTTGGGCTATCATGCCCGGCCATCGTGCCAACCAAAAACCCATCTCTGGATCCATCAGGAGCTCTGGTCGCCTGTAATGGGTGAATTGTTAGGTGTGGGACGCCACACCATACTTGAATCACAAGTACCATCCTTTGGCTAGCATAAGCAAAGTTGGGAAAATATATTATCTTTATTCTCCCTTTAAGGGAATTATCATCCTTTGGCTAGTTTAAGCAAAGACTTTATCATCAAAAATATTTAGCCCTTTCAAAAAGGGAATGGTTCTTGTTAAAGGAACCATTGGTCTTCTTTATGAACACATCTGGAGATTCACCCATCAAGATGTCATGGGATTTATCCATCAAGATATATCATTTCAAAGACTTATGTCCCAGAATTTCCAATCAGTCAGAAGGAAGATACTTGTGGGACTTTGATTACACTGTACCAACTTTCTTTTTGTAAGTTCATTTTTCTTTGTAAGAACTAAAAGAAAAAGAACTTGTGGGACTAGAAGATAGGAGAAGGAAGAAATAGAAAGAATGAAGAAAGAATGTAAATTTCAATTTTTTCTTTTTGTAAGTTCCACTTTTTTAAGTAGCAAAAAGTAGAACTTGTGGGACTGATGACGAAGACAAGAGGGTCAAAGCGGTCCACGCCACAGATCCTGATCCAGACCCCGGGCCCCCTTCAGGACTATGTTCGGGCTCCAGTTTGGGCACCAAACATCATTCCGGCCCGCATTCTATGATCGGGTCCCACATTCCGGCCCGCATTCTATGACCGGGACCCATGTTCCGGCCCTATACTCCATGACCGGATCCCGCACCCTACACTTTGAGGCCGGAAGGCTTTATAAGGAAAGAAGTGCCAAAACTAGAGGGGTGGCTCCAATGAAGTAATACCACATATACAAGGATTAAGAGATAGACCTCACTCTCGAAGTCTATAAATAGAGATGGGAGGCTCATTTGTAAAGGGACACAAGATTAGAAGAGAGAAAACACTAGAAAGCTCTCTAAAGTTGTAATACCAAAGGAAGTAATAAAGATATTGTCAATAAGTGGATGTAGGCTGAGTTGTTAGCCGAACCACTATAACTCCCGGTGTTCTGTTATGTATTTTCAATAATGATGATGAAAAGGAAACTAAACATCCTATGTAAAATAGTTTACAATCATAGAGACTTCTAACATATATAATTCAGTAACCTTTTGACTGAAACTAATTAAAGTCAACCAGCAACGTCAAAGCCATAAATGGGGCTGAAAAATAAAGATTTCTCGAAGATGAAAAACATCTCATTTGACTGTGCACGTTAGCGGAAAAAAAAGAGGTAGTAATGCTAGCAGAGGAGACTAGCTATCTACACATAATTATGAGCGGTAAGATAAACTAAACAAGTCGTGTAACAAAGACACGTCCGTGAGAATCAAATATTAAGAACTAAATAGCTACTACGGAGCATACTTGAACTAAAGCCAAAAGGTCAGCCAAAAAGAACAATTCAGACGCTTAAAAGCGCACAAAAAAAACATGAACTTCTGACCTCAAGAGTAATTAGATAAGACCGTGTATAAATTAAAATACCCCACGACAGTCAAGAGGCCTTTACTCCTAAATGATAAAGATACAAATAAGCCATGCACTACCTTGAAAAGTATAGTGAAGGAAAACCAAGCCTGAAAGTAATCAGAGTCGCACAGCAGAAGCTGGTGGACCATATTTCACATTTTCCAGTTGAATAACAAGTGACTTATCTGCCAATACCCTAGACCCAGGGAGGATAACCCGAATCCGTATAGATTGGTGTGGATACCGATAAGAATCTTTGAGACATAAACTGAGCCATTAACATAGTCAAGGCATTTGATAGGCTTATAAGGTGAGCAGCATTGCATAGAAACAAGAAAACCCCATGAGACTTAAACATCTTGAACCAAAGTTCAAGGATGATATAATAGGGATTACGTGGGCGTAATCCATTTTTAAGGGGGGTAGGCGCGCAGCGTTTTTAGGTTGCGTTTTACCGTGTTATTGCTCGTTTGATGGATTGTTTTGATTGCATGGTGGATATGAATGAAGGACTCGTCCTCTTGATTGTATATGGGTACAATATATGAGAATTATTGGTACGTTAAAATATTAGTGAGAACTTGGTGAAGCCATAGATATGGCGTGGTGCTTATAAGCACCAATGGTGAAATAGAACTGTGGACCTTGGTTGGAAATTGACTATGTGTATTCCTACAACCACACGTTGGTTGGTAGGTCTGTGTGTATGGATTGTGCAGACTTGTGTGTGTACTGTATCGGTTGTACTTTGTGCTATGAATGAATGTTGTGTGCCATGGTTTGCACTTTAGCATACTATATGCTCTGTATGAATGAATGTTGTGTGCCTTGGCTTGCACTTTAGCATGTTATACACATTGCAAGCTTCTTGGTCTACTATGAGAACTTGTGTGAAGCCACTGATGTGGCATGGTGCTTAGAAGCACTGAGCATCATAGTTATGGACTTAATTCTTTGGGTATCGTAAATGAATGCGGGACTGGATCCCTAAGATTAATAGGAGTGGAAAATATAAGTTAAGGAAGTAACAACTTCGGGACGAAGTTCCTTTAAGGGGGGTAGGCTGAAATACCCCGAATAATTAACAGTCCAAATTCATGAAGGTTAAATTTAATTATGAGTAACCTTTATGATCATACAACTAAAACGCGACGGGATTATCCGAAAATAACACGTTATATAAGTCGGACGTAAAACAATGTGTGAACAATTAAATTTAGTGTATACGTGTCCGGAAGCGTGACGACGTTACATAATAATATAGTCACGTACTTATACATGTACGTAACGTTACGATATTGTAACGTTGTAATAAAAATGATAACGTCGCATAACTTGGTAACAATAAATAAATAAATATAACGCGATATATTATATGGTCTTACGTATGTAAATATACATGTACGTATAAATGACTAGCAACGTATACCATTAATAACGCGACATATTATATAGTCCCTAATATATATAAATAAACATGTATATAGCACAAAAAAAAAGAGAAGGAAAAAGGAGCAAAGACGCTCCTGTTGAGGTTCGAACCCGAGACCTCCCGTACTTTCCCCGAGTGCTTAACCGGTTGAGCTATGCTTGATTTCAGTAACAAATACCAACGAATCCAAACTAGTAGTGCGGCTATTAAGGTAACAACAAAAAAAAGAAGAATCAAACATACTCTGTAGTAGTATTGGTTTCTCCTCCTCCTTCCTCGTTTCAGAACGCGATCAAACAAAAAAAAACAGAAACCATTGTCAAGCTCAACGACAGAAGTGCTTGTATATTCAAGTGCCCATGATTCATCCTTGTAATCAGTGAACTCTGAAATGTATTAACCTAATTAATAACCCATGCCCTCCCTGCTTATTCTAACCCATCGAACAAAAAAAAAAGAGAGATAACCGATCACCACATGCTCCCTGCCTCGTCAAAAAAATCTGAAGCTCACCACTGCAGTCTACACTCCAATCTCCCACGGGCTTCCTTAATTGGAACCAGCAAAGTCAGATTCCCAAGTTACAAGAAGAAAAAAAAAGCTGCACTCCAAACTCCAATACTCCACGCGGTTGTCTGATGCTGAAAATCAGTCAAACCATGCTCCAAGGTCGACTTCCAGTGCTAGGAAACCAGGCAGGAAGACAGCCACTCACATGGGAGTTTGAGCTCTCCAAACTTCCCCCATTAGCATTTAAACTAGCCGTCTGCATTCAGTCTGTTTTTGCTCCACTCCTGAATGCTCGCATGCATTTCCTTTCCACAGCCCTCTCTTCAATTTTTGCTGGTACCTTGCTTTGATATTGGGCTCTGAAAATTCAGAAAACAGTAAGGGAAGGACAACTATCAGAGGTATGCTGTGCTCTAAGAAGTTCTCTTCTCCTTCCACTCCTATCTGTCAAAAAATGGACTTTCTTCTCACCCACCTTCTTCTTCTGTTTATGCATGGACCTATCATGCAACCACACTATGAAGATGGCCGCTAGATGTTAAGAAAAAAAAAAGAAGAAGAAACCAGTTTTAAACTTCCTTAAGACCAAGCCAAGGTAAGGCTCTCTAAACTATCCTCAGAATTCCCCAACTCCTTGTTTTCTTTCTTCTGGTGTTGTCCAGTATAACCGTGAGTACTCTCTTCAGTAGGTCAGAAAGCACAAGGCCTGAGGGTTCCACATTTGCCAAGAGTAGATCCGGGGGAATACGTCTTAGGCGTTATAAAATCCTTCATAAGTAACTTGTCACAAGATGGTGCGTAAAGTACTCTAACAACGTTAGCTAAAGAGATAACTTAAATAACGTGTAAAACGTCGATGTAAATGCCCTGGGAGTGAGATGAAGGTTTAGGGTGCTACCTGAAAAGTTCTAAGGAATAGTATAAGTTGGGTACTCGAAAATTTATCTAGGGAATAACACCCGATGTAAATGAGATAAACTAGGAAAGTGTTGTCACATGAAATCATGAACTGACACCATATTTCTAATCAACATTAGGTCCGTAACGAACGCAAATCGAGACCCCGTGTGTGAGACAACTCTTGCTTCTAAATCAGGTATGGACATGTGTGGTTCGTATGTTGCCGTGTTACACGGCTTGTGTGTTGTGTGCCTTGTTTGTTTATGACCACAAGACTAATGCATAAAAATGGATGTTTGGTTTACCGTGCTTTTTTGTCTGTTGTGAGCTTGTGTAAGGCATGTGAATGGATTGATTGTTTTTCCTTGCTTACCTGCTTGCTATTATTGTGCATATTGCTTGCGCGCACACAGTAGTGTAGTCCCTTCTCGTTGATGAAACCTTGAGATGAAACACAACGAACTTCGTAAACAAACAAAGGAACTACATAAAGAGGAAACTCCTCTTAACTATAGAGGACCTCTAATGACACCCACTATGGTGTCGAACTATCAATGATGATGATAAGCCAATACCCGTTAAGAATGAATAGGGAGACAGACCCTTTGTATCCGGGGTAAAGACCAATGAAATAAAGAGGAATAGTGAGACGGACCCTTTGTATCCGGGGTAGAGACCAATGATATTGAAAGGAATAGGGAGACGGACCCTTCGTATCCGGGGTAGAGACCAGAGCATAAAAAGGAATAGGGAGACAGACCCTTCGTATCCGGGGTAGAGACCAGAGCATTAAAGGAATAGGGAGACGGACCCTTTGTATCCGGGGTAGAGACCAGAGCATTAAGAGGCATAGGGAGACGGACCCTTTGTATCCGGGGCAGAGGCTAGTAACACGGAAAAACGAATAGGGAGATGGACCCTTGGTATCTGGGGTGATGGCCAGTAACATTTAAAAACAACAGAGAGGGAAAGAGCTATCCGGGAATGGAGGATTAGCTATGGACAAGATGTACTCCAAATTGTGGTGATAAGAGAATTCACAAATAATCCTTAAAGAAACAAGGAGAGATTAGCACCTACATGAGATGGTCACGGGATCTAAATTACATCCCCAGACCTGGTGCAAGGAAAGAGAAAGAAAATACGCTTTAAGGGAACAAAAAGAAAAGGAACGAAAACACACAACGCACGTACGATCCCATAGTGAGGATCATGGGTATTACATACCTATGCACACGTTTTATTATGTACATGATTATGTTGTGCTTGGTTGTTGTTGCTAATGTGTTACTACCTTAAGTGTGTATGATTCTATGTTGTAAAGTGGTGTGTTTTACTGCTTTATTATAGCATGTAAATTGACTTAATAATATTCGACCAAGTAGTCGTGTGGCCCGGTAACATACGGGCTACACACGTTCATACTCAGCGTAGTTTGCTGAGTCCTTTACACCCAATTTTTTTCAGGTATTGTGCCGGACGATAACGGAGCGTAGGCGGGATGGCTACCATGGGGGTAGTCCATCAGGGCATGACTTTTAAGTTTGTAGTAGTATGGGTAATATATGGGTTGATACTAAACCCGAGATGTAATTCTTAGCTTATGATTTGGTAATTTTGTTGTAGACACTCGGTAGTTGGGAATTGTGCAATGTATTGTTTATGAGTTTGTATTGAGGGCTGTTTCCAGTCATGCAGACCGTAACTTGGTGTTGGAAGAGTGGTCATGTCAACCACGTGGGTGGTTGGCGTCTGTGACACCCGGATGATGTTGAGAATCCGCTGCATAGTTGTCTTGTATTAAGGCTTGGAGCTTGTTGTACTACTGGATGTTTATTCGGGGGTGTTACAAATTTCGAAGAGTTATGGGTTCAAATGTGATTATAACAGACCATGGGGTCAGTTAGAAATTTTTGGGGATTTTTAAGGAATTATTTGGAATTATATAAATACGTATGTATAATATATAGTTTAAATGTGATAATATAAAGTTTAGATAAAATGTGGGGTCATTTAGCAATTAAAGAAAGTGGTATGGGCTGAGAAATAAATATGGGCAGACCAGGGGGTCTATTCGGCAATTGTAAAAATAATAATATAACCATAGGTTATACATATTATAAGAGTATAAATGTTATAATATATGGTATATAAATATAATGGTAACATTATATAAGTAATGTGGTCAAATTGTAATTAATGAAATGAAATACTTCAAAATTAAAATAGTGATTAATTAGGCTAATCAAGATTTTAGAAGCTTAATTATGTCTAAATAAACATGAGGGAACAAATCCCGAAGAAAACGGATCCTTAAAACGGATTTAAAACACAAACGAACCTTAAAGCATGTTTTTTTAGGAAACCAAGAAAACACGACTTTAAGCGGGTTAAATAGACTCGTAATAATTTTGGTCTACTAAATAGTCATTAATAAACATTAATGAAGGTCTAGAACCAGTAAAATTAATTAAATGAGAAAATTCCAAAAAACGGGTTCCGGTTAGTAAAAAACTGTAAAAAACGGGATGTTGTGGGGTGTGAGTGTAAATAAGCTAAACTAATGTGTCCACTTTTGAAAATAAAAATTAAAAATCTGTGTGTGTGCAGTGTGGTGGCCAGCTGGCTTTCCCCCTCCCTCTCACTCTCTATTTCCTAATATACTACAAGACAAAACAATAAAGTAAGGGAAAAAAGCAAAAAAAGGACTCTTTCTCCTCTATTCCTCCCACACCCTCCGTACTCCCTCCTCTCTCTGATTTCTCTTCTTCCCCATTGAGCTCCTCTAATGGCGATTTGAACATCCCATCCAACCTCCATCTTCTCTTCTCTTGTTGAGCACTCAAACCTTCTCCAAAAATTATAAAAATCATACCATTGGGATCCCCTTGTCAAGGAGAGCACCTTCATCTTTTCAAAAATTGAAAATACCCACTTTCATCTCCATGGTTATGGCTGTTTTTTGAAGATTGAGACCACCATTAGAAGCTCCTCCTTCATCTTGTTGGTTTGAGGTAAAAAGAAATTTGAAAAACTAACATTTCTAGCTCTCATTTGCAAAATAAGAGTTTCCAAGTTTTGAGCTTCTCATTCCTTGTTCTCCAGCCGATTTTGGCTTCATTTTTGGAGTGGGAATCTTGCTTTGGTTTCTGTCCTAAACTTCATGCGCAGCTTTTGCTGAGCCCCTTGGGGTGATGTTTTTACTACACGCAGGTACTCGAGAAGGGTGAAGATGAGGAAGAGGATGTAGCTTGTTTCTTTTGTCTTCTTTTGATTGTAATTGTTGAATTATGAATGGTGTACTAAGTAGTACACGGCTTTAACTTTTTGATAGCCGGTGTACCATGGGGTACACCTTTTTGGGATAGTGAAAGCATTGGAGGTTGGGTATAGATGAGTAGTTGGTAGAATCTCATTCTTTTGGTAAACTTGAAAAGTTGTAATTGAATATACTTTAAATACTCGGTGATCCAGGATTGTAAGTATGTTATGTTTTTGGAATGGGTAAGTAATTGTAGTAGCTCGGTATACTTTGATCATCAAACCGTTACTGTAAGTAAGGTAAGCCTAGCTAGCCGTATGGGCGGTTAGCGGCGTTGTACCACCCGCCGTAGTAAGTAGTAGTATTCCGCTGTGAACTGATAGAATTAAGGGATGATTGGACGGTAAGCACAGGATTAGCGGTAGGGGTGTTACAAAAAGTGGTATCAGAGCGTAGTAACGTTCTGATGTCCATAGTCACCAAGCATAGGGATTACCGAGTTAGGATTTCAACCGTCTTAAGACGGATACTTAGAAACCTAACTAGGAACTACCGTTGTTAACAACGGATACCCTTGATGTTCTTATGAACGATACCTTTGTTTAAATTCCAAGACCCTTAGGTCATATCTTGCGAAGCCTAATGTAAATGCTAAATGTTCAGATGTCAGGACGAGGTCGAGGTCGACCTAGGGGAGAGACATCTGACGGACCCGGCGCGCAGACGATAGCCGAGATCGTCGCCACCACGGTAGCGCAGATGCTACCCCAAGTAATCAATGCTATGCAACAGAATCAGCAAAACCAACAAACACAAGCGGGACCAATCCCTCCCCCTCCACCCAGAGAAGCAAACTAGGTAAAAGCTATAGCGGAACTCCGCCCTCCTTGCTTTAGGGGCGAGAGTGATCCGGCTAAGTTAGAAGCCTACATCTCCGAGATGGAGACGGCATTCGAAACCCTCGAAGCTCCTGCTGGAGTTCGAGTTAGAGTTGCTGCCTACTATCTTAAAGATGCAGCCATGGATTGGTGGAAGCTGGTCAAGCATGAGCATGTCAACAACCCCACCTTCGACTAGGAGTCCTTTGCATCCCTCCTCCGATCAAAATACTATCCGGAGCATGTGAAAACAAAGAAAAGGCTAGAGCTGGACGCCTTGAAAATGACAGACAAGATGTCTGTGGATGAGTACTACCAAACCTTCACCTCCATCCTCCGTCTTCTACCCGATCTAGGATACACCGGCCAGGTGTTGGTCGATCGCTTCTATGGTGGTCTGAGCCATCGCCTGCGGTACGGTATGGGCTACACACGATTTACCTCCCTTCAGGTAAATATCGGTTAACCCTCAGTACCATTTCAATTCCTTGAATTCCTTGAATACCTTGAATCGTTTCCTTACCTTTCTTAAATGAGAATCCCGGTTAATACCTGAAATTTCAGGAGTGTTATCACGCGGCTTCTCGCGTTGAAATCACTTGCCAGCTAAGGGATGAAGAAACCGCACTGAAGCGCAAAGCCAACAACAAGAACACCAATGGCGAGGAGCAGAACCAGGGTAAAAGCTGGAAAAAGAAGAAGGGAAATTTCTTTCAGCAATCCCAAAAGAAATTCCCAAGTGAGAGCAGTGCCCATGCTGAGCGGGGCAAACCAGTTGAGCTTCTTCAGCTTGGTTCTTCTGCACCAGTGGCCGCAAAGCCACTGAGATCACACCCACCTAAGGGTAAACTTCTATTCCTAAATCGTATTCTTACAAGTACCATATCTAGTATATCCACGCACACATGTGCTAACCCTCTAAACCTCAGGTTGTGGCTCCGGTTTCACCAAAACCTTCTCCGACGGCCGCACCTATGTGTGCAGGAAGTGTAATCAAGACCATCCTGGCAAGGACTGCTATGGGAGAGAAATCAAGTGCTACAACTGCCAGAAACTGGGACACACAGCCAATAGATGCCCAGAGAATGCTAAGCAAAAGGGGAACTTCCAAAGCTACAAGCAGAGGGAAGGCAAGGAGGTTGCATCTGGCGATGCACCGGCCAAGCAGGCACCACAGGGTCAGGTATCCCGGGGACCTCAGAGGGGTGCACCTTAGAGGCAGCCTGTCTTGCATGTCATCGACCGTGATGGGTCCGGTTCTAAGTCCGGCCCAGGTAATTATCCGAACCTTTAATCCTTGAGAAGCATGTCTAAGTATTAGAGTAATCGTATGAGTGGATGCATGAGTAAATAAATTGAAGTGTGTATCAAACATGTAATGAAGTAGTTGAAACTAGTTCTCACTGTAGATGAAATTTGTAACCATAGGAAGCTTTAGTATCTGTTATCCGATACTGGTAAACCTGAATCAAGAAGAGATCGACATCACCAACCACTACTACACCAACGAACAGTGTCAGGTCATCCGACCAGGTATGATCTTATTAAGGGGATACCTGACACCTGAGGCACAAATCTCAATCATCCGACGATGCAACGAGCTAGGAACGGGTCAAGGTGGATTTTATACACCCGAATTCCCCGGTGGAGCGAAGATGAAGCTGAAGATGATGTGCTTGAGAAAGGATTGGAATCCTTATACCAAGACATACCAAGAGACGCGAACACAAGATGGAGCGACGCCACCAATAATACCCACTGAATTTCAGACGCTTGTTACACAAGATGTAGAACTTGCACAACAATGTGAAGATGATCCGATCCCCGCACTTGAAGCGGACCTGTGTATCGTCAACTTCTATGAGAAATAAGGACGACTTGGGTTACACTAAGATAAGGACAAGACAGCGGAATCTCTTGAACAAGGAGTGCACGTAGTGTCTTGGTCCATTGGTGATGATGCCGTATTTTTGTATAGCGAGCAGAAGCGTGTGGACCTCGCAGAGAAATTGGTATTGAGATCAGGAGATGTCCTAATCATGGGTGGAAACTGTAGGATCCTGTATCATGGGATCAACAAGATCAAACTGAATACGGCACCACCGGCAATAATCAATGCCACACACATGAAACCAGGACGCCTGAACCTTACCTTTAGAAAGTATTAACCTTAAACTTTTATGTAATGTATTAGTAACGTGTATTAGAGACACGATATGTATGATAGTTGGTTTATCAATAAAGAGCAGTGTTGATTTAATTCCACTTGTGTCCACCATCAATACTTATCCAATTGTGAATCAAATAGGTTGTGGACTCGGTACCGAAGGTAACCTGAGTATCCTCACCGAAGCACAAGCCGGCAGAAGCGGCACCATCTTAACGGGAACCTTCCTAGTGAACGGCATTGATGCCAATGTGTTATTCGACTCCGGTGTCTCTTACACTTTCGTATCACCATCTTTTGTGAAGAGGTTGAAGCTAGATGCGGATGAGCTACCGAATTTTGTGGTTACTCTCCCATCGAAGGAGCGAGAAAAGTGTACCAAATACTACCAATCAGCCACCATCGAAATCAGAAACGAAACGTTCCCCATTTCTTTCATCGAATTCAATGGATTGGGATTCGACTTAATCATCGGAATGAATTGGTTGGAGCGGCACAAGGGTAGAATCCTCTGCGCCGAGCATCGATTGCTGCTCAAGAGTCCTTCTAGGGTTACAGTATCTTACCGCCAGAGACCGAGAGAGCCTTTGACTACACTTATATCAGCTATGGCTATGTACCGGGAGCTCAGAAAGGGCCACGAAGTGTATCTATGTTATGTACAAGACCTAGAGAGAGATCCAGAGTTCAGTGAAGATGTACCGATTGTATCCGAATTCCCTGATGTATTCCCTAAGGAGCTACCCGGCATGCCACCACCGAGAGCAGTGGAATTTGAAATTGATCTTCTGCCAGGTACCGGTCCCATCGCTAGGGCACCGTACCGCATGGCACCTGCTAAAATGACTGAACTGAAAGAGCAATTACGAGACCTTCTCGACAAAGGGTTTATACGCCCGAGCGTATCACCCTGGGGAGCACCGGTCCTCTTTGTGAAGAAGAAGGACGGTAGCCTCCGACTTTGCATTGACTACCGCGAGCTGAATGCGGTTACAGTCAAGAATAAATACCCGTTGCCACGCATCGACGACCTATTTCATCAGCTGAAAGGAGCATCGGTCTTCTCCAAGATTGACCTCCGTTCTGGGTATCATCAAATTGCTATCAAAGAGCAAGATATTGAGAAAACGGCATTCTGTACCAGATATGGCCACTACGAATTCACGGTGATGCCATTCGGTTTGTCAAACGCACCAGCAAAATTCATGGACCTCATGAATCGACTATTCAGTGAGCAGTTGGACACCTCAGTTGTTGTATTTGTTGATGACATCCTAGTATACTCAAAATCAGCAGAGGAACATGAAATCCATTTGAGGAAAGTGCTAGAGACACTGCGTGAGAACCAGATGTATGCGAAGTTCTTCAAATGCGAGTTCTGGCTAGATCAGGTATCATTCCTCGGTCATGTCATCTCGAGCGCAGGTATCTCGGTTGACCCTTCAAAGATAGAAGTTGTACGATCATGGCCTAGACCTAAGACTGTTACCGACATTCAGAGCTTTCTTGGTCTAGCCGGTTATTACCGGAGATTTGTAAAGGACTTCTCGAAAGTCACTAAGCCCATGACTACATTGATGAAGAAAGATGCACCGTTTGTATGGACAGACGAGTGCGAAGTATCATTTCAGAGCCTTAAAGACTCATTGACCTCAGCGCCCATCCTTACTCTTCCAGAGGGCACAGAGGGATTTGAGGTATATTGTGATGCATCAGGCAAAGGAATGGGATGCGTACTCATGCAGCATGGCAAGGTTGTAGCTTATGCCTCCCGCCAGCTAAAAAAGCATGAGGAGAATTACCCGACACATGACTTAGAGTTAGGAGCCATTGTCTTCGCCTTGAAGATATGGCGACACTATCTCTATGGGGTAAGCATCACCATCTACTCCGACCACAAGAGCTTACAGTATGTATTCACACAGAAAGAACTGAATCTGAGACAGAGAAGATGGATGGAGTTTCTTTCAGATTACGACATCAACGTGCAGTATAAGGAAGGGAAGGCAAACATTGTAGCCGACGCCCTGAGTCGTCGAGCACACTCGCTCCATTCGCTACTCGCTTCTTCTAGCTTGGTTGACGAGGTGCGAGATGCTCAGTTGAGCGACCCTTACCTAACCGAAATTAGACAAAAGATCGAAAATGGTACATTTGAGAAGAAGAAGTATGACTTCAAGCTACATGTAGATGGTTTGATTCGGTTGAATGGCAGGCTATGCGTTCCCCGAAGCAATGCTGAGCTAAGGGATCGCATCCTGCGACAGTCACACAGTTCCACATTATCAGTCCATCCGGGAGCCTCCAAGATGTACAAAGACATGAAGAGGTACTTCTGGTGGTCTGGAATGAAATCAGATGTGACAGAATTTGTATTGAGATGCTTGACATGCCAAAAAGTAAAATTTGAACATCGTAGACCGGGCGGAATGGTACAATCCATGCCAGTTCCGGAGTGGAAATTTCATGATATCTCCATGGATTTTGTTGTAGGACTCCCACCTGCCAGGGGAGGACTCAACATGATCTGGGTTGTAGTCGATCGCCTTACCAAGGTTGCCAGATTCATACCGATGAAGGACACCTGGAAGGTAGTGAAGCTCGCTGAGCTATTCGACAAGGAGATTATCAGACATCACGGAGTCCCTAAAACCATAGTATCTGACCGCGACACCAGATTCCTTTCGAGATACTGGAGAGCCACACGGGAAGCGTTGGGTACAGAATTGAAGTTGAGTACCGCCTTCCATCCTCAGACCGACGGTCAGACAGAAAAGACCATCCAGACACTAGAGGACATGCTTCGGGCATGTGCCTTAGACTTTCAGGGGAGTTTGTTAGACAAGCTTCATCTTATCGAATTTTCATACAATAATAGTTATCATGCCTCGATTAAGATGTCGCCTTTCCAAGCTCTATACGGTAGACCTTGCCGTACACCCTTGTGTTGGGATGAGTCAAGCGAAGCGGTCATCATAGGACCGGAGTATCTAGAACAAGTCCAAGCTAAAGTCCAGCAGATTCGAGCCAATATGAAGGCAGCCCAAGATAGACAGAAATCCTATGCGGATGTGCGACGACGCGACCTTGAGTTCGCCATGGGCGATCAAGTGTTCTTGTGCGTTTCGCCTATGAAGGGAGTCTTCCGATTTGGCCAGAAGGGCAAGCTGAGCCCAAAGTTTGTAGGGCCGTATGCTATCACCGAAAGAGTTGGATCCGTAGCCTACAGGTTAGCATTGCCTGAGGACTTGGGACGTGTCCATGATGTATTTCATGTGTCACAACTCAAGAAGTATATTGCTGATCCTTCTCATGTGCTACAGCCCGAAAGACTTTCCATTGAGCCGACAATGAGGTATGTTGAAACCCCGGTAAGAATCCTTGATAGGAAGACCAGAGACACTCGCCATAAGTCTATATGAATGGTGAAGGTCCTATGGTCAAACCATGATGTCGAAGAAGCGACATGGGAGTTGGAAGACGCCATGAAGGCTATGTACCCACAGTTGTTCACAGACTAGAGAGTCTAGTATTTAGTAATACGGGTACGGGGCGTACCCCTTTTAAGGGGGGTAGAGCCTTTTTGCTTTTGCATTGCTTCGGGGTAAGCATTGCATAGTGTGTAGGTATTGTAACAGATTTTGTATGGCACATGTAGTGCAAAGTGCAGTTGGTATGTGAATGTATGTATGTGTAATGTGTAGTTGTTGGGTAAAAACCTAACGGCAAGTATACCGGTCGATTATAGCAAGTTTTCCTAGAAGTGTCCCTCCAGGTTATCGAATCTAAGGGAGGCAGCGTTTTAGTTTGATTGATATTTAAGAACAAACTAAGAAAATAACTCAAGTAACAGGGGGGGTTTTGTTTGTTTGAATTACTAAAATGTGAAACAAGAATGTAAATAAGAGCAAAGGTGACAAATGCAAGACAGTGGGCAAAATAATGATATTTTTGGTTTAATAAACAAGGAAAATTCCGGTTTACTAATCCTCCAAATTCTTCGGTTCCTTTCTCAGTGTGTTTACCAAAATTCAGATTAAAATCCTAAATCAGAAATATTCCACGTTCGGTCTCCCGCTCGGTGGAATCTAATTAACAACTAATAAATTTTAACTCTCGTTACAAATTTACTAATTGCTAACAGCTTTAAGAATAATCCAGTTTAATGATCAGTTAATATCCTAGAGGAATTACCATCTCTAAATTAACTGGTACTGTTCCTGTTGTCAATTATCTACCGCAGTTCTCACTTATAAGCAGATAAACAGGTAAAATCAAGTAACTGGCCAAATCACAAGATTTATAAAGATAAATAAGGAACAATACTTTAATCTATTAAAATGGTAAATCACACAGATACTGGAACCTTGAATTTGGATTACATAGCAAACTGAAATTTATAAAAACTACTCAGCCATTGAAATGAAAATACTGTAAAAATATGTAAATAACATTAAAGAATAAAAGAAGAAGAAACTCTGTTTTAAGGCTCTTTGATGGAGTCTCTGTGCACAACCAGCAGTTTCCTCTACTCAATCTCCAGATGATGGTGAAGTCTCCAGCTGCTTGTGTATCCCAGATTTTGTGTGGATGTATGTAGGTGTTTTGTGAGATGGGTGATGGGGATGAATGGAGTTGTGGTATTTTTGCTCTCCAAAATGTGTGTCTTGAATGAGAGGGATTTGAGTTCTATTTATAGAACTCATTTGCTTGAGTACGTAGCAGCAGCATGGTGGTGGAGATGATGCTGGAGTTTTAGAAGTGGAATGGTGGGTGGTCAATCGTGGGTGTTGTTGCTGAATTTAGGGAGATAATTGGATTTAGTGGGATTAGAAGATGGAAAGTAGGGGAAGGGAATACGATTGTGGAGGAAATGCTGGAAAGGAGATCGTAATGCATGGGCGGCGGTTTAGTTTTAAGGAGAATAAAATTCTCTTTTCTTCACTTTCGCGAGCTACAGATGTCCGATTCCAGTCATATGGTCCGGGACTTAGGTCTTGTATGAAGTCCCGGACCATAGCATTAAAATGGGTCGAGACTTGTTCTGCTTGTGTGGTCCGGGACTTAAGGTTTGTATAAAGTCCTGAACCATGGTGTTGAAACAGGCGAGATTTCTTTCATTGTGTGGTCCGGGACTTAGGCCACGTATAAGGTCCCGGACCATGCCTTTTGTTTCGAGAAGTGCTCTGTATTGTGGTCCGGGTCTTCACTCTTGTATCAAGTACCGGACCATACACAAATTCAGTTCAAGATTTGAGTCACAATGTGGTCCGGGACTTAGCTCTAGTATCGAGTCCCGGACCATGCTTGAATTTAATTCGAGAGTTGTTGTCTTTGACTCAAATCAGCTTGTTTGATTTTCCATGTGTTTCAACAATGATACGAACATGTTTCTTTTGAGATCAAATACCTGAAAAAGCACACAAAAACCATAAAAGAAGACAATTGCAACAAGAAACATAAAAACACTTAAAATACAGGAATTTAGCAGTAAATGATAACAAATTGGGTCTCAAAAAACCATGCAGAAATAGGTAAATTCCTGACTTATCAACATCCCCACACTTAACCTTTGCTTGTCCTCAAGCAATTACTGCAATCAAAATGTACCAGATTTTCAAAAGCGGGGATTTATCAGGTCAGGAAAAATGTTCAAGGAAATCTAATGCTGAAAAACAATCATAAGAGACATTGACTAGTACTGCAAGTTTTCTTAAACAGTGAAGCTAGAGTGTTCGCCAAATGCATGAGACTATCATCATAACTATTTAATCCAAACTTTACTCAGGGCTCTACTTTCCATTTGCTTTCCACAATTCATTGGACGACAAGGGGCAAGAAGTAATGTCATATTCCACATTACCTTTCATTGCCACATACTCATAATCAAGGAAGAATGTGCAATAAACTGTTTAGCATGAAAGAACTTTCCTTCCAATTTTTCTGAGTAAGCATTATTCATTTCATTCCCTTAGACTTTTTCTCCCCATCCTTGTAGCGGTGTTGGGCCTTCTATCCCAGATCAGATGATCTTAGGTAGATGAGTGATGAGGCACTCCAAGGGCTTAATTACCGAATGGGAGAGGCCTGTTCCGGTTCAGAGTAGATTAGAGGAGTACCTTGCCTTTGTCCTTTCCTTCCATTCATTCCAAAACTTTCCAAAAGCCCCAAGTTAGTCCAAACAAAATAGTCACAAAATGGTCTCACCTTTTATTGAAGGAAATAGATGCAAGTTTTAACCAAAACCGACAATCCAAGCAGTATAACCAAAGTTCTTATGACCGAAATTTCAGATTAAATCTCAAAAATGTTCGCTACTTGTATGTTATTCCCGACTGATGCATCTTACCACAGCTGAAAACCAAGTATGTCGAATTAAAAATTTTTGTGGAGGGCCATCAAAGGTAAGTGAAAGGAGAATAAGTATTGTCAGGAGCCACAGAAAACAAACAAATAGACTTGCAACCCCCTTACTACCTCCCCACACTTAGAAAATTGCAATGTCCTCATTGCTACTAGAACGGGATTATAGTGCAAAAGAAAGAATAGGACTCCCCTGAATAATCAGTGAAGATGATGTCCCCACACTTATGAAAAGGAACGGGAGACTTAAGGAAGGTTGTGGAAATTTCGGCAGAGTCTCCTTTGTTTTCTTTCGATATCGCACACAAAAATGGCAGTCCTATTTGAATATCACAAAGCAGCAGACAGCGTGTTGCAACAAAAGAGATTATGCATAACCAAATCTTCGGGGATAACCAAAGTACCCCATCAAAAACAATCTAAATAGAAAAAGAAAGGTACTATAAGTAGCAACCTACAAATCTAAAAGACATCAAAATATCATAAATGTCAATGTCAGCTGAAAATCCACAAGTGCAATAAAAGAGAGGGAGAATGATGTAGGAGGGAGCATAAACCAACTCATGGACTACTGACGGGGCATGCGCCAAGACTCCAACTGTGTGAAGCGCTCGTCATAGGCCTGGAAACGGGCGTCATACTCCGCATACCGTGCGTCCTGCCCAGCCGTATACTCAGCAAACCTGGCGTCCTGTCCAGCTGCATACTCAGCATACCGTGTGTCCTGCCTGGCCTCATACTCCCTCTATCGAATGTCCAGCTGAGTCATGTGAGCAGCAAGACCATCGACCCGTGCAGTCATCATCCCCTGCCAATCAGAAAACTGACGAAACATCTCGTCATAACCCGGTGTAGGAGTAGTGGGCATCGGAATGTCGGGAATGTCCACCACCAGCGGCAGCAGCAGGGGCTCAGGCTCAGCAGCTCAACCAGGTCCGGGTGCTCGTGCACCCGGCTGTGCGCGTCGGTGCTTCACCCACTGATCATCTATCTTCTCCCACTGATAGAAGCGCATCATCGTCATGTCTATGGGAGAGCGGGGGTACTGGGGCTGCTCATCTGAACAATCCACTCCAGCGGCATCAAAGAAGGACTGCAATAGGTGTGGGAAAGGAAGAGAGGAGCTACTGTCGACATCAATCACCCGAAGCATCGACTGAAAAAGTAATCCATGCAGGGCAATGGGGAACGCTGTCCGTGCAAGCTCGTCATCTAGGAGGAAGCGCAAAACATAGCAGTCGATTGCATTCAGGTCCGCACACTCCCGAGGTCGGACATTATACATAATAATCCCCAAGATCAGACGCTCAAGCGGTGTGGGAAGCTTATCACCCGTAACCACCTGCTTATCCCGGTGGTTGCGCCTCTGGCGGTTCTGAATAGTAGGATCATTCACAATCAAATTTATATAATGCTCCTTAGCTTGTCTTTCACGGAGTTCTTGATTCTCCCGGTCCGCCTCAGTCGGGACCCTAGCCCGATTAGGTATATTCAGTGCACGTCTAATACGGGCGGGATCCACGGTAATATCCTTCCCCTTAACCCTTGACCTTATTTCCTTACCATCAGCACGCACCGCAGCATTAGCATAGAATAGTTTCACCAGTCGCGGATAAAATGTACCACCGCGGTTCAGCAGACATACCCAACCTCTATCGCTAAATATCCGTTCTAAATCAAATTCAGATATTAATGAAGGACAAACTGACCTTTCAGGAATTATTTTGCGTTCCTTAGCCTGGAACCAATCCCAAGCAGCGTCAGTTAGAAATTCCGAACGGTCCGTCTCGCGTATCCGGAGTGGGGGAGCGTCGGAAGATGACGATGCTCCGGCGGTGGTGGTTTTGCGCGCACGTTTAGGGGCCATTGGGATTTTGGATCAGGGACTGTTTGGTGGGTGAGAGCAGTGGTAAAGGTGGAGCGGGAGTTGGGTGGTGGTGCGATTTGGGTTTGTGACAGAAGGTGAGTAGGTGTGGCTATGCGACAGTGGAGTTGGAGGTGCTGGTGGTTGGTGTGATTTCAGGTGGTGTGAGATCGATGGTGGTGCGAGAGGGCGGCGACAGAGGGATGGGTTGTGGTGAGGCGTTCGAGAGCGAGAGAGAGGGAGTTAGGGTTGGTCGGGGTGAGAACTGAGGTAGAAGACGACGCGGTGTTTTTTTTCTTTTTTTTTAAACAGTGATAGATGGTCCGGGACTTAGGGTTTTGTTGAAGTCCCGGACCACCCATACCAGTATTTCTGTATTTTGTCTTCGTATTCGGTCCGGGACTTAGGGTCCTTGTAAGGTCCCGGACCACCATACAATTTTTCCGAGAATTTTTCTTCGAATTCGGTCCGGGACTTAGGGTGTGGTTGAAGTCCCGGACCACCTCCATTTTTGATTCGAAAATTTGCTGCTCCTCTGGTCCGGGACTTAAGTCCTGTAACATGTCCCGGACCATCCCAGTTATTTCACGAAGGATTGCCTCTGTGTCCTCTGTTTCTCTTCCTGCATCAAACCTACATTTTAACAAAACCAACCAAGGAAAAATAGCTAACAAAGGAATTAGAACAAGTAAAAATATGAATTAAAATAAAAATCAAGAAGATAGAAGAAAGGAGATTGGGTTGCCTCCCAATGAGCTGCCCGTCTTTTCGGTCTTTGGCTAGACCATGTTTTTGTTCTTTCAAGAAATTCCAGAAGATTTAGGTGTCTTTGCAACCTGGTGACATGAACTCCGAGAAGCTTCCAAAACATTTTTAGAAGACCTGCCAGCATAAAACAGTAGCTGCTCACTTTCTGCATTCAAAGTGATCGTACCATGAGCAACTTCGATTCGAGCGTCGGCTGTTGCTAGGAAGGGTCTTCCAAGGATAATAGGAACCATTGGATCTGTAGCCATGTTGAGTACGACAAAGTCGCAGGGGAAGTATAGATGTTCCACCTTAACCATCACATCCTTTGCAATTCCACAAGGGTAAACCATCGAGCGATCTGCTAACTGAAGCGTCATTCGTGTAGGCTGTAGGTCTCCAATTCCAAGCTTTTCAAATAAAGTGTATGGCATGAGACTAATCGACGCTCCTAAATCAGCAAGACAGTGGTCGAAGTCAATATCTCCTATTCTGCCTGGAATTGTGAAGCTTCCAGGATCTTTGCATTTCTCTGGTAAGCGCTTCTGTATGATCGCTGAACAAGTCTCTGTGAGCTGAATAGTTCCTGTCTCAACTAACTTTGCCTTATTGGATAAAAGCTTCCTTAAATACTTGGCATAGTTAGGTACCTTCGCAACTAAATCAACAAAGGGGATATCCACAGATAGTTGACGAAGTAAAGTAAGAAACTTATCGAACTCACTATCCTCCTTGGAATGCTTGGTTCTGTTTGGAAATGGAATTGGGGGAGTAGCTTCGACTGCAGGTGGTGTAGGTGAAGGAGATTTGGTAATTTCACACTTCCGCTCATTCTCCAGCACCGGTTTCTCTATGCTCACCTCAGGCTCAGTAGCTTTATCTTTACCACTTCTAGTGGTTACCTTCTTCGCTGTTTCCTTTTCCTGCAAAGGGCATTTGTTAGCTAAGATATCATCCACCAGTGTAGCATAATTTGGCATTAACTTAAGCATATCAGAAAAAGGAATATCTTTAGTTAATTTCTTAAAAATTTTAAGAAATTTTCCAAGCTGTTCATCAAGGTCCCTTTTCTTTAACCTGTCAGGAAAAGGAATGGGTTCTTCAAATTTATGATTGGAAACAGAAGAGTAAGAAGGTTGAGTTTCAGGAGACTCCTTCTCCTTGGGTTTTTTTAGAAAATTTACTGGAGTCCTTAACCTCTTTGTGAACAGGCAAAATTGCAGCGGCAAGTGGAGTATCTTCTTCCACAACAAAAACAGCTTTAGCATACTCGCGAGGATTCTTCTCTGGCTGGCTAGGTAGAGCCCCTGCAGGTCTATCAGAAAGTTTTTCACTTAGTTGGGTAATTTGAGTCTCAATATGTTTGTTGAAAGCTCTCTGCTCCAAGATGAAGGTCTTGTTCTCATGGTTGGTGCTCTCTTGCTGTTCGAGTTTCCTATTGGTCGACAGGATAAACTCTCGCATCATATCTTCCAAACCTGAACTCGCACCAGCTGGCTGTTTCTGTGCCTGCTGGTTCTGCATTTGCTGATTTTGGTGAGGTCCCTGAAAGTGCTGAGTGTTCTGCTGTGGAGGCCTCTGACTGTAGTTATTTCCCTGGAACCTCTGCTGCTGATATCCTTGGTTGTTTTGATTGTTGTAGAAATTCCCTTGCCTGTTCCCCAGATAGTTTACCTCTTCATTTTGCTGAGACGTACACTGGCACATGTTGGAACTTCTACCACAATACTCGCACTGCGGGAAGGAGTCGGTTACAACAGCGGCGCTTGACTGAGGGTTCATCATTGCACACATCTTCTCAAATTGTTTAGACATCGCTTCCATCTTGGCAGCCAGAAAAGTATTCGAATCTACTTCATAGACTCCAGCAGTTTTCTTTGGTGCAGCTTCTCCGGTTCTCGCACCTCCCCATTGATTGGATGCATTGGCAATGGTCTCCAATAATTCCTTGATTCTAGCTATTGGTAGCTCCATGAGGCTTCCTCCTGCACAAGTGTCTACCAACAAACGACTTGAATGATCCAAATCTTTGTAAAAGGACTGTAAAATTACCTCCTCTCCCAGCCATGGTGTGGTACTCTGCGCACAATCCCTTTGAAACGCTCCCAAGCCTCAGATAATGTCTCACCAGTGAACTGCTTAAAATTGGTAATCTCTCCTCTCATAATCAGCATCCGAGAAGGAGGGAAATATTTTGCCAAAAATGCATTTGCTAACTCTGTCCAGGTAGTGATACTGTTGGGCAATGAGTTTAGCCATTCTGCAGCTCTGTCTCTTAGGGAGAATGGGAAGAGAGTCAATCTAGCAACCTCTTGTGAAGCTGATGTAGAACAAGCTCCTACCAATCTCAGGAAAGTGGTGAGATGGACATTGGGATCTTCGGTGATTGTTCCGCTGAATTGAGGTGCATTCATGACCATAGTAACATAGTGTGTTTTGAACTGCCAATGCTCCCTGCTGGTAACGCAGGAATTACTATTGGTGAGACAAGCCCTTCAACGCTTGGGCGGGTGTAATCCCTCATGTGCCTCTCCGGATTCTCCATATTGGTTCCTGAGGGGTTGTTTAGAATTTCTTCTTCAACAATTCCTTCTGTTGGTGAATCTTTTAGGAACACCTCCTGCTCAATTGGAGGATCCAGCACTAACCTCTTCCGAATCCTTCTTGTTACTCTTCTATCTCTGTGGTTCGATTTCGAATTCAGGGTTTCCTTCAGAACGAGTTTTAACCATAAACCAAGATCAGATACTGACAGTAATGCAGTTGTAAAAGAACAAAATAAAATGAGACAAAACTAAAGGGAAAAAAACAAAACAAAATTAAATAAGATCAAAAAAAAAATCAAACTAAGCAACCGTGCCTCCCCGGCAACGGCGCCATAAACTTGTTGGGTAAAAACCTAACGGCAAGTATACCGGTCGATTATAGCAAGTTTTCCTAGAAGTGTCCCTCCAGGTTATCGAATCCAAGGGAGGCAGCGTTTTAGTTTATTGATATTTAAGAACAAACTAGAAAATAACTCAAGTAACAGGGGGGTTTTGTTTGTTTGAATTACTAAAATGTGAAACAAGAATGTAAATAAGAGCAAAGGTGACAAATGCAAGACAGTGGGCAAAATAATGATATTTTGGTTTAATAAAAAGGAAAATTCCGGTTTACTAATCCTCCAAATTCTTCGGTTCCTTTCTCAGTGTGTTTACCAAAATTCAGATTAAAATCCTAGATCAGAAATATTCCACGTTCGGTCTCCCGCTCGGTGGAATCTAATTAACAACTAATAAATTTTAACTCTCGTTACAAATTTACTAATTGCTAACAGCTTTAAGAATAATCCAGTTTAATGATCAGTTAATATCCTAGAGGAATTACCATCTCTAAATTAACTGGTACTGTTCCTGTTGTCTATTATCTACCGCAGTTCTCACTTATAAGCAGATAAACAGGTAAAATCAAGTAACTGGCCAAATCACAAGATTTATAAAAATAAATAAGGAACAATACTTTAATCTATTAAAATGGTAAATCACACAGATACTGGAACCTTGAATTTGGATTACATAGCAAACCGAAATTTATAAAAACTACTCAGCCATTGAAATGAAAATACTGTAAAAATATGTAAATAACATTAAAGAAGAAAAGAAGAAGAAACTCTGTTTTAAGGCTCTTTGATGGAGTCTCTGTGCACAACCAGCAGTTTCCTCTACTCAATCTCCAGATGATGGTGAAGTCTCCAGCTGCTTGTGTATCCCAGATTTTGTGTGGATGTATGTAGGTGTTTTGTGAGATGGGTGATGGGGATGAATGGAGTTGTGGTATTTTTGCTCTCCAGAATGTGTGTCTTGAATGAGAGGGATTTGAGTTCTATTTATAGAACTCATTTGCTTGAGTACGTAGCAGCAGCATGGTGGTGGAGATGATGCTGGAGTTTTAGAAGTGGAATGGTGGGTGGTCAATCGTGGGTGTTGTTGCTGGATTTAGGGAGATAATTAGATTTAGTGGGATTAGAAGATGGAAAGTAGGGGAAGGGAATACGATTGTGGAGGAAATGCTGGAAAGGAGATCGTAATGCATGGGCGGCGGTTTAGTTTTAAGGAGAATAAAATTCTCTTTTCTTCACTTTCGCGAGCTACAGATGTCCGATTCCAGTCATATGGTCCGGGACTTAGGTCTTGTATGAAGTCCCGGACCATAGCATTAAAATGGGTCGAGACTTGTTCTGCTTGTGTGGTCCGGGACTTAAGGTTTGTATAAAGTCCCGGACCATGGTGTTGAAAAGGCGAGATTTCTTTCATTGTGTGGTCCGGGACTTAGGCCACGTATAAGGTCCCGGACCATGCCTTTTGTTTCGAGAAGTGCTCTGTTTTGTGGTCCGGGTCTTCACTCTTGTATCAAGTACCGGACCATACACAAATTCAGTTCGAGATTTGAGTCACAATGTGGTCCGGGACTTAGCTCCAGTATCGAGTCCCGGACCATGCTTGAATTTAATTCGAGAGTTGTTGTCTTTGACTCAAATCAGCTTGTTTGATTTTTCATGTGTTTCAACAATGATACGAACATGTTTCTTTTGAGATCAAATACCTGAAAAAGCACACAAAAACCATAAAAGAAGACAATTGCAACAAGAAACATAAAAACACTTAAAATACAGGAATTTAGCAGCAAATGATAACAAATTGGGTCTCAAAAGACCATGCAGAAATAGGTAAATTCCTGACTTATCAGTAGTGTATGGATGCGTTTGTGTAATGTGTAATGTATTCGTGTAATGTGTATGGTGAATTGTAGTGATGTATTGTGTAATGTGGATATGATGTGTATAGAAATGGTGTATGGTGTATGTGAATTCGTATTGCGTGAAATTGTGTATGCTTGCGATGTGAAAAAAAATAAACACCTCATAGATGGTAGTAAGATGCATTATGGCAATTGGTTTGCCTAATGAGTAGAATTACTTAAAACTATTGACCTTGAGCAACTTTGAGGGCAAAGTTTCTTAAGGGGGTAGATTGAAATACCCCGTAATTAAAAATAGTGATTAATTAGGCTAATAAGTAATTTAGAAGCTTAATTATGCATAAATAATCATGAGGGAACAAATCCCGAAGAAAACGGATCCTTAAAACGGATTAAAATCACTAACGAACCTTAAAGCATGTTTTTCGAGGAAACCTGTAACGCCCCTATTAACCATAAATACAGCGGAAATAAAACTCTAAGGCGATTACAGACCATCGGGTTCCAATCACCCGGCACCAAACCTCACCAATTACAACTTAAGGATTACAAAAGCTACGGTCTGAACTCGAGAAAAACTTAACACAAACGAAATAGAAATTAAACACATTAACTCTCCACAAACCTAGTCCCATCCCAAACGCTCATTCTCTTCGTGGCCACCTGTAAATCAATTCGTACCTGCAAGATGAAACCAAGCAGCCCACCCCAAAAGGGGCGGGTCAGTTCCCTGGAATGGAACTGGTACAATTCTCCAAAAACAAACTTATAAAACATAACTCTTCAAAATAAATAGTAACATGAAAACAAACTCTTAAAAGTAAAACAGAGATAAAGCACTTCAAAACATCAAGTTTAAAGAGAAAGGAAAACAAGACAAAGATAAAGAACTTCCAAAACAGTCATCCACTTAAGTAGTCACACCACATAGTTAGTAAGCATCCATTGTTGATGTTAGAACCAATTCCCGTTTGGAGTATAAAGACTCAGATAGCCACAAAGGACTAGGAATAATAAGATAGATCCAAGAACCAATAACTCAAGAGTGGAATAATTCAATTGGGAGAGATGGCCCCCACCCACAGATATCAATGTCCCTATGGACGAGGGATATACAGCCCCCTGCTGTCAGATTTAAATGTCCTGATGGACGAGGGATATACAGCCCCCTGCTGTTAAATATCAATGCCCCTATGGGCGAGGGATATAGCCCCCCCTGCTGTTAAATTTAATAATGTCCTGATGGACGAGGGATATACAGCCCCTGCTGTTCAATATCATGCCCCTATGGGCGAGGGATATACAGCCCCCTGCTGTTACCATTAAAGACGCGCGCACGTCGAAAGAAAGATTTCCAAGATTGACCTTTTCCAAAAATCCCGCTAGATCACCAACTACCCAGAGCAATACCAAAACACTCAGTCCTACAGAGTGCAGAAGCGTAAACCCTAAGCAGCCAATGTCTAACGGGCAACCAAGTAGAAGAACCAATACCCAAGTGAGTTCCACATCCAAGGCTCAGTTAGTCACACAAGCTGGGTCAGTCACACAACCATTTCCTTTTTTAGAAGTTCCTCTTAAAGCCAGTTAGCGTTTTCCAAACATCTCCACAAGTCAATCAGCCAAAATAACGTAGTACGAGCAATCGTACAAAACATTCCATAAAGTCCAAAACACATCAAGCTGAGTACGAGAAATCGTACCTGGGTAACGTTGTAGCAGTTCTAATCAACTTGCGCAAACAATCAACATTACTCTGAAGAATATTAAAGGTAATCTATCATCAATAACTCATACCCTAGGTCAAACTTAAATAGATTCCTCACTCGTATTTCTAAACCTCGATCATCTTGTAAACCCTTCGCTTAATTGTTAAGTATAGCCTTCGACTTGTTTTAGAATGTTGTATAGCCCAAGGTTGTAGGATCAAGGAATGTATTTTATTAACACCTGCTAACTGTCCACTCCTATCCACTTAATTCATATTTAACCACAATCCTCACATTCAAGACTTTTGAGACCTTTATAACATAAATGTGTTTTTAGTATATAATTAAATCTAAGAATTTCAATAATAATCTTAAGCTCAATACCTTTATTCTTAATTTAGAATAAACAATGTGTTATGACCAATGATGGGTTTATCTTAGAATACTATACTATTATCTCACAATATAAAGATTATATATTTAAACAATTTCTACTAGACAACCCATTATGATTAAGTCTTTCCCTTAACTTAATTAACACCTACATCTTGTATATTGAAATCGTAGTGTTGTAGACGCATTTTAGTATAACTTATCTGAGCTACTAAACTCAATTATCTTATCTTTAGTTCAGAATGGCCTTTAATCACAACCATCTATTAATCTTGTCATAAGTTGTTAAATTACTTTTCATCTTGAAATAACCATATTATAGTTAACTCAAACTTATCGAACTCTCACCTTTAGTATCCACAAGGTTTATTATTTACTTAACCATATCTTTATAATAAGGTGTTTTAAGATAACCTTTTTTTTGTATCCTTACTTACATTTAATTCCCTAACTGTTTTACTTTTACACACATTCCCTCCATAGGCTATGTATAAACCTTTTATACTAAACTTCACTAAACTCAAGTCTTAAATACATTTATATTGTTTACAAAACCTAAAGTTTCAAAAGAATAACTTAATAAATTAATTCCCTTTATTGTATTTAGGATGGACATTATATCTTAGCATGAGATAGAATTTATCAAGGAATTAAATTCTGGTTCGTAGGTGAAATTGTCAATTACTTAATAAGATAATATATTCTGGACAATCTCCATACCTTATATTCAAATGACACGTTAATATTTCCAGTGTCAAAAGGTAAATCAATATAATCTCTTATGTAACCTAGTTTCATCTAATTAAAGGTTTAAAGATTTTAAGTATCTAATTTCTATTTACAAACCTTCTTATAAATTCTAACTACCAAATACATTACTTAACTATAAACTCACATCCTGAATATTGGTGTTAAATGTATTATATGGCTTAACTAGTTGTAAGAAACTTAAGGATTATTATTTAGATTAAATTTCGAATCATAGTTTAATGTAGTTTTATATCATAACCCTTTTAATGATTTTATCTTAAAATATTAAGTTACTACTCAATACTATAATATTGAGAAATAATTAAATCTAGACTTATTTATCCTCTTCACATTTAGATGTAAGGTAACTCATTTACTTTATATTGTTTATATAATAAGAACATTTAAATGTAAAAGTATTTCATTCCTTTTATTATTAATTATATAATAAGATCTATTTGTGTAACACTTTATGTAAACTAATTCCAAATATTCCTAAATTTCAACTTATTAATTTCTTAACCAAATTATAGATTTACATTGTGGTCATTGACTAAATATATACGTATATTTAAATACTGTTTATATAAACCTTAGAAATTCAAAGATAACTAAAAACTCAACCTATAACCATAAATTAATACCACCTCATATAATATTCTTTTATTAGTATCATGTAGAGGTTTAGTTTAACTCATTAATTCCTTCATATCTCATTTTCTTAAGGTATTTTATTTCTTTTATTATTTATTTATCGTATATATATATATATCTATATCCTTCCTATTATATTTCTCACAAGGAATGTTATTACCTTTATCTACTTTATTGTATTTTATATATATATATACATATACCTACACATATTAAGATTTATCGAGAACATTCTTTAAGAAATCTATTATATTAATTATATCTAATATCTTTTAGACATATCCAAAACTGATTTATGGTTTATAAAATAAAGTATTTCCCTTAGTTTTAGTTAAACATATTAGCTTCCATATTATATATAATAAAACAAAATGTAGTTTAGTTAAATTCCTTGATAAGTTTCTATTTATTTCTCTCATATAAATATATACATAAATATATGTAACAATTTTTACTTCACTTAAAGTTAATACCCAAATATTTATAAACATACTGTATTAAATGTTAATTAGTCTTATTATATTTCCCCAACCTATAAAGTTCATTAATCAACTATACTTTAATTTTTGATTACATTAAAAACTATATATTATAAGTTATTCTTATGAAAACTCACAACACAATTTTTAAAACCTTTTCCCCGTTGCCCAAAAATTCCCAAATTTAATATACAGTAACTATAACATTTTAGACTATTATAAAATTTTATTTCATAAAAATATCTTTTTAATTTAGCCAAATAATTCCAGAAAACCCGTAACTTGTAAAAATCATAACTTACGTTTAAAAACTCCAAAACCATAATAATTTACATCAAATAAACTACATAAAATAGGAATCTATGGTTAAAATTTCAAGTCAAAATACCTTCGGGAAGATATTTAAATTAACCCAACAAGTTAAGACTATTTACTGGTTTTTTTATAGAACTTAAACAACTTATAACCACCAGATCTAATCTTGACCGTCCATTTCCTTAAGTCCAGATCGGACGGATGCTGAAGCCCCAGTTCTTCATCGTATTCAAAATCGAAGTCGAGTACTAAATCGACGATATCTCCCAATCTACAGAACCAAATTGAGTGATTCTTGTTTCTATGGTTTCTAAATTCAATTACGGTTCTAATGATACCAATTTCCCCAATTATAATGCACTATACGATGGAATTCGAGTTCAGTTCGAATGTTAGGGTATTTTCGGGTTTCCGAATTCGATTCTAACAATTTCTCTCAATCTAATGCATAATAGATGAAATTGATAGAGGGGTATGAACGGGAATACAAAAACGAATGACATTGTCTGAGGAATTGATCAAAAACTCACCGGAATTGCGCCAACGAGGAGAAACGAATTCGTTTTGCTGGAAAATTGGTATTTTATATGCAGTTCGAGTTTCCTACTTCACGGACCAACTCGCACTAATTGAGAAGGGTTCAATCCACAAAACCTACCACATGTTAAAGTATACATGTAACTCTAAACATTGGTGAAAGAATCATTGAAACGAAAACTAGGGAGAAAGTTTATGGATCCCGAAATATCTGAGTTTACCATATCGTTTTCTGGAAAAATCTGGGCAAAACGCGACCAGATCAAGGTCGGAACTTTAGACGCCTATATCTTCCATATGATTGAGAATTAGCCTTGGTCGTAAACATGAAAGTTGTATAGGGATTAGAGATCTTTACAACGAGCTAAAGAACATGGGATTTGGCTGAGAAACGAAGAAGTTATGGCTAGTCGAAGTTACCTGAATTCGAAGAGAAACTGGAAAACTGCAGTTTCGGTTTTGCAAGATGGCTACTTTGGATCGAATTTCCGGCTGATGTATAATGAATTAGGGTATGTGTGAGTAATGGTTGGAAAGAGGAGTTGTAGGAGAAGAGAATGGTGAAGACGGCATGGAAAAATATTGAGGGATGTGAAAGTTACAGCCGTCTAAAGTTAGGGCAAAGTAAGGGAATTCGGTTACGAAAATCAGGGAAGAAATCGGCTAAGTGTGGGCGACCCATTACAGAGTGACACGTGGCATCTCTTAAAATTTTGATTCAAAACTTCATCTAGCATAACTTTGGCTAGGATGATCCGTTTTTGACGTTCTTTTTATCGATCTTCATGGTTTTTCATAACCTATTTATTGGTATAGGTTTCATGACCTGGTTGACCATTCTCAAAAAGTCAACTCTAGCAAGGCTTAATAAGCTTTAAGGTTTCTAGAATTTATATTGACTTTTATATTTCACAACAATGTTCCAACACTTCCCAAAATCTTTATAATATATATGGAGTGTTTAATAATTTTCCCAAGATTTATTGACTTATAAATCTTTATTAAATTCATAATACCATATAATAATGTATATAATTTAGGGTTAAATAGAAGAAAACCCCTAAATAAATTTCACAACCCCATATATAATTTTACTATTCATAATTCCATATAATAATTTAATATTCATATTCCATATAATAATTTAATCATAATTCCATATATAATTTAATACTTAATAGTATTATTAAAGGTTTAATAAAAGAAATCCCCTAAATTAATTTAAATTAATTTAAATTAATTTAGGGGTATTTCAGCATATCCCCCTTAAAAGAAACTTCGCCTCGAAGTTTAAAAATCAACTAATAAGCACTCACACCGCTTCGGGTGTGCTGAGACAATAAAAGTTCCAATGAAGTTCCATACCAAACCAATCCTTTATTTCCATCCACTTCCATAACAACATTCCACTCAAGATTACTCAAAATCAAACTGAATCAGGGTATACAAGATATAACATGATGAAAATCAAAAGTCACATACTGAGTCATAATGCAAAAACCAAGCACATACAAACACCTCTCATTCTGCTAATACTGTTCTCCCTTTGCTAATAATGCAACGAGGCATAATCCGGATGAGATAACGAAGAGGAGTATGCCAGCATATCCCCCTTAAAAGAGCTAAGGTACGCCCTCGTACCGCTACTAATGGCACATTCAAAGAATTCAACACACTTATTAACCAGCATTGTTGTGAACTTTACTGCACCGTTGATTTTATCTCTCATCGTTACATATATCTGTATCCCTGATTTTTATGTATTTGTATTTCCTTGGTGGTTATAAATTTTATCGTATGATTATATCTATTCATTTAATGACTGATACGAATTATATGTCCATATGCGATCATTTATCATATCAATTATATTATCAAGCTACAACCAGGTGTAACGTATTGAGTAGTTTATAATAATATTTCAGATCATTTAATATCCTTAATAATCTTCCAAAATCATCTTCAAGGGTTTATAGTCAACCATATGTTAAAACTTTATAAGATAATATTTTTCTGTGACCTTTCAAGTTTCAATTGTTTTTATAATTAATTATCGTATTTTAGATGATTCATTCATGTTTACTTTATAAAATTTACTTATTATATATTTACATAATCTCACCCAAGGGAGAATCTAAGGAAGTTCGTCCAAAATCTGATTCCTTTATCTTAAAACTTATACATTATATATATATATATATTATATATTTTTTTTAAGGTGGGGACTCAGTATAAAATTTTAGGTCAAATGAGCTAGTCTAATGAAAACTCACTCACTCTTGATAATTATTTTCCTTAAGGTTTGTTCTATGTAAGTATTCTTCTGATTAAAATCTTAGTACTCTCTTAGACAATGGTGGCTTTTAGTAGATACCACTCTTAGTGTGTCTTTTAAAATTTTATACCTGTATAATGTTAAACTTCCAAGTAAACATGGGAATTTTCAATCTTTAGTACTCTCATTTTTTTTTTTTTAGATGCTCAATACTCAAGTATTAAGGATCAATGATATTTAGTTTAGTATTACTCTTCTTTTCACTCAATCTTTAAGTAACTTCTTTTTTGATTTTGGTTTTTTTATATTCAACCAGGGGTGGATGTTGTATCGTGGAGCACCCAAACTTAATCCCTTCCTCCATATATAGGTATTTTTTCACCAAGGATTTAACTCGGTAAACTCTTTACATGTATGAATTTAGTAGTGGATCTTATATATAAGTTTGAATTGTTCATTGTGGCTAGTAATGAAATATGCCTAGCTCAAGATTTCATGATGGTAACGTCTTACCAACCCTTCCCCTCAAGTTCAACACAATCCATCACCTGCGTAGAAGATTATATACGGTTAGATGAACAAGGCTTGTCTAGCCCCTAAACTTCCAGAAGTGGGTGTGCACCCCCACTACTTTAGCCTAGGAGTTCGTCGCACCAGGCACTTCCCGTAGGTGGTTAGGTTTAGGTGTTTTCTTCTAAAGTTAACATAGAGTTTTAATGTGTTTTACAAGTTCAGATGTGATCTTTTCTAATACACTACTAGTTCTGTTAGCTTAATAATTTTTCCTAGACTTAAGATTTATCTTAAACTTATCTTAGGTAATAAATTGATACCAAGTAGTTCATGAGATTTATTTTCAAAACTTTAAAGGATTTGAAGTATTTTCACATAAATCAATACTAATTTAATTAGTAAAGTTCTATTTGTATACTGTTCTCAACCAAAAAGTATTCTTTAAAATTCTAGGAATTTTGTGTACTAGCTTTTAAAGGATTGCATTTTTAGCAATGTACTTCTCCATGAGTATTGCTTTTGAAAAATAGCTTAATATTTGCATATCTCCACCAAAATCTTATTGTACTTAATATTGGATGTTCCAAACTTATATATATATTTTTGTAGTTTTATTGTTGGAACGGTATGAACTACCCCTAAATATTTGACGTATTAAAACATAACACGTTTTATAATTCGAACGATTAAAACTAGTACATATATATATGTACGAACACGAAAACATATGTACGTAACGTTACGGTATCGTAACGTTGTGATAAAAATGAACGTCGCATAACTTTGTTGCAAAATATATAATAACACGATATAATGTATCGTCGCACATATAACGTAACGTTGTAATATGACAATGTCGTCACCTAACCTCGTAACGAAAGAAAACAATAATAGTAATAACAACACGAAATAGTATATAGTCACATATATATAAGTAAACATATATATACTTATTCAAATAAAAAGAAAGAAAAAAGGGAGCAAAGACACTCCCGTTGAGGCTCGAACCTAAGACCTCCTATACTTGTTCCAAGTGCTTAACCGGGTGAGCTGCGCTCAATTTCAGCTACTAACTCACACTAATTGAAATTAGTACTGAAACAGCTAAGCCAAATAAAAAGAAACAACACAGAGCGCGGTCTCCCTCCTTACCAGTTTCAACGCCCGATCAAACAACAAAATAGAGACCACGCCTTGCAAGCTCAACGACCGGAGCTTTTGTTTATTCAGGTGCCCATCATTCCTAGTAACTTGAGGAAACACCATCCCTGTCCCCTCTTAAACCTCTCACCCTCTCAGTCTCTGTAGCGTACGGTGATCCACTCAAACAGGCGACGACAAATGCTTCTGCAGGGAATTTCCCCCGCTAATCTCTGTAAACAAAAGACACAACCCCTCATAACCCAATAATTAACTCTATTCTTCATACCTTACTCTCATCGTGAACCAAGCAGGCCACTGCAACAGACCCCAAGCACCAGACAGGACCGTTCCTGTTTCAGAATCCTAAGCACCAGAGCCATGTCTTTTTTTTCCAACTCCCATGCACTGCATTGGTCCCCCGTGTCTTGTGCCATTCCATTCAAAAAACTCATAAACCA
>CM041778.1:1003861-1028773 GCA_023374045.1 Limonium bicolor
TCAGCATGGGCAGTGATATCACCCGGGGTACTCTTATGATGTTGTTGAGTAAACTTCCCCTTCCTCTTTTTCCAGTTCTTACTGTGATTCTGCTCCTCTAATCTAGTGTTCATGTTGTTACCCTTGCGCTTAAGCGCTTGCTCTTCATCTCTCAGCTGGCATGTGATCTCAACACGAGATGCAGCATGATAACACTTCTGGAGTCACCAGGTATTAGTGAACATTCTTTGTATACAAGGGATTAGTTCACCTAGGTTTCGGCACTAAGGGTTTAAAACGTTGTTTACCTGAAGTGAGGTAAATCGTGTGTACCCCATGCCATACCGGAGGCGATCACTCAATCTGCCGTAGAAGCGATCGACTAAGACCTGACCGGTATACCCAAGGTTGGGTAGCAGTCTGAGGATCGATGTGAATATACGGTAGTACTCATCAACCGTCATCTTTTCCGTCATTTTTAGGGCATCGAGCTCAAGACGCTTCTTTGTCATGACATGCTCGGGGTAGAACTTGGATCGGAGAAGGGCGGTGAAGGCTTCCCAGTCAAATGTGGGGTCAGCAACGTGCTCAGCCTTAACGAGCTTCCACCAATCCATTGCTGCATCCTTGAGATAGTACGCAGCTATCCTCACCCTCACTCCAGCAGGAGCCTCGAGGGTCTCAAAAGTCATCTTCATCTCGGTCTTATAGGCCTCGAGTTTGGCGGGGTCACTCTCGCCTCTAAAGCATGGAGGTCGGAGGTCGGTAACGCTTTTTACCCAGTTGGTTTCTCGGGGTTGAGGCGGGTCGGGCTGTTGCTGCTGGGCTACAGTCATTAATTGGGGCAGCAACTATGCCATAGTGGCGGCGACAATCTCAGTGACCATCTGCGCGCCAGGCTCTTCACCAGCCTACTTCCCGCGCCCTCGGCCACGACCACGGCCTCTTCCTGACATCTGAACAAGTATGGATTACATTAGATACTGTGACCAGGTGGTCTTGATTTAAGCAATGGTATCGTCTTTTCAGACGTTAAAGGGTTTCCGTATCATTACGGTTATTCAGAGCTAGCTTTCTACTTCTCCGTTGTAAAGCGGTTTGTATTCTTAACTCGGTAATCACTATGCTCGGTCATCTAATCATCAGAGTGCAGAGCGCTATGATACCACTTTTTGTAACACCCCAACCGCTAATCCTATTATTATCCTTTAATCGTCTCCATTATTACTCTACTCGCAGCGGACAATCCTACATACTCCCGACGGGTGGTACAACGCCGTTAGCCACCCAATGACTAACAAGGCTTAAACTACATACTGTAATGGTCTGATGAATATAATATACCGAACATTCATAAATACTTTCCATAACATTCCCAACGTTTACTTACACCCTTGGATTACCGAGTATACAATTTCATATACAAATATATCCCATTCTTACAAGTCTAACAAAAGCTATGAGTTTGTACATCTACTCATTCCTACCAAGTTAACAATTTCTAAAATACCCAAAAGGCTGTACCACATGGTACACCGGCTACACAAAAAGCTATAAGTCGTGTACAACTTGGTACACCTGTCTCATCCTACTAACTACTCAAAAGATAATCATCTTGGTCAAGTGTCAACTTTCAACCTTCTCGGGTACCTGAAATAAAAATGGTGCCCCAAGGGGCTCAGCAAATAGATGGTATGAAATTCACATACCCCGCGTGCTACTAGGGGTACGCCGACTACTTTGTCGTGTACATGAGGTTCATTTATTTTGTACATGCATACATGCTTTAATGAACAACCATACATTTACACAACCGTGCATACACACATACATACGTTCCAATACACACAATGGAAGACCATCACAAATCAACCATTCTTACTTACCAAGGTACTGAGATACACTTCTCAAGTTCATACACAATACTCGTTAGTTACTTCCTCATCCGGGTTAATCAAATGTACTTTACTCTTTTACTCGAGATCGTTTTACTTACACCAGTCATGATGTTACTTGGCCAATTACTTTTCTAACTTAAATACTCAAGTCAAGTCGGTATGACCTCCGGGCGGGGACTACGATATCCCAGCACCGGGATTTAGGGTGGCTTACTTCCTAGGGTTGCTACCCATTTAAGGGATTTGGACCACAAGGAAGAACAGGCCAGAACTCGGAAACAACCTCTCGTATTTCCTCATTCTCACGCGTGGCCAAAGCTATATCGGACTTCTCACATACTTCAATTTACCAATTTACTCAAGGTTAGAAATGTTACTTAGTTAGGAGTTAGGGAGAAATCATTCTTTCCATACTACTTGGTTAGTATACTTCACACCAAGGACACCAAACACTTAATCCATAATCATACATTTCATGAATTATACAAACTACAAGTTCAAATACAATTCAACAAGGAACAATACATTACAAGCACAAGAAAGTGCAATAAACCCGAGCATGCATTTTATCTTGTTTAGGTGATAACACATAACACACAAACACACAAATTGGGGTAACCACAGTAGCATACAGAGCATGAGAAAATCATACCGTTCACAGTCGTTCTCGGACTTCCAACTTTTCTTCGGAGTTTGACTATTTGGGTCCTATAACATACACGGGATCGGGCGGTTAATTATCTACTATTAACCTAACTCTTCTTATCTTAAGGTTTCCCGATTCATAATTACTAACTTTTGCAATTCAAACTCATTTACTTAGGTCATTCACTTCAAATCACTCCTTGAGTTTGTTTATGCCCTTAATGACCATTAAACATCATTAATCAAGTCCTAATTACCTTATAATATCATTACCCATTCAATCCCCACCTTAGAATGGCTTTAAAACAATTTCTGTGAAGATTTTAAAGTGGTCCTGGTTTGTGTCCGGGGTTACAAACTAGGACCAAGCCTTTGGTAAACTCTCGGGTAACATTTTAGGCTGGTCCGGGTTTGTGTCCGGATGTACAAACCAGGACCAATACATTAGAAAACCTTTTGCCGTGTTTTTGGTGTGGTCCGGGATAATGTACCGGATTGCAAACCCGGACCACACCCTCCGTAAACCATTCTGCCATGTTTTGAGCTTGGTCCGGGTTTCTGTACCGGATTACAAACCCGGACCAAGTGCAGTAATGTTGAATTTGCTAGTTTTTTATTCTATTTTCACTCCAATATCATACCAACTTCTTCCCCAATATTCCTACATATAATCTAGCATATTTTAATACTAATTAGACACTCTAAACTACCTTAATTCAGTCATCAAATTCATCACTCATTCCTTAGTTTCCTTACACAGTTTTTCACTCTTAATTTTCTTCTTTAAGTTGTTGTTACAGATTTTGCTTTCCTTCTTCTCACTAACTTAATGGTTCTTCATCTAGCACTACCTAGTCAAGCGACTTACATTACTCCATTCCTAGTTCTACTCAACTACACAACTTCCTCCTAATACAAACCAAGGTGATAACTACTCCAATTCAATCCTTAAATACACCTAGACCAACCTAGGTTCTTTCCTAACAATCACACTATCAAGTCCTCTAGTTTCTTTCCCAATTTTGACAGAGTTTCCCCTAGAATTTTAACATTTCCCACACACATAATTCAGCTCATTACTCAATTCACAGCCATGTTCATTATATACATCATCAATAAAATTTCTAAACACTAACCACCCATTAAATTCCTACACTTAGCATTTTACTCAATTGGTTCAAAAGCTTCTAATTATCACTATAATCAATACTAATATACTCCATTCCTTCCTACCATTTAGGTAGCATTACACCATTCTAAAGCAATGTAATTTACTCATAGCACAAGGCATTCAAAAATCCATTCAAAGGTAAGCTCATTAGCTTAAGTTTTCTTGATTTCTTTTCCTTTCTCTCCTTCTTCTCTTCTTGTTCTTCCTTTCCTCTTTGTTCTTGTTTTCTTGTTTCTTGATTTCAAATTGGCCAAACTACAGCCACATTCCAAGGAATACACACAAGGCTAGTAAATTCCTAACTCAAGAATTAAACCCTAACTTACAAGAGAATACTTAAAACTCTAAGGAGGTATTACCTTGGAACTTCTAGGTGAAGTTATAGGTAGTGAAATGGTAAAGCTTCAGCTCCTATTTGGAGTACCAAAATCGGCTGGACAAGGAACAATGAAGGTTCATCGTGGGTTTTTCATGTTGCAAAGGAAAAGCTAGAAAGATGGGTTTTGAGTCCCTTTTTTACCTTAAAGTAACAAGAAGAAGATGGAGCTCCAAATGGTCACCTTCAAGCTTCAAGGGGAGCTACAGCCATGGATATGGACCTTACTATTTTTGGATTTTGATGGATGGGAAATGATGCTGAAAGAGAGAGGAGTTTAGTGGTGTAATTTGTTTTGCATTTGGACTTGATTTTGGCTTCCAAAAATGAAGGAGAATGAGGCTGCTGTGAGGGGTTTTCTAAATTGCCATTACCAGGCATGGGAGGAAGAAGAAGTTTTAGAGGGAGGAGAAGAAAAACGTGAGAGTAGAGAATGAGAGTAGGAGAGAGACTCACCTTTGCCTTTTTACTTTTCTCTCCCCTTTACTTTATTATTTTGTCCTTTTGTGAGTGAGAGGGAGTAATTAGAGTGGGGGCTGAATGAATCGTCCTACACACACTCACATAGTTTCAGTTTTTTGAATTGCAAATGGGGGAAGTATTTTGCTCTTATTACAACTAACACCCCACAACTTCTCGTTTTTGCACTATTCACTAACCGGAACCCGTTTTCCGGAATTTTCTCGTTTAATAAATTTTAATGATTCTAGACCTTCACTAAGGTTTAATTATAGCAATTTGATTGACTATAACTATTACGAGTCTATTTAATCCGCCTAAAGTCACGTTTTCCCGGTTTTCTCAAAAAATGCGCTTTAAGATTCGTTCGTGTTTTTAATTCGTTTTATGGATCCCTTTTCTTCGGGAAATGTTCCCACGTGTTTATTTAAGCATAATTAAGCTTCTAAAATCCTCATTAGCCTAATTAATCACTATTTTTAATTTCAGGGTATTTCAGACAGGATATATAGTAGAGCAATTAAATTTCAATACTGGCTTTACTTATTTTAATTAACCTTATGTGGATATTTTAGAAAAGATGGAAAAAGACTCTGCTGATCACGACTGAAGTCTGAAAAAAGTATGGTTTGTTCACATTACTCTTTCAACAGAAAAAGAAGTGAAATGATAAAAAAAACTTATTTCAAATAAAAGCGCATAGAATATTATAGATGGACATCAGTTTATATAACTTGTCGTCTTCATCTGCTTCTTTAAGGGTTTATTGTTCCCTTTTATTTTTCAATTGGATATCTCTTATGTTGGGGTTTAACTTTGTTTTTTTTAAGGGTTGCCCAATGGGTAAAAGATCACTGATGGCTGCAAATGATCTTCAAGCTATGGTGAGTATAATCTATATTGCATGATTAGTACTCGTTACAAAAGCATACTTACTCAACTTAGCTTCAAAACTGTCTCTATATCCTAAATCATACTTGTATACTCGCTCCGTCCCTAATTGACCTTCTTCTTCACTATTTGGACATGTCATTTGACTTCAATATTTAATATGTAAGATAACATAATTTTATAAATTTAAGTATTACAATGGAATCCTTATGTGAAAAACTATATATTGTATAATTTGTTTTATAAAATTATTTTATTTTATATGTTTAATATTGAAGTGGAAAAACATGCCAAAAAGCAAATAAGAAGGTCAATTAGAGACGGAGGTAGTACTATTTTTTTAAGGAAACATACTTGTAAAGATCTACAATCAAAGGGGATTTGACTTCTCATTTATTTGGCATTGTTTCCGTTTTTATTCCTCTAATAATTAATGTACCTGAAAGTTGATAATGCGGTTGATTTCCAATTTGTCTTCCCTTATGGAGTCTTGCAGGGATACACTGGCATTGCCATCTTCAACAATTACAGAAGAAAAAAAGAGATGGAAAAGGGAACCAAGAGAAAACTCGCTTACCTTACATTGGCAAACACAAAACTCGCTTGTCCAGATACGGCGATGAGTGACGAATGACTGGAGAGTGCAGCATGTTAACCTGCGGTGAGTAGTAAGATGACCGGTGGTGAGAAGCGAGACAACCAGAGATTGGGAGTAAGAAACGGCAACCCTAGCTTTGGCTAGCAACGAGCAGTAGCAAGAATTAGTTTGGTAACAACGAAAATTTTTTCTGAAAGAATAGCAGTGGGGTAAGTGTTACCATGTAAATGTGTTGTCATTAAAATGTTGGTATTAACCATATCTCTATAGTGGTAAATAGATTGGGTTCGTTTGGGGACAGCTGCTGGGGCTGCTGCTGGGTCCTGCTGCTGGAAATTGAAAAGCTGTCTGCTGATAGATTTATAGAAGCTGTCAACTGCTGAATTAGGGCGTTTGGTGGAAGCCTGCAGTTGGTTTTAAAAATCTGTAATTTTTATGGTAATTAGTAAATTGTATGCTACATTTACTAAAAATTGTTAACTTCCGTATGTTAATGATTTTACAACGGTTTGACATTTTAGAAGTGTTTTCTGTTATGAATTTGATTGAATTATGCAACTTCAAATACTTTACTTAACTACAAAACCAAAATTAAAGAAACTACTCCCTCCGTTCAACAATAACTGTCATTTTAGAAACTTGCACACTTATTAAGAAAAGTAGGACAATGACGCATGTGCCCCTACTTTTTACTTTTCCATTTAGATAATAATTACTTTTATATTGAATAGTAGGGGTAAAAGTAGAAAGAAGTGTGTCAAAAAGCTAGAATGACAGATATTTTTGAACAAGAATCACATCCTAAAACGACAGATATTAATGAACGGAGGGAGTATTATATATCTAAAATCAAACAAAATAATTGTTTCATACCTAAGTTGTACATAAATGTAATTAACATCCATGACCAAGAAAATTAAACAATTAAGTAATATCAAACACACCCACATGGTTAATCTTGTAAACTAGATTAATAAAACTCAGTCTAAGCTCATTTAGCTCTCTCACATCATATGACCACAGATGTCATAACCTCATCTGCAATAGCTTCACAAACAGCGTCCATTGACATCTCATTTGGATCATACTCAATCTCCACATCATCAGCAACCCCCACCATCGTCTTCTTGCTTACCATTTTCATACATTTCGAAGTCATTTTCAAACTCATTAGAGATGGATTCAAGTGGATCAAGCAGTCGTGTGTAGTTGTTTAACGAAAAACTCGCTGAAACTATCCTACTTTGATCCATTGGTGAGTAAAGTGGCACGCGGTCTAAAATACGCCAGCGCTTTTTGAGAACACCAAAGACCCTTTCAATTACGCTACGCAAAGACGAGTGACATTTGTTGAAGATCTCCTCACGACCAGTGGGCGGAGCACCCCCTCCATTGTGATGAGTGATATCGCGCAGAGAAAGGAGTGATGACACGTCCACGATTTGCGTATCCCTTGTCGGCTAAGTAATACTTTCCTACATCATAAAATGAAATTTAGTCAGTCTTTGTATGTAAGAAGTTTCTAACAATTATAAAAGCAATAAAATTGATTCATTACCATCTGCTGGTGTGGGGTAGTTAAAGCTTCTTTTTGAGTCGGTTAATATGTGAGCATCTTGGGCAGAGCCTTCCCTGCCGGTGACTACAAAAGTGAATAACATGTCAAAATCACAAATTGCTAACACGTTCATCGTTGTCACCTTCTTCCTTCCTCTGCATGCCATTTGCATATGCTCGTCTACGATCAACTTAACATGTGAACCATCTAGAGCTCCAATCGCATCCTTTGCACCATTAACAGCAGTTTAATGTCATACATTACAAATAATGTTGTATCATGGTTGTTTGGTAGTAATAATGAAAGTATATACCTTGAACGGATGGTAACGTGGGTTTGTCTGAATAATTTCTGGCACATCATGAAAAGTGGGTCACGTGGCTTCACAATGTCCCGACCGAACAAGTCCATTGCGTCGAGTACGTCATGGAAGTTACGAGATACAGTTTCACCAGAACAAGCAAATCGTTCTTGGGTATCTCTGTTTGACTGTTGCTTCGCTAATATATGTAAGAACAATCCAACCTTTGTCTTCACACTAAACTCAGAAGTTCCCTTCAACCCATATTTTCGAAAGAGTGTCGAGCACAAACTTCGGAAGGTGTATTTGTTCATTCGAAATGCATTGAATATTCTTGTATCATCACAAGAATGCAACATGTCATCTATCCAATCCTGACCAGTAAATACGCCAGAGTGACGTCTTACACGTGGTGGAGGGCTATGCACGATTGCAACTGCCGCAAGACTAGCTGTAGCAATCGCGTCAGCATCAGCCTGTATTGAATTGGTCATGTTCTCCATGAACTCCATATAGGAATCTTCATTGTCAAATACGCTTCCTCCTTCTCTACCCACATTGTCCATGCTATTCATACAAAAAAATTGAAATAGTTTAATTCATATTATATATGGCATCATATAAATTATATTACAAGTACTTAAAATCCATCAATAAAACTTAAAATATGTGTTCATAAGACTACACTACACCATAATAAGAAGTCCTACAAATCTAACATTGCATAACCGCATACAAGGGATATTTTGGAAAACCCTAAACAAGACATGTCATTGAATCCAGTCATCCTAGACTCTTCTCGTACTCATATAAAATCCAATGTCAAGCAGTCGAGTCCTTCTTATGGCAAAGGAACACCTCTCGCTTCTTGTCATCATATACCAAAGAAGACGCAAACAAGAACTCCTTACTGTCATAGTCAATCCCTTCAATGTTGCAGAGGTGATCCATAGCTGCACCAATGGATGTCTGCTATTTAGCAATCTTCTCCACTACTGTTGTTTCTCTCACGTTCCTTATTAGCGCAGCCGTGTCCTCGCTCCTTTTGTTTGTCATTTTGATGGTCTCATCAATGCTCTTTATTCGTAGCACCGTCTCATCATACTGTCGCATCCTCCGAGTCTTTTTGCAGCCTCCTGAGTCCTCAGAAGAAGAACCTCTCTTCCCTAGGGATGAAGAATTACTTGGGCAAGGAGTGAACTTAGATGTCACAACTGGACTGTTGATGGGTGTTACATCGACCGAAGATGTATCCCAGGCTTGTGGTTGGGTGTAGGTATTGAACCCTAATTCATCTTGTCCCCATCCCGTAGCATCTCCTAATTCTTCCACCCCCAAATTCATGTCGGCAATACGGTTCACATAAGAAGACTGGTCTCTGTGGCTGATCACATCATTCATCTGCGGTATGTACCCTGGCATTTCCCTGTCGGAGGCCGCAACGCTAGAGCTAGCATGTCCCGAGGTTGAGAACTTTCGGGTGCCACGAGCTACATCCTTGCCAAAAACAATATGCTTGTTTTTCTCCATCTCCTCTGTGAAACCGTATTTTTTGAACCGATTAAATTTCTTGTTCTCCTAAATAACAAAAAAGAGGAAAAAAAAAATTTAGTCATTCAATTTTTTGATATCTATTTAACAAACTTAGTATTGAGGTAAGTATTAACCTTAATTTTTGCCACTCACCATTCATCAGGTGCATCTATAGTACCTAACGTACGCTCCCACCCAAGACCGGACTCGCCCTTCAACTAAAGCCATAGACCCCAATTCTGTTTCAATCAGTCGTACTTGTTCTTGAGTTTGTCAAAGCCCCATGGTTTGCTTGATCTACGCTGAAATTCAACAACACATGGCTTCCAATTGACGTTCTTACCGAGGACAGCTCCTGATTGTCCTAAACTCACATTCAAGTGTTTGGCAAATAGCTCACATGCTAGCTCATTAAGCTCAAGGGTCCAACTTGCATTTACTTGTGCATTTTGCTCTTCTTCATCATCGTTAGCGACAACTGGTTTTTTCCCCTTGCTTTTGCTTTGTTTCTTCATGGACGACGCCATCTAATCATTTCAACAACTTTAGATGTGTATAGCTAGTCATAGTAAATGAATAATTCTAGTAATTATAAGACAATAGTTTTAATTTTAGTTAGAAAGAAAGTACATCCTGATGCTTTGTTGAACAGCCGAACCAATCATCTTCCTCTTCTTGCATCTCTGCTTCCTTTGTTGTATGGGCTAGCCTTTTAGTCCACACGAGTGTGACAGGCATCATTTATTTGAAATTACGCTCAGAGTAAAGCTTGTTAGCATCTCATCATCGCTTTAGTAGTTGAAAAAAAAAACTAAACACAGTTGAAATTACAGCTTCTCATTTAAGCTCATAATAATGTAGTATCTGTTAAACATTTGCAGTCTTATATGTAACTTTTAAATCACAGCCACCTTTAAGTTTAGAACTGCCGGCCTAGAAGTATTAGGAGAGTTATTCATCCTAATAATGACAACAATTCTAAAAGAAGTGGCAGAGAAGCTTAATCAAAAGGTTTAAATATCCTAACAATTACTATTAAAGGCTAACTTAAAAAATATACATCATTGTTGTTATAATTGAGTCTTAAATGCACACATTTCATAGCTACTATTTAAGGCTCAAAACATAAGAAGTACATCTACATTAAAGTAATTATTTGTCGTAAAGCAATTGTCATCATTGCCTCCTTCTTACCAAATATGCCGATCAGCTCAACCAACTTATGAGTTCTCAGTTGATGGCAACAACATAGTAATGCAAGGACAATAGCTATGAAATTAGGATTTGGGTACTCAATTATGAGCCAGATATTAACTTTATGGTAACTTGTTACCTTAGTTAATACCCACAGCTTGTGAATGATAGACCAAGGACTCAGCATACACCAACGATCTGGGAGGTGCAACAACAGATAAACCAGCCTGCTCAAGGTAATAAAATGCCCACTATCAGCCACACAATCAAGCATAAATTACAGTTTTCACAATGCAACATGCAGATAACAGAACAACTATATGTTAGCTTCAATTTTTTTCAAGAGAAATCAATTAATTCAACAAAAAACTGCAATAGTTGGACAGATCTGCATCCACATAACCAACCCCAAAGCAGTTTACATACCACAACAGTTGGGTAAGAACCTACACGTAGGTACCAAACTTTTCCCCTTCACTTTTTTTTCAACAACCAAATACAAACTAGTGCTAACTTTAAGCCATGACAAAGTCACACGGGCATAACCCAAATAGTCAAACAGGAAACGTAAATTGGACTGATCACCTGATTAAACAAGAGCATACAATACATTTTTTTATACATATAAGTAGATGATATCTACTAGTTACTTAAACAAGGACTGATCACCAGATCTGCCCACATAAATCAAAACTGATCAGAACATTGCCAAAGAAGACCCCACTCCAACGAATAAAAGCCTGGAGTGGATATAGCTTGGCAACACCCTTTTATTAACGTAATACAAATTTGGAGAAGCCCTCCTCCACAGCAATTTGTCAATCTTGTTGAAACAAGAAAGAAAGAAAGAATACGTCAACACTCATCAATAAGGGGAAAAACCTCAAGACTAAGCACGTCTCATCCTATTTGGCAATATCCACCACTTTTTTGGTACAGCTATCAGTCTAGTTGTGCCGTCTTTCATTTACACGATGATGCCACTTCTTCTCTAGCAAAAAATGCACCGCACTGCAACTGACATAACATACATCAACAGGGCTAAGATACTTGTGCAGTTCAAGAACTCACCTTCAGCAGAATGTAACATACTAAATGCAGTACATACATACAAACAGGAGGTCAGACAAACAAAAACTACCAACTCACCAGAACATGTACTACTTTGGTCAAGGCTATGATGCCAATTTTCGAAGTAGAATCCCACTGAAGATGATGGCACCAAACCACTTGTTTGAAACAAACTTTTCATATTATACATAGACCATGCTTTTCTAAATGTTAAACATGTAAAGAGCATCCATTTTTTTTTCAATTTATTTGCAAGGTGAAAAAATAATCTATTATGAAACCTTGAAAACAATGATATCCAAAAGGAAAACACTAAACCTCATTGATATTTGTATAAAGTTCATGACAAGGACATCATAAACTAGTTAGTAAGGGATCAAAAATATGGGTATCAAAAGAGTTCTTGAAGTTTATCTTCGTTGTCAACCTTCTAACTTCACTTGGTGTTTTCATTACAGCAATTGCCCTGTACTATGCAACAAGACAAGAAGTTTACCTGAAAGTTTCTTGGATTATTCATTAATATGATCTAGTTATATTTGTAGTGTCTTTGAAATTAGGGCGTGGGCATATTAAACTGGTTTCACTGAGTTACCCTAGATTTCATGTTATTGTTTTTAGTAGCTTGGGCAATGTTTCCTATGACTCAACCGAAGCTAAGATGGATATCAATTCGTTGACGCTCTACTGAAACTACTCTATAATCTCTTTCTTCCGGGGATGCTATTCTACCACATAATATTCTAGACTGTTATCTTTATCATAACATGCCATACATAATGTTCTCATGAACGTAATAGTTCCAACCCATTGACTTCTGGCCATCGATCCTGATATCCAATCTGTCCTTGTGAATCCTTCTTCCTCAGTCCCATTTTTGGTTCTTCATTGGCTTAAAGCCTTAAATGAACTACCCTTTGGTTTCTTTGAATACTATTTTACTCTTATATTCCGAAAGGTGACAGTGTTAGACTCTATCTGAAGTATGGCTGCTCAGAATATATACAAATATGCATAATCATCTTTTATTTTTGGGAAAATTACATCCTCACCCATGACGTTTGGCGAAATTACAAACCCCACCCACAAGGTTTCAAAAATTACTTTGCCCACCCATGTGGCTTCCGCTATTTTACATCCAGCAACTTTTCTTATATTTGATCAACTTAAAAGATGGTTAAATGTTGTTCTGAATTAATGAAAATTTACATGGACGGTGCTAAGGTGTTATATTTTGGTCTAGCGTGAAATCCAAAGTTTTTTAAGCTCATATGTGATCTGTGGGACCCAATAAAACATGTTAAATTTTATTGGGTCCCACAGGTCATATACGACCTTAAAAAACTTTAGATTTGGCATTGGACAAAAATATAACACCTTAGCATCGTCCACGTAAAGTTTCATCAATTTTGGACAACATTTAACCATCTTTTAAGTTGATCAAATATTAGAAAAGTTGCTGGATGTAAAATAGCGGAAGCCACATGGGTGGGCAAAGTAATTTTTGAAACCTCATGAGTGGGGTGTGTACTTTCGCCAAACGTCATGGGTGGGGATGTAATTTTCCCTTTATTTTTTATCAACGAAGAAAATATGTTAAATTATCTCTATGAAGTATGTCTGTTTGGGATATAAGGCTTTTGTAATTTCATTCAGCTCAGGGAGCTTGATATCACCAGACATGATAATTGGCTTTTTTCTTTTAGAATTTTCACATGATCACGCCGGCATCATGATCATGCTTTATGCCAAAAATTAACTACGTCACTGCTGCAATGATTATTGACTATGCATATATAACCCACCAAGAACGAGAGGTTAATTATTCTTTAATCCCGACCCTGGAATAAGGAGATATGTCACTGGCTCTCATCTTCTAGACATTAACCATAAAGAAATCGGATAGTTTCAGAAATTATCAAGAGAGCAAACCACTGCCATAACTGAGCTTTAGATCTCACAATTACCGCACCACATATATGCTTAAACAGCCCAAGACATTTTAAATATCTATACACATGAAATTATTTTGTATAAATGATTGCACGAATGCCCGATCTTCTCAATGAACTCAAATGAATGCTGACACTCGCTTCCACCAGAAAAATCAAGGTCATAAGCAGATTGTACATGCTCGGCTGGGCGTGAGATTACCGACACTGATTTGCTCTCGTGTTAACCGCTTGAGATTAAATTAGAGTAAGGATATAACTTATAATCCCATATTATTACCGACACCGGTTTCCTACAACCCTAACTTTCCAATAAAATTGACGATACAAATAATTTTTTGAAACTAGAACAGGTTTCCTAGTGATTATGATTCAGTTTGTTTGACAAGAAAGCTTAAATAGATAGAAACCCAGAAAGAAAGATTGATTGCGTACATGGAACTTCTCCCGCCTTGGATTTTCTTGTCTTGCGATGGTCACAACATTTGGGCAAATCAACAAATTTATCAGCAACAGCAACAAGCAATCGGTCAAAGAAGTTGGGTGCACTCACAATTTTTTTTGGCAGCGAAGAACTAGAGGTTAGTGTTGTAAAGAGACATGCAAACCAAATAGAGGAAGAAAAAGATGACATCGAGCCATTTAGGCATCGAATGAGAACCCACAAATTAGGGTTCCATTCTCTTGACGAGTCGTATTTATATCTGGTAGGTAGAATAAAGGAGAGCAGTCAAGACAAAGGCTACATACCAAACTAGGCTAGAGAATCGAAGGAGATAAGGCGATAAAAGTGTCCTTTCGAATCTCTACAAATAAAGCGGAGAATAGTCTATATTCGACTGCTGCAAAGTGGTAGTAAAACCCATGGAAAAGTGGTTGCAGATATGAGTAATCAGTTGACCAGCAGATGAGGAAGAATGGGGAAGGAAGATGGAGTCGATGGCGCGAAGATTTTCACCCTGAGAAGGTAAATTCGTAGACAAGAAACGCCAAGGACAAACACAATCGCAAGGGAATCACAGACGCAGAGTCCGGAGAAGAACGTGCCAAACAGGTTAACGCGTCTAGTGGAAATAATGAGACGCAAAATCAGCGTCTCTCCCTTTCCCCAAATGCAGTCATTATAGATTACATAAAGAGATTATAAAACCTCTTAAATTACATATTTGTTTATAGGGAAAATTCACGAGATACTCCTGTTTTCTTTCATAATTCACAATATACCCCTGTGATTTTCGTAATTCAACTTTAAACATGCTTAAATGTTGTCCAAAATTGATGAAACTTTACATGGACGATGCTAAAGTGTTATATTTTGGTCCAATATCAAATTTGAAGCTTTTTAAGCTCACATGTGACCTGTGGGACCCAATGAATATGTGACTGTTCATTAGATCTCACAGGTCACATGTGAGCTTAAAAAACTTCAAATTTGATATTTGACCAAAATATAACATTTTAACATCTTCCATATAAAGTTTCATCAATTTTGGACAATATTTAAGCATGTTTTAAGTTGAATTACTAAAATCACAGAGATATATTATGAATTACAAAAGAAAACAGGGTATCTCGTAAATTTTCTCTTGTTTATAAAATTATTTTCTCTTATCCATTAAACATTGAAATAAAAAAATATACTACCAAAAAACGAACAGAAAATAGCTACCGTACGTTGTGTACAGCCGAGGGTCATTAGCTTTGATTGCGCCATTGTCATCCTCCACCTCATACACTATCATTTCGAATCCTGATGAGTGATCTCAATCGGTACCAAAACTTCCCCTCATTAATTATTATGGACTAAAGACAGAAGAGGCAAGGTGAGGTAAGATTTTACTCTCGGAGATGCTTTACTATTTCCTTACCCTTTTCCGCAGTGAGATTTTGGTGGGCAAAATCAAAGCAAAAAGCGTGAAAGAGAAGATCTTTTACTGTGACGTAAAAAGTTATGGGCAAGTGGAGTTAAATGAGAAGAAGCTTCAGCTGTAGTAACTTTTTAGGTGAGTCAGGTTAGTAGTAGGGAGAGGAGAGTTTTTTGGCAGGTGGATGTGATGGTGGCAGAGTTAGCAGGTATTAATGGCGGGATAGAGTTCGGGACCCAGCCCCACTAGTCCCGAAGTCTAGTGTCAGGATAAGTGAGTCGGTGTTGAGAGCTCGTCGTTGGGTGGTTAAATCCACTCCTAATCCCTGTCTGGCTATGGTGGTGGCTGTCTTGAGGCACGGGTCTTGCCCCTGCCCGGGATAGGCATTGATAAGGCTGGTCGGGCCTTGTGCCCGACGCCGATAATGTTAACCTTGTCAACTTGCATGCTTGCTTGCTTGTGTTCTTGTGAATGCTTGTCTGTGTGCTTGCGTGCTTGTGTGATCAGTGGAATATTTGTCTTGTGATGTCTTGTCGCGTGAAAATTTTCCATTTTAGAGGTTACGGGTGGGCTGTTCAGAGGAAAATTTTAGGTCTTCAGGCCTATTTATGAAAATTAAACCCGATTTTGTACATGTTCAAGTTAGATTTAGTCCGATTTTTTCCAGGCTTTGTCGTTATCCGGTCCGTCCGGTCTATTTTTTTTTTTTTTATATAAATTAGTAAAAAATTTAAATAAAAAATATATTTTTTTTAATATAGATTAATTTATTATATATAATTTATTTAAATTTATATATATATATATTTATTTAAAATCGGGTCAGGTCAGGCTTGTCCACGGGTTTAAAATGTACCGTGGCCCGGTCCAGTTTTTAATTCGGGTCTGATTTTATGTCCAAACCCACCAGTCGGATTCAGACCCGTCAGATTTTTTTTACAGGCTGGTTCGACCGGACCACTGAGCCGGACACATTATAATGAGCTCTATGGCGGGAGCAGAGGAGATTAAAAATCTTCTTCTGATTTCATCTCTCTCTGATTCTGACTTGTCTCCATAATTCACCCACCGTCTATTCAGGGAAATTCAATTCTTATGATTGATCGCTGAATTTAAACATTTCCAGCTCTGTTTTTCTTTCCTTTATCGTCTCCTCCAACTGTCCGTATAGTTTCTTTGAACTCTGGTTCTGGAGATAATTATGGTAAGCACTGGGAAGACGAGCCCAGCACCAGCAGGGGAAGTTGATGGTCTGATGAGTAGGGGGAGTAAGGGAAGGAGGATTTTGAATTGAAAGATCGAGAGAGAAGTGAAAGATAACTCTAACTTCAACTATGAAATTACTACCCACTGTCAGATCCAACTGCCCGTAAGGGAATCTTATAAAAAAAGTGAAATTCGATTTATATCTAAAAACTTTACTAATTCATAAGTATCACATTTTAAAAAAAATAAGTTAGTCATAAAATAGACTTTCAAAATTCATTAGATAACACAAAGCTGCAGCCGATGTTAATTCATTTGTTTATTGAGGGTGCAGAATCACGATTTTTCTCTAGTTAACATTTTGCTTATAGTTTTGGTTTACATGTTACCATAATTTAATTTTAAAGTATATAGAATATTACAAAAATTTCAAAACTCAAGCATGTATAATGGTCGGAATGTTCCAATAGTTATTCCCAAAGGTAACATTTTTTCTTTCTCATATCCATTTTATAGTGTTTTTTTTGTTGTATCATCATTTTATTTATGTACATTAATAGAAAGAATAATAATTTTTATTTTTTGTTATTAAAAGAGATATGTTTGGGTCATAGGTTTTAAATCTATAAAATTAACTTATAACCTAATCCGACCCAAAAGATAAATGAGTCAATAATCACGATCCTAACCGACGAAACTATGGGTTGGGTTTCGGGTTAGGCATGGGTATGCATGGGTATCCTTTTTGGTTTTGGACTAACCATGTATAGACTTGTGAATGTGATGTTAGTCGGTCATGCATAATATGTGCAGCTGTTATAGGATGTAATGAATCTTAAATATGTAAACACTTATGATGCAATAAAAACTATGAATTAAGCTAAACTGTCTACAAATTGCTCATGCCAAAAATAGCAATGTTAATGCCATATTTTATTACATTGTTGTATGAACAATAAACGTCACATTGTTGCTACCATAAGGTTATCTTGCTACTGATATTAAAGTACATCTTTAGAATACATACTGTTGTAGCCACAAACACTACAAAAGAAAAACAACACCGCTCCATTGGCCTTTAGTTCTTTAGTTCCTTTTTGATCTCTTCTCGCATGCTCACTAAGCTTGATTCTGTCATCAACCCTTACTGTTGTGAAGAGTAAGAATGAGCCGGATCAACATTAAAATGTTGGTTATGGTTGTATGAGTATGAAGTTGATGGTCTAGCTTGTATCCTAGAGTGGGGGCCATATCTATCTTGCATAACAAATGTCCTAACACACCTTAATTTGATTGTGTGAAAGGTTCAGCTCTGTAGGTACGTACACCACACTTGCAGTGTATCGTTTGAAAGAATTCTATGATTTGTGTTGTAAACATGATTTGAGAGGTGTTTGATGAAGTCATGAGTGTTTGTGCATAGATGCAACCACTTGAATGACTTGAAAAATGTCAGAAATGAGAAAAGTAGTCATTGGAAGTAGGGAGAGAAAAAGTTACCGTTGAAACATTATTGTTGGAATGTTATGACCGTATATGTGGTATGCCGTAAATTTTAATTTTTTATGGTATCCTGTAAACTTTAAATTTTAAAATATGGTATCCCGTGACCTGTAAACTATAAGCAAAAATTGAACCAGGGGTAAAATCGTCATTTCGCAACTTCAGTTAGCAGACGAATTAACGCCGTTGTAGATTTGTGGTATCCCGTGAATTTCAACAATCTTTTGTGTTATCGCAAAAACTTTTTAAAAAATGTGGTATTTCATGAATTGACAAAGTTCTTAATGGTATCCCATGAATTTCCCTTAGGAATTATTAAATGAGAAATGGTTCAAGATATCTCGGTCTAAAAGGATAAGACAAGCTGCCCCAGTCAGCACTCGGCAGCAGTGTTTTTTATGCCTCACTCGTCTGCAATGACATTATTTCGATTAATCTATGCACAATTGTCATATTTGAATCGTGTTAGACTATGTCCGACGTAGCATATTCGTAAATTGTTTTAGTTTTGACTATTTTATATGTGACAATATATTATTAGATGAGAATGTAGGATCTAGATGAGACCGATAGAGATTAAAAATTAATCACGAACAAAGCCCAACATTTTCATATTTTTTCGCATTATCTTTTAACTCTGATCTTTTATATAATTATTAACATATTTTTCCTTTTTAATAAAAAATAATATTTGAACTTCCAAATATGCCAAGATAGTAGATGAGCACAAAAAATCAAAGTGTAGTTGTATTGCTTTACAACAATCTAAAGAAAGTACATTTTGCTAAAATCTCACGGTCCTATCTTATATCAATAACAACAATGTATAACAAACAACAATACTTACGAGAATTTGTGAGTATTTTCTGTTTGTTTTGTTTTGGCTATTGTATATGCAACAATATTTAATGAAGGAGAATGCAGAGCACATCAAAATATTGTAAATATGCTATCAAAAAATGCTACTAAAATATTGTGATGAACAAAGCTATATCTGTATTGACCTTGAATTATCCTCGAACCGGTCTAGTCTATGAATTTCATATATATATATATATTGTTTGCATCAATAACATCCATGTCACCTTCATTTACTATATCTGATCATCTACTCGTCATAAGGATGCCTTCTTTTAGTGAAGAAAACTATTCATAAGGCAAACTATTTATGAACTAACCTAGATGGAAAATCCCAATCCTTAAAGTAGACTACATCATCGTGGAAAGCTCCTGACCCGCCAAGGAAGTCCCAATTCCTATATATATATATATATGTCCGCAACGGCAACTCCTTTTGGACATAATTAGATGAACAAAAGAGCAAAGTCTTCAAGATCATCACTACACAATAGATAAACATTACCTTCAATGTCTCTTCTAACCTATTTGTCGTTAGCCAATACAGCCCTTTGGCAAATCCGCCTACATAAACTTAAGGGACTGTTCGATATGGTGTTTTAGAGCTTATTCTAGGTACTTTATGAACCTTAATACATCAGCACTTACTTGGTTGACTATGCCAATAATTCATCTCTTTCACCACACTTATGGTAAATGCTACTAATTTCTTTGCGTTTTGAAAAAAAACTAAAACAAATTAGTTTGATACAACCACCATTGAATGATCATCGTGCCCCCTCTACTTTGTCCTCAATTATGGTGATTAAGGACAAACTTTTTTATATAAGGAAGGGCATACACTTTTCAAGTTTCCATCAAACATAATTAATAAACAATTTACTTTCTATGAGATAAAACTTTGCCCATCAATAGTCGGCTTTATAACCATATAATTAAGAACCTAACGTGTGATATTACTAGGTCATTTTGTAAACTTTTACTTCAACTATGCCGGCATGAAAAAGGTTAATGTAGTAACAACTTTTTTTAAATTCTAATTGCTCAAAATGTGATAAATAAAGAAGTCTTATGATTCCGTTGGACGGTCTAATTATTCTCATATTAATTTGAATGCAATTATTTGTTACATTGAGATAACGATTTCATTTAAGATAAGATGTGAGTCCCACACAACAAAGATATAGTGACAATCAAAAAAAAAAAAAAAAAAACTCCCACAGAGATTGAACGGGCCTATGTAAAAATGATACATCATATACAAGTCGGTAACATACACATACAAATGGCAGTAAATTAAGAACTCTGACAACCCATAACTTGCAAAGTACTTCCCGCTGTAATAGTGGTATCTATATGGGTGTCGATAAGTAAAACGAAAACTAGAAACAGTCATCATTTTACTCTGTTAATCAGTGTTTTCATTTTGTCGTTGGTTTGAATTCACCATGATTATACTACTAGTAGTTACCAGCCAAAAGAAACTTAACTTTGAATTCAAGATTAATCAGCTTTTGTACTTCGAGTTTGAACCTCAAATCCGATCCTTCCTCACTACACCACCCTCATCAGAATGCCAGAAGAAACCCATCATTTTGTTTTTTGTCCGCTAATACCAGTTCTTCACGAGACTGCTGTCAGAAACAATTTCGAGAAAAATAAAAAAACTTTTGATCAGGAAAAAAAACATTTCGAAACGTATAAAAAAACAAAAGTAATGGTGGTAGTATTAAATAAAGAGAAAAACTAAATCAGAACAAACAAAATAAAGAAACAAACACACAAGTCCAGGTATTCCCATCGCTATCGATCTCATTAATACTATTTTACTACTCCCTCCGTCCTGAATTGACTGTCCTGTTTGCTTTATGGCACTGTTTTCCACTTCAATATTAAGTATATCAAAATAAAATATTTATAAAACTAATTTTAATATATAGTTTTCATGTAAGAATCATATACAAAACTTAAATTTTCAAAATTAATTATCTGTATCTGTTTAAAATTGAAGTCAAACGACATGTCCAAATAATAAACGACGGTCAATTCAGGACGGAGGGAGTACGTAACATGGTTATTTATTTTTAGGGAAATTTACGTCATCCACCCATTACGGTGAAATTACACACTCCATCCACATGGTTTTAAAATTTACTTTATCCATCCATGTGGTTTTCACAATTTTACATCCAGCAACTTTTCTAATATTTGATCAACTTAAAAGATGGTTAAATGATATCCAAATTTGATGAACTTTACATGGACATATTAAAGTGTTATATTTTGGTAAAACGTGAAATCCAACATTTTTTTAAGCTCATATATGATTCGTGAGACCCGATGATTGTGTCTCATGTTTCATTGGGTCCCACAGGTCATATATGACCTTAAAAAACTTTAGATTTGGCATTGAACAAAAATATAACACCTTAGCATCGTCCATGTAAAGTTTCATCAAATTTGGATATCATTTAACCATCTTTTAAGTTGATCAAATATAGAAAAGTTGCTGGATGTAAAATTATGGAAACCATATGGAGTAAAGTAATTTTTGAAAACATCGTGGTGAGTGTAATTTCACCAAACGTCATGGGTGAACGATGTAATTTTCCCTTATTTTTATTTTCAAACTTTCACAGTTTTAAATTCATCTTCAATCAGTATATTGCCTCTCGTTTGCACTTCCACATTCCCAGCGCGCCGAGTGAAGTAGAGCAGCCTGTGAGAGAGTGACAGGCCCACAACTCCACCACTCTTCTCCATTTCCTTCTCTCTGCCTCCTAAATCGAACAACAGAAACAAGTGAGAGCAGAGAGCATAATACTACTACTAACGACTACTCTGTCCTCTCTCTCAAACCTCAAAAGCAATACTGCACAAACACCACCGCACCGCACCTCACTTCACCGCTACCTCGTATCTAAAACTTTTTAACTAGTCAATCAGTCAGTCAGCACCGCTTGCTTTGCTTCCATTTCCCACTTTTCTCTGTACCATTTAACCAACATACATATATTCGTTCCCTGTCTCCGGACACTTAATTTTCACTCCTGTTGAGGTGAAACGATGGGTAAGGCGACGAAATGGTTTAAGGCAATACTAGGGATGAAGAAAGACAATAAAAAGGATAAAGATGGTGGTAGTAATATCACCACCGCAAACGTGAACACCACCACCCCAGCTATCACCAAAGACAAAAAGCGGTGGAGTTTCGCCCGCTCTGTAAAGGACGCTGCTGTACCACCACCTACCACTCACAAACTCCCTCCACAACCGGAAGATGAAGTAGATCGGTCATCGTTTCTATGCGATTACATGATGAATACAGAGAAGCAGCAGAATAAGCACGCTATTGCGGTTGCCGCCGCTACAGCCGCGGCTGCTGATGCAGCAGTTGCTGCTGCACAGGCTGCTGTTGCTGTTGTGAGACTAACTCAAGGGAGAGCGGTAGCGGTAGCGGTGGTGGTGGGTGGCAGAGGGAGCAACAACTCGCCGCTGTTAAGATTCAAACCGTTTTCAGGGGCTATTTGGTAATTTATAAATTAATTCAACTCATACTCGATTTTCCCGTTCATTTGGTCTTATGGTTATGATTCCCATACATACATGTGAAATTGGTTTCTGTGGGGTAAGTTTCCACTGCTTTGATTTCGTCTAGGTACTTGTTACTGCTTTTACCAAATTTGACCCTCTTGTGTTCTGTTCAGTTCTGTTGGCTTCATTTTTCAACGGTACCATGTAGTTTCCTTGCCACTGCTGCTGCGTTCTTTCTTATCTCATACTTTGCTTTTTCTTTTTTAAGCACTTTTCTTCCTTTTTTTCTTCCTCAAATGATGCTCGCGATATCTTCGCAACGTAACGTACATATTCTCAATGATGAGCAAGTGTGGAGCGCGCTTTGCGTGTGTATTATGCTGTTGGGAAGTAGTAGTAGTACTTTTTCATGATTGATATTTTTTGCTTCTGGAAACGAAATCTGAAAAAGCGTGGGAAAGCAACTTCTACTTTGACATATGGTTGTATCATTACAGTGATATGAATGTGTCTATACGCTCTTCTTCACAATCCAATCTCTCTGTTTAATCCTTTTGATTGATTTTGTCAACTCTGGTTAGTTTTTTCTTTATTTACATCTCTTCCCAAGTGAGATTACACAACCGACTGGCCCCACTTTCTTTTTTGAATTTGGAAAGTTGGATTATCTTTCTTTCCCTCTGTTTTTATAATGTTCTCCTCCGTCCTTTGTCCTTTGTCCTTCCCCTTACCGTGGAAACAGAGAAAGTTAAAAACAAAATGCTTTTATAACAACAGATTATTCTCTTTCTTATTTCTTGTGTCTGTCTGATATTAATGGTATTTCTTTTTTTCTTCTTTATCTCATTTGAATGTTGCCAATTTCAACAGGCAAGAATGGCACTGAGAGCCCTGAAGAGTCTTGTAAAGTTACAAGCTCATGTTCGTGGATATCTCGTCCGGAAACGCGCTTCCGCAACTCTCCGCAGTATGCAGGCTCTGATAAGAGCACAGGCTGCCGCCCGATCTCAACGTTCACACCGTCTATCCCTACTCAGCAATGACATCCCCAGACTTCCCATGGAAACCACTCGTCCTCGAAGATCAATCAACGTGAGCTCGATAAATTATTCACAACTCACCATTTGAATACACTAATAATTTCTCAGTTTTGTCATTGAATCTTTCTTTGAAATTTTTTTGATAGGAGAGATTTGACGACCCAATTAGGAGCGAAAAGTTTCACAGCCAGAGACTATCGACTTCCTCCTACGACCCCTGCTGTAATAATTCATACGACTGTCATGATATGAGCAACAACAGCCCCAAAATCGTCGAGATTGACACATTTAAACCCATCTCCAGATCTCGAAGATACAGCAACACTACCACACCTACTTCCGACCAATACCACCATCACTACAACCACCACCACAATAACAACTACCCATCTTCACTCCTCTCTGACTTCAACACCAACAGTAGCAGCATTACCGAATCCGACATCCCAATGTCATCCCCACTACCATGCTCAATCCCGCACCGTCTCTCCATCCCAGACCACCGCCACCTCACTCACACCGACGACCACTACCACCATTTCCACGACTGGGCTTCTTACGCGGGTGAAGATCGTTACAGAATCTCATCCACCACACACAGCACTCCACGGTTCGCACATTCATTTTACGGTGGTGGTGGTGGTGGAGGTGCTCCACCAACACCAGCTAAAAGTGTCTGCGGGATGCGTACTTCAGCCGTGGGTATAATCTCAACAATCATTTCGGAGGTCCCAAGTGTCCGAATTACATGTCAATACACAGTCGTTTAGGGCTAAACTAAGGTCACAGAGTGCTCCCAGACAGAGGGTGGAATTGGATGTGGCGTCTCTTGGTGGTGGTGGGTGTTCGCCCGGGTCAGGTCTGAGGAGGAAGAGAATTTCACTGAATGAAGTTATGGCGTCAAGGAAAAGTATGAGTGGCGTTAGGATGCACAGGCCGCAACCACCACCACAGCCTCACCGCCCGTCGTTTCAAGAAACCGGTTTCGTTGAGTTCTAAAAAAGGCGGGAATTTTTATTGTCCTTTTGTTTAAACTTTTTTTAAAAATATCTCTTTTGTTTTTTTGTCGGTGCGTGGTCCTCTAATGATGGAAAAAACGAAGTAGCGGGAGATCATCGATTCTGTGTGTAGGAGAAAAGATCATCACAAGTGGCGAAGTAAACGACGAGATAAATGTGAGTGATGGTGACGAGTGTTAAGGAATTTTACTTTTTCCACTTGGTAATGTAAGAGGGCTTGGTCAAGATGACAGCTTGACTACCAATGTAATCTTTATCTTC
>CM041778.1:1029273-1053451 GCA_023374045.1 Limonium bicolor
CTTAAGAGAATGGAGAAGCTAATGAGCTCTTCAAACTTGATTTTCCTCCATCAATGGATTTTTCCTCTTGGCACCGAAATGAAGCTTTGAAGGATTTGAAAAGATAGAAAGCTAGAGCTTAAGCTAACTAAGAATAATATGTGTTTAGTTTTTGATTTGGAGCTAAAATGAGTGGGTTGTAGACAAGGCAAGGTGAGGCAACAATGGAGCTTGTTCTCTCGGTTTGAGAGGATGAAGCATGAAGAAAACCGTGGAAGAAGAGAATGAATGGAGAAGAGGAGAGAAGGTAGGCTATTAAGAGATATTTTGCTTTATAAAAGCAAATAGTAACTCCTTTTACTTTACTCCTCTTTATCCTTTCTTATTTGATGAAGTCTTGGGTGACTCATCCCTTACAAAACCGGCCCCCATCTTAAATAAGGCTAGTCATGGTCTTTGTTGACCAACTAATTAGCTTATATTGATTAAAGACTAAACTAGTCACTATTTGGCACTATTCACTAATTAGTGCACATATTCGTGAAATTTTTGATTTCCCATTGATTTAGACTTCCTAATGTGATACTAATTAGTACACATGTTGATTAAAGAGTAATGATGGACATCTAGCCACTCAAAACTCAATTCTAAGACAATTTCTCAAAAATGTGCTTTAAGACTTCTTAAAGCACATTTTGTGTTTTAACTTGTTTTTGAGCTTGGTTTTCTTTGGTAATTGGTTTAAAATGACCATTAGAATATTACTAAGGTCTTGTCATGATATTTGGGTACTCACCCAAGTCTCTCCAAGCTTAGAGCACATTTTTGCCCTAATTGCCCTTAAGGCACTTTTTGTGTTTTCCCTGGTTTAAATTGTCTACCAATCTTTCTAAGGCATATTCTAGCCTTACTACATCATAAGTTGATGTTTACTTAGCATACTTAGGTTTGGGGTATTTCACCTGCAAATTCCAATCACTACCTCTTCTGACAGCTGTAACCATTCCTCCCCACCATACCTAAACCCCTCTCCCGAACAGCCATCTTCTAGCTCTGCCCTGTTTGTCCCCTCCACCTTCTACTCTACCCCCACACGTCTCATCACCCCACACACTTCAGACACCTTGGAACCTTAACCCGAACCTAATCATTTCTCGTAGCCCCAATCAACCCCCCCCCCCAAATTACCCAGCTCCGCCTTCTCGACCCCACAAATCCTAAGTACCCCAAGCTCCTCGATTCCGGGTATTGAACTCTACGTTGACCTCTCCCCGGACCCAAACCAAGGCCCATCACAGGCCCAATTCCAGCTCTCCCAATCTCCATTTTCTGGACCTCACTCTGATCTCCTCGAAGCCCAAAAGAGGCTGGATTACAGGAGAAAGCTAAATTGCCATTATCCCAACCCAAAGGCCTTCGTACAAAGTTTTGCCCAGATAATTAGGCGCAGCAAACGAATTGAGAAACGTCTCTCTCAACACTATGGCAAATCTCCTCTGTTTCCAGAACATCAGGGGCATCAACAGGCAAGAAAAATGGGCAGTTCTCAAAAGGAAGTTCAACAATCAGGCACAAACATTATGAGCATTCTAGAGGCTCACCGGGAGCGACCTCTTGATGAACGTTTCTCTCTGTGGGGACCGGGGTGGACCAAATACGAGGAAGTCCCTGCAGATGGCTATTCAGGTGGCATAATAGTGATGTGGAACTCAGACTCAGTGAATGTTATCTCGTCTTTTAAAAGTTCAAGGTGGATTTGTATCGAGCTACACTTGCCCCTATCATCTTTCTCCGGTCTTGTTGTGTTTATCTATGCCCCTACAACGTTAGAGGCAAGGAAATCAGTATATAAAGAGCTGCTGCAACATAATTTTGATAAACCAATCCTCGTTTTGGGTGATATGAATGAAGTCTTGCAGGGGGATGACCGAAAGCGTGGTAACCCAGTCTCACGAACATGGGGCATGATTGATTTTCAGGAATGGATCAATTCAATGTAGCTGGTGGAAATAAACCTACAAGGAGTAAAGTATACTTGGAGAAACAAACGCTCTATGAGCAAAATTGACCGGGCTTTTGCCCAACCTGAGTGGATTGTGGCATTTCCAGGTATATCTCTGACTGGCAACTGCTGGTGTCTATCTGACCATAGATATATGACGGTTACGCTACACAAATCCGATTGGGGGCCAAAACCGTTTCGAAGTCTCAACGGCTGGCTCACACACCCAGATTTTACAAGATTCTTTGACTCTGAATGGCGTAAACTGGGACCAAAACCAATCACAGCAAAAATCAAGGAGATTAGGAAGTCTCTACGCGTATGGAACAGGGAGGTTTTTGGCAATGTGGAGAGGCGATTCGAGCGGGCATTAAAAGAGTTAGAACAACTCGACCAGAATGAGGAGAACAATCTGCCTAACCCTTCCTACGAATCAGACCATTTTCAAATCTTAAACCAAGTGTGGCAGGCAACCCGTGATAAAGAGCGGTATTGGAGGCAGCTCTCCAGAGAAAAATATGTTCCAGAAGGCGACAGTAACACCACATATTTTCATCGGAAAGCTTCTAGTAACAGAAAGAAAAATGCTATCACCTCACTATATGTCCATGGAAGGCTGTCCAATGACCCGGTGGCAATAAAAAGAGAAATCATAAACTTTTACATGAGGCTCTTTCAATCCAGAAACGAAACAGGCTCCAGCCCTCCCCTTTCATGCAAACCAAGGCTAACAACACTCGAAGCCAGCTCCCTGTCGATAAGACCCACTCCCATAGAAATCAAACAGGCGGTCTGGTCAGTAGATGGGAATAAAAGCCCTGGTTACGATGGTTTCAACTTCAACCTTATCCGAGGAGTGTGGAGCATCATTGGGCAAGATTTCATGTCAGCAGTTCTGAGTTTCTTTGATACAGGAAAGCTTCCCCAAGGAAGCAATATGACGTGGCTCGCCTTGATCCCCAAAATACTCGGTGCTAGTAAAATAGAGGAGTTCAGGCCAATTAGCATGGTGGGGGCTCTATACAAGATCATAGCCAAAATATTATCCACAAGGTTAAGTAGTGTCTTGGATAAACTCGTTTCGGGCACCTAGACAACCTTTATAAAGGGGCGCCACATCACTGAGGGACCTCTCATTACTCACGAAGCTCTAGTTTGGCTGAAGAGGCAAAGACTCCCGGGTATTTTCCTGAAAATAGATTTTAGCAAAGCCTTCGATCGCCTGTCGTGGAGTTTTATCGACATGATGCTACGCTGTTTTGGCTTTGATTATACATGGAGATCTTGGATTCATGAGTGCATTTCCACAACAGTCATCTTAGTCCTTATAAATGGGGTCCCTGCTCCCCCCATTAAACCCTCGCGAGGAATCAGGCAAGATGACCCACTTTCACCCCTCTTATTTGTCCTGTGTGTAGAAGGATTAAACTGGATGTTGGAGGAAGCTGTCTCTTTGGGAGATAGAAGTGGTCTGTGTGCGGGAATTAACCAAACACGACTTTCGCACCTTCAGTTCGCGGATGATACTTTGATTTTGTGCCAAGCCGAGCATCACGAACTTGAATCTGTTAAATTCTGCATTGATGTTTTCTCTGAAATGTCGGGTCTAGACGTAAACTGGGGGAAATCAGCTGCGATTCCCATCAATCTGCCTCCTGATTTTATAGAAACAATCGCAACGGTGCTGGGTTGTAATGTCTTGCACCCTCCTTTTGTCTATCTAGGAATGCGCAATGGCGATTCTGTTAACCGTCTCTCTTCCTGGCAGCACATCATCGATAAAATAGAAAAGAAATTATCAGGATGGAAAGCAAGATCACTGTCGAGGGCAGGACGTTTGATTCTGATAAAATCAGTGCTGGAGGTGCTTCCTAATTACTATCTCAGTCTGTTTAGAGTTTTGAAATCAGTGGCCCAGAAAATTAAGCAACTGCAACGGCAATTCCTATGGTGTGGTTCCAGAAACCGAGGGATGCCCCTTATGTCTTGGTCAAGACTTTCGTTGCCTAAGGACAGATGAGGACTGGGTATCATGGACATTGAAACAAAAAATGCAGCACTTCTCCTCAAGTGGTGGTGGAAGTTTGAAAAGGATGACGGTAAACTCTGGAAAAATGTTGTTTGCTCGATCTACAACAAAGATCTCTCGCTGGCCATCACAGACCCAGCCTGGCAATCTTGTTCGAGAAAAGGAATCTGGAAAACTATCCTTTCAATCTCAAGCTGGCAGCCCACGTTTCGTCAAATAATCGAGGCAAATGTTTGCTGGATGCTTGGAAACGGATCAAAGATTCGCTTCTGGGTGGACCACTGGATTTGTGATAAACCGCTAAAGTTTGCCTTCCCTCGATTGTATCTGATTAACGATCAAAAATCTGCAACGGTAGCAGACATGGGGTGGTGGAACGGTGAAGACTGGCTCTGGAACTTCATCTGGCGCAGAAGACTATTTGTCTACGAAGTCACTCAGGTTGAAGAACTCCTTGCTACCCTTGACAATTATGCCCCTGATATGCATAAGTCTGACAGTTTGGCTTGGAATTTCACGGGAGATGCTACTTTCTCCTCGAAATCTTTCTGCGAAGCTGTGTCCGATACCAAGCAGGAGCGCCCTCCCTCTTGGTACCGTGCCTTTTGGCGTAACTTTGCACCCCCGCGCATCGAATTATTATCCTGGTTCTTACTTCACAGTCGACTACATACCAGAGATGTCCTATTTGCCAAAAATATCATTCCTCTCGCACAAATCTACTGCCCACTCTGTCATGTTGTCATTGAGACTGTAGCGCACCTTTTCCTTCACTACTCCGAGGTCAGGCATCTGTGGTCGGGCATTCAGCAATGGTGGGGCATCCATATTGTGTTCCCGCAATCTCCTTTAGACTTTTTCGGTGTTTGGTTAAGTTTCTGTCACCCAAGAGTCAAGACTTTATGGATGTCTACTCTGCTGCACTGTGCCTGGATAATCTGGCATACACACAATCAGGTCATTTTCGAAGAGCTCACCCCATGGTGGAAGTCTGCTGTCGATTTAGTCAAGAGACTCTCCCTTGAATGGAGTCGTCCCTGCTGCACTACTCCCACTCTGATCTCCTCTTGGCATCCACATACAATCTGTTTGCTCTTCTGACTTCCTACCTCTGGCTGCCCCCCTTTCTTTCAATTATGTTGTACTGTTTCTCTTGCTAGTTTGTACTATTTTTACTGGTTTTTTACGAGAAAGGCTTTCTGCCTAAGTATCGCTCTTTGTAACTGGTATTTCCAGTCTTTTATCAAAAAAAAAAAACAACAGCTGCCCACTGAACTTAACTGAACTTACTGGCTTTTGTGTTTGTGTAAATAGTGAAAGTAAGTATCTATCTATTATTGTTGATATAATTAAATAAATTCATATATAATCTATAACTAATTAATCATTCGAGAGAAAGGACTAGTGTATAATATATCCAGGTCGTGCGGCAGCTGCATACATCATAATTGTTTTTTTATCAGGGGCTAACAAGTAGCTTACAGTAACCAGAACGGTTTTACATAGCTAGTCATAAGACTAACCAAGTGGGATAGTCTACAAAATTTACCGCACACATACCACCACACATAGTGCTCTAAATTACAGGCTTTCCTACCCCTTCAATTCCCACTAGTCTTACGATTAGGACAAAAAGACCAAGGCACTCACTGGCCCCTGCATATTAATTTCTTTGTCTTTGACGTCGTTCTAGAAACTAGAGGATCCAATTTCCGCCCGGTTGAAACTCTCTCTATCTGCTCCAATACCAACTTATTCCGATAATTTTGTATGCGACAAGGAGATAAGCTAGCTCCTAGTGTATTTTCCTTCTTATGTATCCCATTGCAAGTATTGGAATACCACATTTCCTACTAATTAGATCCCGGGATACTTGATACACATTCCTTCTCCACCGCATTCCTTCGCCAATTAGTTACCAGCTCCTTTGTAATTATCTCATTGCGGGGCCAAGCCATTTCCTTCTTAATTACCGCCCACTTTTTTGCTCTTCTTCTTCCTTGAATATTGCATGCTGTTACCACTGTGCGCATTACTACGCCTTTCCCGGTTGATCTTCCCACTCTGTTTAAGAATTCTATCAATATTTGCCAAAGATCTTTAGGGAAGGGTGAGATGATGCGAAGACGTTGCCCGTACTTGAAACATTTCCTCGCTTCTAAAGACGGTTCTGATTTTGAGAGTTGAAGAAGTCAGGGGTTTATGGGAGTCAGGGGGGATTTGAATGTTTGATAGACATGAATATCGCCTTAGAGTTGGGAAAGGGGTTTTTTGGATTGGAATGGGGTCGCACCCTGGATGGGCTGCCTACGTACTCAACTCCCTGTTGAGATCAGACCTTACGTAGTTCAAGGCTTTTGGAGGTTTGGGAGTTTTGTGGTTTTGAAGGAATTGAGGTTTTGACCTTTTGGGTCTTTGAGTGGTTAAAAAGGTTTTGTGGTCATTTTGTGAGGTTCGGCAAATTGTTGGGTTCATTTTGAAGTTTGAGGTGCAAAAAAGTCTATGAGACACTCGGGTCTGTGAGACATTTAAAATCTTGAGATGACGGAGTCTATGAGACACTTGGGTCTGTAGGATGATCAAGGCTTGAAAGGGTTATGAGTTTTGAAGGTGTTCGGGTGTGAAAAGCTGAGGGTTTTTGAGGTTTTTGAGTCTGCTGAGTCTATGGAGATATTCGAGTTCATTGAGCTGCTGAGACATTCAAGTCTGTTAAGCTGTTGAGACGTTCGAGTCTGTTGAGCTGTTGAGACATTCGGGTCTGTTGAGCTGTTGAGACGTTCGAGTCTGTTGAGCTGTTGAGACGTTCGAGTCAGTTGAGCTGTTGAGACGTTCGAGTCTGTTGAGCTGTTGAGACGTTCGAGTCTGTTGAGCTGTTGAGACATTCGAGTCTGTTGAGCTGTTGAGACGTTCGAGTCAGTTGAGCTGTTGAGACATTCGAGTCTGTTGAGCAGTTGAGACGTTAGAGTCTGTTGAGCTGTTGAGACGTTCGAGTCTGTTGAGCTGCTGAGACGTTTGGAGATTTGAGATGCATGTGTTCTCCGGAGTTTGGAATTTCAAGGAGTTCGGAGTTTAAAGGAATTTGAGATTTATGATGTTTGGAATTATTCGGGATTGAAATGAAATTGAATTGAATTGAATTGGGAATGAAAAGAATTTTGAATTGAATTGGATTTACATTGAGATTGAATCGGAGTCGAATTTAGAAGTGAATTGAAATCAGATTGAAATTGAATTGATTTTGGATTGAAATTGGATTGGAGATGGGATTGAATCGGTTTTTGGATTGATTTTGAATTAAAAATGAATTGAGGTTGAATTGAAATTGTTGCCAAATTCGAACTGATGAGCCAGGTTTGGGCCTTGGAAAAGTGGGCTGAATTGGGCTTTGAAATTTTGACCGAAGTAGGCCTTAAAATGTGGGCCAGAATTGGCTTTGGAAAGCGGGCCAGGTTTGGACATCGAAATGTGGGCCAAGTTTGGAAGTGGGCCAGATTGAATTTGATTATTGGGCCTCAAACTGAAATGATTGTTGGGCCTCAAATTGAATGATTTGCAGTTGGGATTGACATTGGATTGGAATGAACTTTGAATTGTGTATGAAGAGTGTTTGATGAGTGAGTATGAAAGAGATTGATTTTGTATAGTGTTTGATGTGAGAGATTGATTTGAAGGGTGTTCAATGAGAGAAATTGATTTGAAATTGAATTTTTGGGCCGAGTTTGGAATTGAATTTTGGGTTTTGAATTGGATTTTTATTGGTTGAAACGAATCATTGATTGTGAGTTTTATTCTGACAATTACGGAATGTTTGGAAAATTTTATAAAGAAAGGGCATTCCCCACCGATCAGACTCTACGGCCCGTTTGAGTGAGGAACATCCCTAAACCTAGAAGCTTCTCTAAACTGGACTCGAAGTGTCCAGAAATAAATGGGCAAACCTAAAGGCTATTCTATGGCCAACTGTAATGTCGATTTACAATTGAAGCGAGAAACGACAAAAGAGAAATAGATGCCGAGCAGAACCACCATCAAAAATTGTAGACATACAGGTCAAGACAACAGGAATAACATTATGAAACAAAACGTATTAATTAAATGTGTTGGTCTCAAGCAAAGATTGAACTAAAATCATGCTAACATCAATTCCCCAAATCGAATCTATACACAAGGAACAAACAGTGATGCTAAAAATGAAAACATGTTGTTGGTCACGATCAAGGAGAGATGTAGGTGAAAGGAAACCAACCTACGGGGTGGCCTGCCCCCGGTTTATCATTCAACCGAATATAATAAAAAAGTCCCAACCGAATTAGCTCATCATCCCGTCAATGCTATTTGTAATCAACGACTCCAAACCCGATAGGACGGTATAGGTCAAAGAAGCATCAGCATAGTTTGAAGCCCACTCCAAGCCAGAGAAATCCATGTGTACATTTCAGCTCAAATCCAGTAGGCCAGGTATGTACCAGAAAAGATAGTAGAGGTTCCCCCAAAAAGGACAACATTTCGGCGACCCGCTTTTGATCGGGAGCCAAGAGCTTACACCAGTTTCGATACCAAACCCAGAAGAAATCATATGGAAAGATTCACGTGCCCTGTAGGAATGGTTGGCTCTGCTTTGACCTTTAAATCAGCCGCAAGGAGTCGTACGGGAGTCGAGAACTGTCAACTTTTTTACAGTAGCGAACACATCCAGTCCCTGGTCAAGTCTCAGAAAAGGTAGGGTGTATCCAATTAGAGCGAAACAAAACCGTATAACAGATGCAAAGTTCTGTAAAACTACCATCCCGAATCAATAAATCATGACCAGACCAGACCTTGAAATGAGTATCCTAAATCCATCCTAGACAGCGATGGGATACAAGATATGAGGAAAGTAGAAGGGTGAAACAAGACTCCACTTCCCCAATCCCTATAATTGACATAATATGAAACACCCCTAATAATTAAAACACATTAAATTGAGAGCATGTGAGGTATGTTAATAAACCAGTCACATTACCGCTATGATACCAGGGGTTATACATATATTGTGAAAAAAAGAGACACATATGACACTAATAAGTAGCGTGGCGAACATGTAATTCATGGAACACATAATGACGCCAACATGTGAGCAAAGGTACTATAACCGTTCAGGGTAATGTTGAGCAAATTGGGCATGGCATTGACAAACATTATGCTTTAAGATGATAAGCTAAGTTACACAACAGATAAAAACCAACATGATATATAATAATATGTTGTGTAACTGTTAAAAAAAACTAAAACAAGTTATATATTAACGTGTCGGTGCTGATAACACACTTGGACAACACCCTCTTTCAGATTTCCTTTTATTAGTGCTCACCAATATAGATATTGGGCAGGACATAGTAAACAATCAGACTGACCCATCACGTAAAATTAAGTGTTCATGAAAATTAAACCCACCCATGTCTACTGAGTTCGAAAACTCTGCAAGCCCCATTAACCTCACTCAAATTACCCACTCACACTTAACAGTCTACTTAACTCTGTTCATGTCCCCATGCGATGCGTGTCGCCGATGTTTCCAACCGATGCCTCTGGTTTCTTTTCTGTTCTCATCGATGTGCCCGATTGAGAAAACCCACCCAGATTGTACCTCTCTCGTTGTCTCACGCCATGTGCAAACTCAGGAAAAAGAGAGCCAGTCAACTGTTTCATTTCCCACGCATGCAAGACCAGTCCTGCTCCCAATGTGCTCCTTGAAATTTCATGTCGATTCCCGGTGGAAGTTACTCTTTAACCTTCCCACGCATCTCATGACCGCTGCAACGGTAAGCTCCTCCTTCCCTTCTGATGGCTCCCGACGCTGTTGCTTGGGAAATCAGCCTTTCTGTCGATTTATGCTTCGTTCACATCTCCCCCATCAAACTCAAGTTTTGTTAACACCTTACTTGGCCTCTCTGTTGTACATCGACCCCTTATGCATGCATCTGAGCTTAGCCCTGTTCTTTCTCCTCATGCATGCCGGAGGCGACCGTTTCAACCTCTGTCTGAAGTTAAGTGACAAATGCCCAGAAACTCTACTTGGGTGCAAGGTAACTCCCTGACTTCGCAACATTTCCTCATCGATTTCTCCTTGTTCTTCCTGATTAAAGATGCGCCCTTAATGTACATAAACCTCTATGTTCGGTCTGAAAGTCGTTTCTAATCTCCCCTAGTTGTTCAACCTTTCGCATGCATGAGACCTTCTTGGAGACCTCCGCAAGGTTGGGCCAAAGAGATACCCAGAAACTCATCTCCTAAACTGTCCCAAAATCGAATGCAAGGTGAGGCCACAAACAGTTTAGATCCTCGCCTTATTCTCTCTGTTTTAGTGCCGTGGAAGTTGTTTGCTTACTCACCCTTTTCTCTTCCTTTGCTCTGCGTGAAAATGGCATGCAAGTACTCCAGCAACCCTCCGAGTTTTAGAGCAACGACCTACCTTGTAGTCTTTGGAAAACAACCCAAGGTAACTCCTCTAGACATTCGTGTATGCCCAGTAAAATTAACCATCTTCTCGGTAACTATAAACAACTAACCTGGGAAAATTCCTTCTGTCAAATGTCCGGTTATGGAGGACCCTGTTTTGGAGGGAAATCACCAGCTAAGGCTCAAAAGTAACTCAAGGAGTAATTCCCTCCTAAGAAGGGTAAGACCCACCGAGAAACCTGGTGAATTAACCTAATTTATTCATTTCAAATATACAACGAAATTGATCTCAGTGGCAGTGTTGTGTAGGGCCGAAAACTGCTGAAGGAAGGCTAAGAAATTACTGGAGAAACAACTTCAAAACCCCAAGGTTGTAACCCTCATCCCTACCTAAAAACCATGCTTGATATTGTGTAAACATTCTGTTCGAGGTTATGTTGATAAATCTGAAAAAAAATATATGCTGGAGTAGTTTGTGAGCTATAAGTAGGGGTGGCAATTTTTACCCATCCCGATAACCCGACCCATACCCAACCCGAAAATAGCGGGTTTGGGTCACGATTATTGACCCATTTAATTATTGGGTCGGGTATGGGTTACCTATTAAATTTATGGGTTGGGTATGGGTTTAAAGTCCTAATCCGTAGTCAACCCGACCCGTTTATTTTATTTTATTAAAAATAATAATAAATAAATAATTAGATAAAAATATAAAATTTTACTAGGTAAGTGCTAACCTACTATTAGTATAATACAGATTTTGTAGTATCTTTTTGATGAGAGGTTGTTTATTTGATAATACTACTTTGTTGTATTTCTTTATAAAAAAAAAACAAGAGTATTCGTTATGTGGATTGTCAAAAGACGGTGTGTGCTCTCTCCCACAGCTCCCCCTATGGTCCTATCTCTTATGTACTCTGAAGATTTTTGTCTATGTTTTGATTCAACATTCTGAAGGAGAAAATATACTTATATTTGGCCCAGGCGCGTACACATCACCTTCTTCTGTTAAGTGCCACTAAGCACGACATGTATGTGGAAAAAGAAAAAAGACGGAGGATAATGAAAACTCTGGAATAGCTACCATATTGAATGTATGATTTCATTCATTTGTAACTCCGTTTGAGCAATCATATAAAAATTTAATTCCAGGTCTTTTAAATTTTGCATAGCCTAATTATGTTGGGTTAAACGGGTCGGGTATGGGTTTAATCATTTTATGTGGGTTGGGTATGGGTTGATAATTTGTAACCCGAATATTATTGGGTCGGGTATGGGTCAATACAATTTTAATCGGGTCGGGTATGGGTGAGCTTCAACCCGACCCATTAACCCGAATTGCCACCCCTAGCTATAAGGGTAACGTGATGGCTAAATGGTGGTCTAACCACCAGGGTTTTAATAAGGTTAAAACGTGCTTAAGGGTTACAGAAAAGAATGGGAAAGATCTATTGGTATTAAGACAGTAATTTCCCAAAAACCAAACTGGTTATGTGTTGGTAGGGGTGAATTAGCAGACCTGATATACTAGGAGCTAGTTATTGAGTTATAAGCTTTGCTTCTGTAGTCAGGTCCTGTAAACAAAAATGATAGGAGGGATGTGAGTGTTGTATTGGGTTTGAAATAAACTTAAAACCTTACTGATGCATTTAACTGAAAGTTGGTAAAACTCTGCTTGAAAACCATCTTGTTAATACAGATAACGATGTCCTGGAAAAAAAGGGGCAACCTGTTGGGAAGCTAATACTTTCGCTAAAATGGTAGTCTAAACACCTAGCTTCAAGTGTTAAACTGGGCTTGAGAATTACCGAGAGCAAGGGTGGAGGTTTGTTGGTAGTGAGCTGGGAATTCTTCAGATGAACCTGATTTTATGTTAGTTTAATGAACTAGCAAAGATAATGTTTAAAAGCTAATTACTGAGTTGTAACCTTGTCCTGATTGTCGGTGAACTTTGCTATTGTTCTGGGAAGTAGTTGACTGAGGTGATATGGTAGTGGTGCTGGCTTGAATAATGTCTTAAAGCTGTACTAAGACAATTACACACTGCTGTTCGAAATAGCTTGGAAAGGACTAATGAAAGATCTGTTAGTAAGTTGATTCAGTAACAGCAAAGGAGCCGGGGTAGTTGGGTTGGAATCGGGCGCTGCCTAGTGTTGAGTGGGAATGAAAACTGCTCTAGGATATTAGCTAGCAAGTTCCTGATGCCGTGGATAAATAATGTACCCATTATTCCAGAGCTAAACAACCCGTGGACTGATTAAAAAAAACCTGTATGAAGCGATTAATGAAAACAGTGCAGGAATGCGTTAGACTCTGCAGTTCCTCTTGGTAAAACCCGATGCAGAAACATACTGAGGTTAGTGGTAGCTGAATGGTAGACTTAGAAAATTACTAACATGTTAGACTAAGGGTATACAAGTTGGGAACGCCAGAGAATACACATTAACATTTTAAGAGAGAGCAGTAGAAACTAGAAAGCAGAAACAAAATCTAATCTCAGTTGTATAGTTCGGTTTCAGGTTATTGGAAATCCAGCAGCATTAACGATGTGGTTTTAGGTTTGCTTTGAGTTAAATTCCTGATTAAACACTTAACTACATGTGCAGACAATGAGGTAGAAGTTGGGAGTTAGATTAATGTATAACGGGGGAAAAAGAAGAGAGGATACTCAGTTAAGGGTTGCAGTTTTTCCCCGCGGTGTATGGTTCAGAATACAAAAGTTTAGAAACGTTATAGGTGTTGAGTAGACTTGATTTTGGGATTAAAACCTTACTGGAACACCTCACTAAGTGGGTAAATATCTTGGGGGAATGATAGAAGATAGTCTAGTTAACTAAAGAGGGAGGAAAGCGGAAGTACACTTATGGGCGTTTCAGATTTTTTGTTTTAGGAAAAAATTGGTTACTACTGCATAACCTATTTTTAGAGAGTGTATGAGGGTGATATTAACTAGGTGATTATTCTAAAACATGGCTAGCATACTCAGGTAGAGAAGGATTCACATGGGGAAATTAAACACCAGTTTTAATAACTTAAACATGGAGTGAATAAAGACATAGGCAGGTTGTACTTTCAGCTGCTCTAGTGCTTTTCCTGGTTCTGTCTAGGTTAGCCCCAAGGTGGTTGGTAGTGCTGTATTAAGTTGGTTACAAAATTTAAAACTTTGCCAAGATGCCTAGCTAAGAGGGGCACATGTTAGGAAGATTAAAATTTATCTCCGGTGAACTAAGAATGAGAGGCGGTCAGGTTAATGTGTAGGAGTGTTGTTCTGGTTAGTGAGCTAAAAATCTTGACAGAATGGAAACCTAGATTGTAGGTTAAAGCTGCCACAGTGAAGGGCTTGAATGTTACTCTAGACGTCGCCCGAGGGAGGACTTATTTATCTAATAGAAAGGTATACTAAGGTAGAAGGGAGAAGGACTATAATATAGTAAGATTAACAACTGGTAAAGGTTAGGAATTCCCATTAAGGTTTGGACTATGGAACGGGATGTAAAAGTTAGAACTGCTAAGCGACAGTTTTCGAACAAGGAGAGTCGAGGGAGGATATAGGACTTGGGGATATGAGAGTCTAAGATTATAACAAGGAAAGTATAGCCAGATCATTCAAACAAGATGAACAAACAAAATAGAAACTAAATCAACATGGTACTACTGGGCCTAAAGCGGCTAGTCCGAATCAAAATAATGTGGTAGGGCTAGCAATGTCTGCTATAACATTTACACCTAACTCAACAGTCATAGTTAGAGCTATGAACCATAGTGTATGATCAAACGATCTAACCCGCTCGAATAATCATAACAAGAGTGAGTCTCACGAGCAGCGGGGAACCCTTGTGCATATATTTGTGGCAACTAATATAAGGTATGGACATGTGTGGTTCGTATGTTGCCGTGTTACACGGCTTGTGTGTTGTGTGCTTTGTTTGACAATGACTATAAGACTATAGCATGAAATTGGATTGCTTCTTGTGGCTTGCTTATATGCTTGTTATATATCCTTGTGGCATATTACTTGCGCGCACACAATAGTTTCCCTTCCTCGTTTATGGAACTCGAGATGAACCACAACGAACTATGAAAACAAAGAAAAACTCTATAAGGGGAACTCCTCTCTAAACCATTGAGGATGTACCATGACACCCACTCTGGTGTCTATTCATTAATGACAATGAAGAGCAAATCTCAATTGGTGGGACACGACGAACCACGTGGACAAACAAAAGAACTATACAAAGAGAAAACTCCTCTCTAACTATAGAGGACCGCTAATGACACCCACTATGGCGTCGAGATTATAATGAAACGAAAAGTACCAACTAGGGAAACACGAGAACAACCCGGGAAGACAACAGCTCGGGCCGCGCGGTATGGATGATCGGGAGTTGGCATCTGCATCAGATCCTTTGACCGTCTATGGTGGAATATATTTTGGGGATCCCTGGGTGACCCCACTTTCTCAGCACATCCTGGAGTCTAGAGGTGACTCCGCTTTCTCGACCCTGGGTGTCGGGAATGGGGGAGTGACAAATTGGTGGAGCTTATCCTGGAGTCTAGAGGTGACTCCGCTTTCTCGACCCTGGGTGTCGGGAATGGGGGACTAGCTATGGAGGAGACGTCCTCCAACGTGCGGTGACAAAAGAATTCCCAAACAATCCTTAAAGAAACAAGGAACGATTAGCACCTACATAATAAAGTCTCGGGATCAAATCTATATCCCCTGACTCGGTGCCAGAGAATAGAGGAAAACATGTGTAATGAGACCAAGCAAATAAGAAAATTCACAAATGTGATTCTTTAAGAAACAAGATGAGATTGGCACCTATATGATATGGTCACGGGATCTAAACTATATCCCCAGACCTGGTGCAAGGAAAGAGAAAGAAAATACACATCATGGGAACAAGAGAAAAGAAATGAAAACACACAACGCTTGAACGATCCCATAGTGAGGATCATTGGTAAACATACCTATGCACATGTCTGATGACTTACATGATTGCTGCTGCTATACTAGCAGCTTGTTGTGCTTGGTTGCGTGTTTGATGGGCTATGATGCCAGCCTGTTATGCTTGGATGTTTGATGATATTGCTATGCTACCTTAAAGTGTGGTTGATATTATGATGTATTGTGGTGTGCTTTACCGCTTTATTATAGCATGTAAATTGACTTAATAATATTCGACCAAGTAGTCGTGTGGCCCGGCAACATACGGGCTACACACGTTCATACTCAGCGTAGTTTGCTGAGTCCTTCCCAACCCAAATTTTTACAGGTATTATGCCGGACGATAACGGAGCGTAGGCGGGATGACTACCATGGGGGTAGTCCATCAGGGCATAACGTTTGAGGATGTGGCTGTATGTCTAATGTACCCGAGATGAAATTCTCAGTTTATAATTTGGCAATTTGTTGTAGACACTCGACACTTGGAATTGTATCTATTTTGTACATGAGTTTTTATTGAGGGTTGTTCCAGTCATGCAGACCGTAACTTAGTATTAGTGATGTGGTCTGTCAACCACGTGGGTGGTTGGCATCTGTAGCACTCGGATGATATCAAGAATCCGCTGCGTAGTTAACAGGTAATATGACTAGGAGCTTGGTTTTGTACTATTGGATGTTTATTCGGGGGTGTTACAGAAAGTGGTATCAGAGCGTAGTTGCGCTCTGATGACTGGAACAGGAAGTACCGAGTATAGGAAAGCCTGAATTCGGGGAAACGGGGTTAAGGGTTCGTATGTGAGGCGCGTTAGTTAGGGTTCTTCCTTAATAACTACTGAATACCTAACATACACTTACGCCTAACCTCCACACCCCTAATCTTCTTTAAACCTAGAGAAAGAACGCCAGAGAGGTAGGAAGCCTTCTCTAACTCGGGAAAACCCGATCTGGCATTTACTTAATGTCATAAAATCAACCCGTGGAGAAAAGACTATAGTATATAATAGACGTTGCCAAAAGGATAATTCCCGTAGAGGGACCAACTTTAGCGACAACTTGGGTCGACATGCTTAGCAGTCGATAGGACCCTACCTCACAAGCAAGGAGGACTGAAATACCCTAAAATTTATGAATGAATAAAGCTTAAATAAGCAATTAATTAAGCCAAGATTGAAATTGAGATAAATTCTGCAATTCGTGCACCTGAAAGGCTAATTTTAGTAAACCTCTCGTAAACAAAGAAATAGGAGAATGTAGTTTGAGATGAGATTACACCATAAAAATTTTGGTTCAATCCGTAATGCTTAATGAAGCATGACGCAATTTTTCACACTAAAGTATAATAATATGGAATTCAATAAATTCCCTGCTCTCTCTCACGTTTCTCTTCATTCCCTGACATAACAAATTTTCTTAGACAATAATTGCAGTTCCCTGAAAAAAAACATTGGTGTGGGGATCATAAAAAGAACTCTCGAACCATGTAAATAGCCATTACCATGAGGCACCGGTTACCCACCCAAACACAAATCAAACAGATAGGAAAATGGCAGTGAATTCGCCACTATGTTAAAACATCCATCTAGTATTTTGATCAGGAAGACCCAATTAAAGGGCGTAATGAATCATTTTGTAAATTCCAAAAAAAAATTTGTAAGTGTGAGAACATCACAGTAATATTAAGAATTGGGAAGTATACCATTGTATACCCCATTGACTAGCACTAAAATTTATGAGACCACATGTAGCGAAGGAACACGTATACATACACAAATGGTACAAGGATTGGAGTGAGAAGAACTTATAATGCAGGAGAATATAGATTGGAGAGGACACTCATATAGAGATGTATATAAACCAAGGGATCATTATAATATGAATACGACCTTGAACCTTATGACATATGAGTATGTATTTAGGTACACACCTAGATGTATACAAAGTTAGAAGATTAACACATTTAATCTCAAGGCTTAGATCTTGTTACTAGTCCATGAATTGATTGTTAGATACTAGAAAAGGGGTAAGAATTAGAATTGGTTAAACTAATTATTTGTTTAAAACGGACGTGCAAGGTTGAACTTGACCCTGGCCAGGTCAAGTGACACTGAGCACAAACTGGGGTGCAGAGGTAGCCCGACACTTACGCTGATCACGTCAGTGTTGGATGATTCTCGAAACCCCCTACAAATGGACACATAAACTACAATTTGGTGAAAGGTTATAAGTTGGATAAGTAAAAATGCAAAGGAAGTGTTGTTGAAACCACATAAAATACATGGATACATGGCTCGAAAATTCGGGGATAAACACATGAGTATACAGGTATGTGAGGATCTGAAATGGTGTGATGTTACTATTAACCCAAAAGTTACCACGTAAATATATACAATCGCAATCAAATGCAATATGTAACCGATAGTAGTCAATTACCTTAGTTCCTGGCGGGACATAAGAACAATAATGATGATGAGAAGGGAACTAAACATCCTATGTAAAATAGTTACAATCATAGAGACTTCTAACATATATAATTCAGTAACCTTTTGACTGAAACTAATTAAAGTCAACCAGCAGCGCCAAAGCCATAAATGGGGCTGAAAAATAAAGATTTCTCAAAGATAAAAAAAACATCTCATTTGGCTGTGCACGTTAGCGGAAAAAAAAGAGGTAGTAACGCTAGCAGAGTAGACTAGCTATCTACACATAATTACGAGCGGTAAGATAAACTAAACAAGTCGTGTAACAAAGACACGTCCGTGAGAATCAAATATTAAGAACTAAATAGCTACTACGGAGCATACTTGAACTAAAGCCAAAAGGTCAGCCAAAAAGAACAATTCAGACGCTTAAAAGCGCACAAAAAAAAACATGAACTTCTGACCTCCGGAGTAAAAAGATAAGACCGTGTATAAATTAAAATACCCCATGGCAGTCAAGAGGCCTTTACTCCTAAATGATAAAGATACAAATAAGCCATGCACTATCTTGAAAAGTATAGTGAAGGAAAACCAAACCTGAAGGTAATCAGAGTCGCACAGCAGGAGCGGGTGGACCATATTTCACATTTTCCAGTTGAATAACAAGTGACTTATCTGCCAATACCCTAGACCCAGGGAGGATAACCCGAATCTGTATAGATCGGTGTGGATACCGATAAGAATCATTGAGACACAAACTGAGCCATTAACATAGTCAAGGCATTTGATAGGCTTATAAGGTGAGTGCATTGCATAGAAACAAGAAAACCCCATGAGACTTAAAAATCTTGAACCAAAGTTCAAGGATGATATAACAGGGATTACGTGGGCGTAATCCATTTTTAAGGGGGGTAGGCGTGCTGCGCTTTTAGGTTGCGTTTTACCGGGTTATTGCTCGTTTGATGGATTGTTTTGATTGCATGCTGGTTATGAATGAAGGACTCGTCCTCTTGATTGAATATGAGTACAATATATGAGAATTATTGGTACGTTAAAATATCAGTGAGAACTTGGTGAAGCCATAGATATGGCGTGGTGCTTATAAGCACAAATGGTGAAATAGAACTGTGGACCTTGGTTGGAAATTGACTATGTGTATTTCTACAACCACACGTTGGTTGGTAGGTATGTGTGTATGAATTGTGCAGAATCGTGTGTGTACTGTATTGGATGTACTTTGTGCTATGAATGAATGTTGTATGTTGGTTTTTATGGTGTGACATGTTGATTGTTGCATTGAGTGCTTTAAACACTTGAGAGGTATTTGGTGAGGTATACGTGAACTATCACATACGTATGTCCCTTGAGACTTGTGATATATACAAGTATGTGTGATTGGTTTGGATTGGAAAACTAGTGGTAAAATGGAAGGTTAGGAAGATGCTGGAACTTTAGAATTGATAGGATTAAATGGATTAGAACCTTGAGACTCGTTGGGTGGTTAGATAGAAATTCGATTGAGACAACTTCGGGACGAAGTTCTTTTAAGGGGGGTAGGTTGAAACACCCCTAATAATTAAAACACATTAAATTGAGAGCATGTGAGGTATGTTAATAAACCAGTCACATTACCGCTATGATACTAGGGGGTTATACATATATTATGAAAAAAAAGAGACACATATGATACTAATAAGTAGCGTGGTGAACATGTAATTCATGGAACACATAATGACGCCAACATGTGAGCAAAGGTACTATAACCGTTCAAGGTAATGTTGAGCCAATTGGGCATGGCATTGACAAACATTATGCTTTAAGATGATAAGCTAAGTTACACAACAGATAAAAACCAACATGATATATAATAATATGTCTGAAAATATGTTGTGTAACCGTTAAAAAAAACAACAAAACAGGTTATATATTAACGTGTCGGTGCTGATAACACACTTGGACAACACCCTCTTTCAGATTTCCTTTTATTAGTGCTCACCAATATAGATATTGGGCAGGACATAGTAAACAATCAGACTGACCCATCACGTAAAATTAAGTGTTCATGAAAAATAAACCCACCCATGTCTACTGAGTTCGAAAACTCTGCAAGCCCCATTAACCTCACTTAAATTACCCACTCACACTTAACAGTCTACTTAACTCTGTTCATGTCCCCATGCGATGCGTGTCGCTGATGGTTCCAACCGATGCCTCTGGTTTTTTTTATGTTCTCATCGATGTGCCCGATTGAGAAAACCCACCCAGCGTGTACCTCTCTCGTTGTCTCACGCCATGTGCAAACTCAGGAAAAAGAGAGCCAGTCAACTGTTTCATTTCCCACGCATGCAAGACCAGTCCTGCTCCCAATGTGCTCCTTGAAATTTCATGTCGATTCCCGGTGGAAGTTACTCTCTAACCTTCCCACGCATCTCATGACTGCTGCAACGGTAAGCTCCTCCTTCCCTTCTGATGGCTCCCGATGCTGTTGCTTGGGAAATCAGCCTTTCTGTCGATTTATGCTTCGTTCACATCTGCCCCATCAAACTCAAGTTTTGTTAACACCTTACTTGGCCTCTCTGTTGTACATCGACCCCTTATGCATGCATCTGAGCTTAGCCCTGTTCTTTCTCCTCGTGCATGCCAGAGGCGACCGTTTCAACCTCTGTCTGAAGTTAAGTGACAAATGCCCAGAAACTCTACTTGGGCGCAAGGTAACTCCCTGACTTCGCAACATTTCCTCATCGATTTCTCCTTGTTCTTCCTGATTAAAGATGCGCCCTTAATGTATATAAACCTCTGTGTTCTGTCCGAAAGTCGTTTCTAATCTCCCCTGGTTGTTCAACTTTTCGCATGCATGAGACCTTCTTGGAGACCTCCGCAAGGTTGCGCCAAAGAGATACCCAGAAACTCATCTCCTAAACTGTCCCAAAATCGAATGCAAGATGAGGCCACAAACAGTTTAGATCCTCGCCTTATTCTCTCTATTTTAGTGTCGTGGAAGTTGTTTGCTTACTCACCCTTTTCTCTTCCTTTGCTCTGCGTGAAAATGGCATGCAAGTACTCCAGCAACCCTCCGAGTTTTAGAGCAACGACCTACCTTGTAGTCTTTAAAAAACAACCCAAGGTAACTCCTCTAGACATTCGTGTATGCCCAGTAAAATTAACCATCTTCTCGGTAACTATAAACAACTAACCTGGGAAAATTCCTTCTGTCAAATGTCCGGTTATGGAGGACCCTGTTTTGGAGGGAAATCACCAGCTAAGGCTCAAAAGTAACTCAAGGAGTAATTCCCTCCTAAGAAGGGTAAGACCCACCGAGAAACCAGGTGAATTAACTTAATTTATTCATTTCAAATATACAACGAAATTGATCTCAGTGGCAGTGTTGTGTAGGGCCGGAAACTGCTGAAGGAAGGCTAAGGAATTACCGGAGAAACAACTTCAAAACCCCAAGGTTGTAACCCTCATCCCTACCTAAAAACCATGCTTGATATTGTGTAAACATTCTGTTCGAGGTAATGTTGATAAATCTGAAAAAAATATATGCTGGAGTAGTCTGTGAGCTATAAGGGTAACGTGATGGCTAAATGGTGGTCTAACCACCAGGGTTTTAATAAGGTTAAAACGTGCTTAAGGGTTACCGAAAAGAATAGGAAAAATCTATTGGTATTAAGACAGTAATTTCCAAAAAACCAAACTGGTTATGTGTTGGTTGGGGTGAATTAGCAGACCTGATATACTAGGAGCTAGTTATTGAGTTATAAGCTTTGCTTCTATAGTCAGGTCCTGTAAACAAAAATGATAGGAGGGATGTGAGTGTTGTATTTGGTTTGAAATAAACTTAAAACCTTACTGATGCATTTAACTGAAAGATGGTAAAACTCTGCTTGAAAACCATCTTGTTAATACTGATAACGATGTCCTGGAAAAAAAAGGGGCAACCTGTTGGGAGGCTAATACTTTGGCTAAAATGGTAGTCTAAACACCTAGCTTCAAGTGTTAAACTGGGCTTGAGAATTACCGAGAACAAGGGTGGAGGTCTGTTGGCAGTGAGCTGGGAATTCTTCAGATGAACCTGATTTTATGTTAGTTTAATGAACTAGCAAAGATAATGTTTAAAAGCTAATTACTGAGTTGTAACCTTGTCCTGATTGTCGGGGAACTTTGCTATTGTTCTGGGAAGTAGTTGACTGAGGTGATATGGTAGTGGTGCTGGCTTGAATAATGTCTTAAAGCTGTACTAAGACAATTACACACTGCTATTCGAAATATGTTGCTGGAAAGGACTAATGAAATATCTGTTAGTAAGCTGATTCAGTAACAGCAAAGGAGCCGGGGTAGTTGGGTTGGAATCCGGCGCTGCCTAGTGTTGAGTAGGAATGAAAACTGCTCTAGGATATTAGCTAGCAAGTTCCTGATGCCGTGGATAAATAATGTACCCATTATTCCAGAGCTAAACAACCCGTGGACTGATTCAAAAAAAACCTATATGAAGCGATTAATGAAAACAGTGCAGGAATGCGTTAGACTCTGCAATTCCTCTTCTTGGTAAAACCCGATGCAAAACATACTGAGGTTTGTGGTAGCTGAATGGTAGACTTAGAAAATTACTAACGTGTTAGACTAAGGGTAGACAAGTTGGGAACGCCAGAGAACACATTAACATATTAAGAGAGAGCAGTAGAAACTAGAAAGCAGAAACAAAACCTAATCTCAGTTGTACAGTTCGGTTTCAGGTTATTGGAAATCCAGCAGCATTAACGATGTGGTTTTAGGTCTGCTTTGAGTTAAATTCCTGATTAAACACTTAACTACATGTGCAGACAATGAGGTTGAAGTTGGGAGTTAGATTAATGTATAACGGGGGAAAAGAAGAGAGGATACTCAGTTAAGGGTTGCAGTTTTTCCCTACGGTGTATGTTTCAGAATACAAAAGTTCAGAAACGTTATAGGTGTTGAGTAGACTTGATTTTGGGATTAAAACCTTACTGGGACACCTCACTAAGTGGGTAAATATCTTGGGGGAATGATAGAAGATAGTCTAGTTAACTAAAGAGGGAGGAAAGCGGAAGTACACTTATGGGCGTTTCAGATTTTTTGTTTTAGGAAAAAATTGGTTACTACTGCATAACCTATTTTTAGAGAGTGTATGAGGGTGATATTAACTAGGTGATTATTCTAAAACATGGCTAACATACTCAGGTAGAGAAGGATTCACTTGGGGAAATTAAACACCAGTTTTAATAACTTAAACATGGAGTGAATAAAGACATAGGCAGGTTGTACTTTCAGCTGCTCTAGTGCTTTTCCTGGTTCTGTCTAGGTGAGCCCCAAGGTGGTTGGTAGTGCTGTATTAAGTTGGTTACAAAATTTAAAACTTGGCCAAGATGCCTAGCTAAGAGGGGCACATGTTAGGAAGATTAAAATTTATCTCCGGTGAACTAAGAATGAGAGGCGGTCAGGTTAATGTGTAGGAGTGTTGTTCTGGTTAGTGAGCTAAAAATCTTGACATAATGGAAACCTAGATTGTAGGTTAAAGCTGCCACAGTGAAGGGCTTGAATGTTGCTCTAGACGTCGCCCGAGGGAGGACTTATTATATAATATAAAGGTATACTAAGGTAGAAGGGAGAAGGACTATAATATAGTAAGATTAACTATTGGTAAAGGTTAGGAACTCCCATTAAGGTTTGGACTGTGGAACGGGATGTAAAAGTTAGAACAACTAAGCGGCAGTTTTCGAACAAGGAGAGTCGAGGGAGGATATAGGACTTGGGGATATGAGAGTCTAAGATTATAACAAGGAAAGTATAGCCAGATCATTCAAACAAGATGAACAAACAAAATAGAAACTAAATCAACATGGTACTACTGGGCCTAAAGCGGCTAGTCCGAATCAAAATAATGCGGTAGGGCTAGCAATGTCTGCTATAACATTTACACCTAACTCAACAGTCATAGTTAGAGCTATGAACCATAGTGTATGATCAAACGATCTAACCCGCTCGAATAATCATTACAGAGTGAGTCTCACGAGCAGCGGGGAACCCTTGTGCATATATTTGTGGCAACTAATATAAGGTATGGACATGTGTGGTTCGTATGTTGCCGTGTTACACGGCTTGTGTGTTGTGTGCTTTGTTTGACAATGACTATAAGACTATAGCATGAAATTGGATTGCTTCTTGTGGCTTGCTTATATGCTTGTTATATATCCTTGTGGCATATTACTTGCGCGCACACAATAGTTTAGTCCCTTCCTCGTTTATGGAACTCGAGATGAACCACAACGAACTATGAAAACAAAGAAAAACTCTATAAGGGGAACTCCTCTCTAGACCATTGAGGATGTACCATGACACCCACT
>CM041778.1:1053951-1146539 GCA_023374045.1 Limonium bicolor
TACCATAGGTAATTACTTTTGTCAGGTAAGGTAAGTACTAGGTCAGGTACACGTACCAGGTTACCGTTTGCAGTACAAAGTGAATTCAAAGTTACCATAGGTAATTACTTTTGTCAGGAAAGGTACACGTACCAGGTTACCGTTTGCAGTACAAAGTGAATTCAAAGTTACCATAGGTAATTACTTTTGTCAGGAAAGGTACACGTACTACCAGTACACGTACCGGTTGTTTGCAGTACAAAGTGAATTCAAAGTTACCATAGGTAATTACTTTTGTCAGGAAAGGTACACGTACCAGGTTACCGTTTGCAGTACAAAGTGAATTCAAAGTTACCATAGGTAATTACTTTTGTCAGGAAAGGTACACGTACTAGTCACTGTACACGTACCAGGTTACCGTTTGCAGTACAAAGTGAATTCAAAGTTACCATAGGTAATTACTTTTGTCAGGAAAGGTACACGTACCAGGTTACCGTTTGCAGTACAAAGTGAATTCAAAGTTACCATAGGTAATTACTTTTGTCAGGAAAGGTACACGTACTAGGTCACTGTACACGTACCAGGTTACCGTTTGCAGTACAAAGTGAATTCAAAGTTACCATAGGTAATTACTTTTGTCAGGAAAGGTACACGTACCAGGTTACCGTTTGCAGTACAAAGTGAATTCAAAGTTACCATAGGTAATTACTTTTGTCAGGAAAGGTACACGTACTACGTCACTGTACACGTACCAGGTTACCGTTTGCAGTACAAAGTGAATTCAAAGTTACCATAGGTAATTACTTTTGTCAGGAAAGGTACACGTACCAGGTTACCGTTTGCAGTACAAAGTGAATTCAAAGTTACCATAGGTAATTACTTTTGTCAGGAAAGGTACACGTACTAGGTCACTGTACACGTACCAGGTTACCGTTTGCAGTACAAAGTGAATTCAAAGTTACCATAGGTAATTACTTTTGTCAGGAAAGGTACACGTACTAGGTCACTGTACACGTACCAGGTTACCGTTTGCAGTACAAAGTGAATTCAAAGTTACCATAGGTAATTACTTTTGTCAGGAAAGGTACACGTACTAGGTCACTGTACACGTACCAGGTTACCGTTTTTTTAACTTTTAACCTTGTGGCTAGTTCATGACCAACCTCTATATAAGGGATGACTCCTCCATTTCATCTTCACACACTCTCTCTCCATATTCTCGAAGCTCTCTATTTCCTTACTCTCTTCCAACACTTATTTCGTTAAACTGTGCAAGCTCTCTCTCTAAACATGAGTCAATCTTCAGATTCCGATCATGAGTATGTTCCAATATCAAGCCCAGTAAGTATTTAGTTTATTGTCTTTGTTAATCATATTCGCACTAACATTTCATATTTCAATATTCATCTAACATTCTCTCGACCCTTATTGCAGGATAGTGACTCAACCACTGATTCAGATTGGGATGAATTTGATGAAGGCGTTCCGGATCATTATGCACAGATGGAGTACATGCAAGAGATGTATAATCGAGCTCCGGTGGTGGACACAGGTTACTTATTTCAAACAAACCAGGCCTTTAGGGGTAAAGAAGAAGCGAAAGCTTGGGTAGATAGTGTTGGCCATCCCAACCATATCTACACCATAATTCAAAGTTCTCGGGCGGGCCAAGATTTCCACATAACATGCGAGAGGTATTGGAAACCACGAAGGACATCACGACCTGGTGTCATCAACCGGCGCAGATCATCGGGTTCAAAGAAATGTGGTTGCCCTTTTAAAATTAAGGGGTATTACACAAGCTACGGGTGTTTCTTGCAAGTGGGTAACGGATGGCATAACCATGATCTCGCAGAGTGGGCAGAGGGCCATTTTGTGGGAAAACGCCTGACTGAGGCGGAGGAGATTATGATCGACCAGAGAACCAGAGTCGGTGTGCCCCCTGTGCAATTTATTCCGAGCTCACAACAATCAACCCAGAAACGTCAGCAACAAGGAAAGACATATACAACCGGATACAAAAAACAAAACTAGTAAATAGAGATGGTCGATCTATGGTGCAGACTCTGCTGAGTGACCTAGACAAAAACAACTACTACTACGATTACACTACAGATCCAAGTAAGTCAACTCAGTATGTCTCAAATAACTTCAATCATTTAGGTTTCATCTTAATTTGATAGATAACATGATTATATTTCACAATTTAGATGATCAAACACGACTTGGGTCCATCTTCTTTGCACACCCTACATCTAGATTACTGCTCCATGCGTTCCCGTATGTCATAGGCATTGATGCTACCTATAAAACAAACATAGCAAAAATGCCTTTGGTTCAGTTCATCGGGATGACGAGTATAGGCAAAAACTTCAGCATTGCCTTCGCCTTCCTTGTATCAGAAGCAACAGACATGTATGTGTGGGCACTTCAACAATTAAGGGACCTCCTCGGGCGGACTACAACCTCTACATTTATCACCGACAGATGTCTGGCCCTGATGAATGCCTTAGATGAGGTATTTCCTGAATCTCATCATCTACTATGTCGGTGGCACATAAGTAGGAACGTTCAGGGGAAAGCCGAGACTTATATGGGTGATAGAGGAAGGGCGGCGGCTGCAGTCCGAATGTGGACTTCGGTTGTCTACTCGAGCACAGAGCAGGACTACAACGAGAGGTACGCATATTTCAAGGAGACATACCAAAGCTACCCACGTTTCATTACGTATGTTGCATCAGTCTGGGAGAAATACAAGGAAAAATTTGTGGAGGCTTGGGTCAAGAATGTGTTGCACTTCGGCAACACAACGACAAATAGGTAAAATTGTTAATCTTGTAATGTTTAAGATAATACAGTGATTGTTATAGATCTATAAAACTTACTTAAACATTTGATAGGGTGGAGGCCGCACATTCTTCTCTAAAGGCGAGATTAAGGAGTGCTAGACACACTTTGGATGTAATCTTTCCAAAGATTCACGATCATGTGAATACAAGCATCCGGGAGTTAAAAAAGGATTTTGAGGCAGCCAGGACAAAACACAGAAGAGAGCACATGAGGGTTCCAATCGCTGACCTGATCGGGAAGGTTAGTACCCTTTGCTTAGATGAGCTAGTCAAGGAGCTTGGAAGGACGAATTATGTGCAAATGGACAGCTCAATCTGTGGATGTGACAAGGTAACCTCTCATGGATTACCATGCGCTTGTAAATTAAACTACATGCTGGATAGTGGTATACTATGCTCAAGAGGGATATACATCGTTTCTGGTATACCCTAAGCTGGGAGAAGCATGAATCGACGATTGATATGGTATCCTACATGGAGGAAGAACAAAATAGATGGCGACACATAGCTTCTGAGGTAGCACAGTCAGATGATCCTACTCTGATTGCGAATGTTACAGTCAACTCCAAAACTTCCTTCACCCAGATATGGTGTGCCAATTAGGAGAGCCGTTGGAACAGGTTGGGATTGGCAGACCTACCGGGCCCTCAAGACCAAACCGACGTGAACCTTCGTCTTGGGACGAACCGACCAAGGGCAGGCCAGTCACAAGGAGCGCCATCAAATAGAAGATCACGTAATAGAGGATCATCAAATCCGAGTCGATTCAAGCCCTTTGACGACTTCCCATACTACCAGAATTTCAACCCCAACCTATATCAATATATGACTGGGTATATTGATGTTCGTGGAGATGGGAATTGTGGTTTCAGGGTCATTGCTGACTACCTATATTCAGACAAGAGAGGTGGAAAGATGTCCGTGTACATTGTTCAATCACATGAAGAATCAAGCACCGGCGAATGGACTATACAAGGCCATTTTTAACGAAGGACCGTACAACGGCATGTTAAGAGCGCTTCATTGGAATTCAGGAGAGCCAGCACCTCAACATAAATGGATGCACACGGAAATGGGGTTGGTGATCGCGACAAGGTACACTTCGATAGTAGTTTTCTACTCTACTGTCTATGGGGGTGCGGCAAGTGCACATACCTTCCATCGATAATTATACCGATCGTGATAGCCCAAGAGGAGAGATCCACATAGGAATTTGCCCCAGGGTCATTTCATAAGGTTCGGCATGGTTCATGACTCCCCACTCCCCCCTGTCTATCCGCAGTGGTTCACTTATAGAAATCCAAACACTGTCGGACCTTGGATTCATCAATTACAATCTAGGTTAGATAGTTGGAGAAACGTTATACCTTAGTTTTTCATTAACTTAGTTGTTGTAACTTAGTCTTTCTTTAACTTAGTTGTTGTAACTTAGTTTATCAATAATTAGTTGTTTTAACTTAGTTCTCTTTAACTTAGTTGTTGTTTTACTCATATTGACTTAAATTTGGTTATTCAAACATCTATTATTTCAAAAAAAAGTGTCTCCCCGTAACATTCAAACTTATTCAACTAAGTTTGGTGAAAAAAAAAATTTGTACTGCGAATAGTAAAGTATTTGCTATTCGCAGTACAAATTAATTTTAAGTCAAATTAATAATATAAACACATAAAAATGTAATATAAACACATAAAAATGTAATCCAACACTTTTTTTTACAAAAAAAAGGTTCCTGTATTGATTCCAACAAAAAAGTAACTAGTAAAATTCGCTACTAATCAACTACAAACTACTTCGGTAAATTTACTTTCGATATCATTTTTTGAAAAAAAAAACACAGCGACACATCATTACATGTGTACAACGTCAATATGAATTAAAAAAATTTGTACTGCGGTGATTAGTAATTTTGTACTGCGAATAGCAACCCCCATAGTAAATTGTAAAATTTACATAACATATGAGGTATAGTGAGATTACCGAAAGTTTTGGGTATAAAATGGTATTTTATACACCTATGGGTTATTAGGAATTTATAGGAATTTATTTGGTTAAGTTTGGAGTTATAATGAACTATATATGTATAATATATAGTATTTATATCATTATCACCTTTTGGATAAATCTTTGGGATGAAAATGTGAATAACCGAAAGTATATGGTTAGAAATGATATTTATAACCTTTTAGTATAGTTTGGTGATTTTTAGAATAATATAAGAGGTTTTAATAAGATATGTGTAAATATATAGTTTTAATGACATTAGAAACTATATACTATAAAATGGGATCATTTTGCAATAATAGAAAGTTAATGGGCTGGAAATTAATTTAGGATAGACCTAGGGTCTGTTCGGTTATTTTGGGAATTTATAACTATAGGTTATAATTATATTAAGGTTTAAATGTTATAATATAAGGTATATGTTATAAGTGTAACAATTATATACCATTTGGGGTTAATGTGTGATTTTTGAAAGTATGGGTGAGATTAATTAAAACCGACAACTTATGGTGTTGTTTGGTATTTTATGACATGTTATAACTATAGGTTATAAATGATTTAATGATATAAATGTAATATATGTTATATTACTATAATGTAACATTATATAAATAATGTGGTGGTTTTGGTAAATAAATGAAAATATAAGTGCTATTCGGTAATATGAATATTTTGGAATGAGAATTTATAATATGATTTATAATGTTATAAGAGATGTAACATTTATAATATAAGAAATATTCATTAAAGAAGAATGAATATATTATAAGGAATTACCATATAATAAATGGTCCCATAATACGTATATATAAATAAATATATGTTATGGAGTGAGAAATACAATATGGTTCAATAACCATATAATATCATAATTAGAATGATATAAGATAAGGAGAAAAGAATTGAAAACATTAGTTAATTAAATTCTAATGTTATGTGTGTGTACATGGAATAATAAGCAATTATATAATTCAAAGTATTTTTAAATATGAATTATACAATGTTTTTCACTTGGATGAACTAACCTTAGAGAAATAAATACTAAGGTAGGATGTATAATATATGATAAAGATTATACATGCAATATAGTTTTAAAACTATATAATATACAAGTGTATTATAATATACATGCGATAATGAACGTATAAGTTTAAGTATATTAATATACTATGACGTTTACGTAATACTAATCCCGAATTAAACTGAAAACCCGAAGGACGCTATTAGTTAACAACGGGGAATAAACCGGGACGGATTAATAACGGTACAGGGTGCCATAGTGTATTGCTAGAGTGAGATGCTGATGCATAGTGTGATGCATATTACTAGATTGTTAGAGTCGTCTCGAGGATCACCAGAGGATTTAGCTGATTCATACTCCACGGTCCTATAATCCCGGTGCACGGTACGTTATTATGTGGCTTGATTGTCTCTGAGGATTTCCTCAATTCAGACATTTTGTGTGAAAATCTGTGATAAGATTGAATGTCTGCTTGTGTGACTTAATATGCATGAATTGTGTATTATCGTTGCTTTATTATTATTACTGTTGTGCGATAACAGTACTGTTCGTATATATGAACATATTATAAAACGAACTAGCGGCAATGATGCTATCTTATATGTGTAATATAAGGAACGTTAGAAAAACGTTGTAGCATTAGGATAATAAGATATATATATTATCAGAGACTTATATACAGAGCATTGGCCTTTTTAACGTCGCTCTTGTATCTAACACTGGATCCCGAGTCGACATACTCAGGATTGGACTAACGACCTTAGTCTGCTGTGTTAGGGAAATGGTAATGCGATGCGATGGTATAGATAAGTTAATCAATAGGATGTGGCTCTTGGTGAGAATTGTGATCAATTAACGATACTAGGATGCTGTGTGGGTATCCATAAGTATCAAGATAAATTCCAACGGACTACAGATGGTTTGTCGGTCAGAGACTCTACCGCTGGAGTGGCTACTGCCGTGGGTGACCCGCCATAAGAGATGGGTAACTTAGAGACGCGTCGTTTTAACGAGACGTCATCATTTGGTATGACTGAACAATTACGAACAGCTATATTTGCTCGTACAGTAGGCGAACATTATTTGGGCTGGTATGCCAAGACAGGAATCTATACTTGTTTATAATCCTCGGTGTTTCGCCTTGTTGTTCATTGGTTATGCTATGTGGTTATGTGATGTATGTTTGTGGATTTTGTTAAAATGAGTCATTGTACTCATATGTGTGTTGTGAATTGGTTTAATTGAGTCACTGTACTCATATCTATGTTGTGAATTGGTTGAGTCGAGTCGCTGTACTCGTGTGTGGATTATTGTGGATTGATTGGTTGAGTAGAGTCGTTGTACTTGAATATGAATTATTAAGTGTTTGGTTGAGTGGAGTCTTCGTACTCATATATGTGTTGTAAAGCTTTCAGTTGGTTTATTGTGGTGTGATATGTGAAGCCGGGGACTTGTTTGCTATATGAGTTTATTGCAATATGTTTATTGCTTTACAGTTTTTATATTAAACTACATGCATGAAAATGAATTGCATGCTCTCGACCAATTAACTGAGGGTCTGAGGGGGCATGACAGTCATGTAGTAACATACTCAGCAGGGGCTGATTCCATTCCACAAACAAATATTTTGCAGGTATGCAACTTCCAGTGTCGACAAAGAGCGGGACGCGCTGGGCAATGTAGTAACCGTTGTATAGGTTTGTACTATCGTATTTCGATACGAACATAGAAACATGTATAAGACTGGGATACTTAGAATGCTCACTAGGGTTGTATTTATGTTGGAACAGAAAGTTAAATCTATCTCTTGTTGTCACTGTGGGAAATTGTTTCGTATTATGAATATATCAGTAAGCACGTTATTACTCGTATGGGCGCGTGAGAACAGTGACACCACTAGTTCAATTGTTTAGATTACCACTGCGATTACAATGTTAAGTAAGACGATTAGAAGCCGATTAGAGTAGGGGTGTTACAAAGGACCCTAACCCCACACCACTTACTTGCTAAGTTTGGAATCGAGTGGGAGAGGACCCCTACTGGTACATTGACAATGGGTGCTCTAAACACATGATAGGAGACAAAATGAAGTTTTTCTCACTCGAACCAGGAAGCCAAGGAACTGTTTCCTTTGGCGACAACAAGAAAGGAAAAATCATCGGTGTAGGTAAGGTTGGTTTTACCTCAGAGTGTGTCATTGATAATGTTAATCTAGTTAATGGTCTAAAATTCAATTTGCTCAGTGTTTCATAAATATGTGACAAAGGCAACTCAATCCACTTCTATTTTACACATTATAGCATAGTAAGTCAGAGTAATGGTAAGGAGTTGTTATAGAGAAAAAGATGGAAAAATGTTTATGTGACTAGTTTGGAGGATATTGACAGTCTAAACCTTCCATTCTTGACTTCATCAATAGATGACTCCACACTATGGCACAAAAGACTAGGGCATGTAAGCGTATTATTATGAAGAAAACTTGTCAAGAAACAATTGGTGAGAGGTCTCCCTGAGATTAAAATTTGAGACCAATCTTTCTGATGCATGTGTAGAAGCAAACAAACTAAGACTTCCTTCAAATCAAAGAACATAGTAAGTACATTCAAGCCACTTGAATTACTTCACATGGACTTATATGGGCCTATGAGGAACAGAAGTTTTGGAGGAAATAGGTAAGTATTTGTAATTGTTGATGATTACTCACGGTTTGTTTGGACAATCTTTATTGCTTCCAAAGACGAAGTCTTTGAGAAATTTCACGCTTTTGCAGGAAAAGTCCAAGTACAGCTCAACCACAAGATTAAGGCGCTTTGGTCTGATCATGGGTCAGAATTCAAAAATCAACAATTCGTGGAGATTTGTGAACGACAAGGAATCAACCACACATACTCAGCACCAAGAACACCTCAACAAAATGGGGTAGTTGAGCGTAAGAACATCACTCTACAAGAAGTAGCAAGAGCCATGCTATTGGGGAGCAGTCTCCCTCAAGTCTTCTGGGCAGAAGCAGTGGCGATTGCATGATACATCACAAATAGAACGCTCATACGACCAATCCTCACCAAAACACCCTATGAACTGATCAAGGGAAGAAAACCAAACATAAGTCACTTCAGGATCTTTGGTTGTAAATGTTATGTCCACAACAATGAAAAGATATCCCTACAAAAATTTAATGCCAAGAGTGATGTAGCCATCTTCCTCGAGTACTCAGAAAGAAGTCGGGCATACAAAATCTACAACAAATGAACATTGAAGGAAGAAGAAAGTGAGCATGTAGTCTTTGATGAAGTTGAAGTTCATAAGATCAAAGAATCTGAAGTAGATGAAGAACTTGGATTTGATCTAGCTGAGAAAGATCATACAGACAATCCCAAAGATGAATCATCGATCAAATAAAACTTACCCGACAAGTCAGTGATAGGTCAATAACAAATCAACGAAGAAAATGACGATGTCAAAAGTACTCAATCACCATCAACCATTCATCAAGATCATACCACAATGTAATGCCCAACCTTATCCGGAAATTTTTTTTGCTCGGAAGCGAGACCCCAAAGGGCTCTTACGGATTAGGCTATAAGACCAATTAGGCATCACTGGCGTTGGGTCCAAAGACCCAACCAGCCTATTTCTCAGTGCAGATGGAACAACCATCCACTTAGCCACAAGCAGAGTCGAGAGTGGACTTAATCTCCCAACGAAAAGTTCCTTCACTAACTCACATTCCGTGGCCCAAATGCCTCGGACGAATGCCAGGCCGCAGCTCAGACTGAGTCAACTCCGTCCCTCTCCCTGCAGCCCGAGTACATGTGCGTCCCTTAGCGGCCGCATCGTCCTCGGCACCGTCGAGCCTCCAACAGTCCAACAGCCAAAGACCCCAACTAGTACGAGGCAACTAAGGGTCATCCTGATTGTATGACTCCTGCCACGAAAGGTGCAAGGGCATTGCACATCAGAGCCGTCTTACGGTTCAGCAAGTGTTGAGTCCTGGAACAGGGCGGAGACAGGGTGCGACGTGGTGTGCTATACTTGTATAAGGACCATCCTTTGGAAAACATCATTTTGGATATCTTCAAAGGAATCCAAACCAGAGCACAAGCTCGTGATCTCTTAGCCTTCTCAACAACAGTTTCACCTATTGAACCCAAGAATATAAAAGAATGTCTTCAAGACTCAAACTGGATTAAAGCAATGCAATAAGAATTAAATCAGTTTGAGAGATGCAAAGTTTGGCATCTTGTGCCCCGTCCCACACATTAAGGAGTACTCGGCACAAAATGGGTCTTTAGAAACAAGCTAAATGATATGGGAGAAGTTGTTAGGAACAAAGCTCGTCTGGTAGCTCAAGGATATCGTCAACAAAAGGGATAAACTTCCAAGAAACCTTTGCTCCAGTAGCAAGGATGGAGTTCATCCGATTACTAACTACATTTGCTGCACATAAAGGATTCAAACTCTTCCAACTTGACATCAAGAGTGTCTTCCTCAATGGGTACGTCAAAGAAGAAGTGTATGTTGAACAACCTCAAGGTTTTGAGACACAAGAAGGAACAGACATGGTACTCAAGCTTGACAAAGCTCTTTATGGGATCAAGCAAGCTCCAAGATCATGGTACGACCGTCTGTCCTCCTATCTTTTAGGAAACCACTTCAAGAGAGGTGAGGTAGACAAAACCTTGTTTGTTTACAACAACAAAAAGGATTTCTTAATTGTGCACGTATATATTGATGATATAATCTTTGGAGCCTCTAATGAGAAGTATTGCAAGAAATTTGAGGCATTGATGAAAAAGGAATTTGAGATGAGTGATCTAGGGGGATTAAAGTTCTTGGGACTTCAAGTCAAGCAGGATAACGAAGGGACTATCATATCCCAAGAGAAGTATGTAAAGGATTTGCTGAAGAGATTTGGAATGGAGGCATGTAAACCTTTTGACACACCTATGGCAGTTGGCACAAAAATGGGCATCATGACTGGTGACCGACCGGTCGACCAACGATCGTACAGGGAGATGATTGGTTCTCTACTATATTTAACTACTAGTAGACCTGACATCATGTATAGTGTTTGCTTATGTGCCAGGTTTCAAGCAGATCCAAGAGAAAGTCACCTCACAGCTGTGAAAAGGATCCTACGCTATCTCAAGGGGACCATGAACCTTGGTCTCTTCTATCCTAATTGTAACATTGTAGGATTTTCAGACGATAGAAAGAGCACGTCAGGGACAACATTCTTTGTTCGATCATGCTGGATCACATGGGGATCAAAGAAACAACAAAGCGTGACAATCTTGACTGCTGAATCTGAATACATAGCCGTAACAAGTTGTTGTGCTCAACTCTTGTGGCTCAAACAACAAGTTGGTGACTATGGTGTTAGAACAGGTACGTTGCCTATTATGTGTGATAACACAAGTTGCCATCTCTATTTCCAAAAATCATGTGCATCATTCTCATACCAATCATATTGACATTAGACATCATTTTCTTAGAGATTGTTGTGAAAAGGAATTAGTTGGCTTAAAGTACATTTCTACCGAAAACCAACTAGTAGACATTTTTACTAAGCCACTAAGTAGAGAAAAATTCAAGAAGATTGTTCATGATCATGGAATGATATTCATTAATCACAATTAGGCTATCTTTTGATTTCCATGATTGGTCACCGACACTTGAGCAACACCTTTACTTAGTCGTTCAGTAGTCAACGTACAATTTAAGGCATGGAAGCTATGTCAAATGATTACTTGAGACAGATATGTTAGCATTTCCTCAAAAGCAAGGTAGAATAGAGAGAGAGTGCAATGGATAGAAACAGGAAAAACTCAACGGATCGATGACAAACTTTCACGAACGTTGCCCATTATGAATAGTACCATTGGACATGTCAATGAGAGGACGAGGAGCGGTCACCGACCGCTACTCGATATCTATAAAAGGGCAATGAGAGTCTTGCTCTCATCACGCTATTTTCCCTCATTCTCTAAACTTTCCAAGCATTCAAGCAACTTCTCTTGTTCCTTACAAACACTCTAGAAAGCTTTGTGTGAAAAAATTACTCTGCCTCACAACCAATCTAAGAACTCTTCGATTAAAAAGTTAGTAAATTCCAGCGATTCCTCAGATCAAAAATAGCACCAAAATCTGCTCTTCGTTCCAAGAAGAAGGCTTTTCTCAAGGAGGTTGCTCCAGCACAATTGGCCGACATACAGCCGACAGAATGTCTCAGAGAATCACCGCCCCCTAGTCTATTTAAAGAGGAGGAAGACCAACTTGTTTGTAGGGTGATGGATGAAGGCGAGTTGCGACAAGAAGAGGTACTCTTTATAAGCTCCCATCTACCTAAAGTCCACCATCTCATTCAAACCGAAATCCTCAAACCCAAAATTCTTCCTACTCAAACCCATACCGAAGAACCAGTCATGTCGTCTCCAGCTCCATCACCAAAAATCACCACCAAGCAATCCAAAGCCAAAAATCCCAAGGTCTCCAAAGACCAAGACCTTTCTACTGCTACAACAAGTCGTGTAACTCGCGTAACTCACGCCTCCAAACGCACCAAAACCCAGCAAGAAACTCCACAAAAGCCCACTCTACACCTGAAGGTGCACCACACAAATTGCACTTCACTGATGACGAGGAAGCTACTCCCTCAGCTGTGGTCGAGGCAATCATCCACCAGCTGGAGGACGAAGAAGTACAAAGTGACAAGAAGTCACAAAAAGACACTACAACAGAAGAAAGGGGTCAAGAAGAAGGTATGACCGCACAAGACTCAGAGGAGGAAATTGAGCTAATCGCTCAGACTGCGGCACCAATCACAGACCAATCGCCGACACCTCAAAGATCTGGTCATGAAGATGAGAGCAACACAGAGTCCTCACCAATCATACCAACGATAGAGCAGCGTAAGCAATCCGCACAAACCAAAGGCAAGCAAAAGATGGTGTTGTCACCACGTGCTCAAGAGCTCGAGGAGCTCTTCCAAGCCAAGAAGGCGATTGTGAAACCACAACCACCTCAAACCTTCAAGCACCTAAAGAAGCTCAAGGAGTTAGAGCCAGCCCTGATAAAGGCCGAGAACGTCAACGACAAGTCCTGTCCAGTCTTGCCAAAGACGTTGGACTTGGACTGGATGGACAAGATGGGTCTTGGACAGATCCAGGAACTGCTGGAGTTCCAAGGATAGGTAGACTTCTTTCAGGAGCCTGTCGCCGTCCACACCGAGCTGCTCAAAGAGCATATGTGACATCTTCAACCACTCCAGAGCGATGATAACGATGACTACCTCATCTCCACAGTCGAAGGTGTCTCCATCAACATCACAAAGTCTTGGATCTACAAGACTTTCGGTTTAGAGCCAGAAGGGTTAGTTGTTCGAAAGGACACAAGCTGGAATGACTTGGGTCATCAAGGAGGGAAAATGGTCCAACTGCTCAACAAAGGGACCACCATGAAGAACTTCCATGCAGTTGAGATGTTTATCCCCGACAGGGTTCTATTCAATATCCTCACCCACAACATCACCCCACGGAACCAACACACTCACATCGCCAATGCTCAAGATGTGAGACTGTTATATGCACGCAAGACAAAGGAGAAGATTGATCTCTCAGTGATGATCCTGCTCACCATAGAGGAAAGTCGCTATGCAAACCAGGGTCTGGTGCACAGGGGAGTGGTCAGCGCAGCACTACAACAACATAGAGTGGACACCAACCGGTTCCACGAGTGTGCGCGCACCTCTTAGGACTGCATCTGCTTAGAGATAATGTCCAATATGGGGATAAAAACTAAGGGGGATAAGCTAGTGGTCGCTCAGAAGCCCACCAAGAGCGAGGACTCAAAGTCAGAGCCTCAACCAAAGGCATCAGCACTCAAGAGGAAGCAATGTTTCTCACCGGTCCATGACAGGTCGGGGACTAGTCTAGATACTTTAGCTTGAGATGTTCCAAAGAGTGTGAGAGTTACTCTCACTGCTGTGCGGGCTGTCTCCAGAGAACCTAGTGTTCATCACATGGTTCAAGGAGCTATAGACTTCATAGACTCCCACCTCTAGCCTGAGTGTTCTTTGTCTCTTAGAGACACGAGTGAAAACCGTGAGGGATTAGTCTTAGGATAGATTTTTTTTCTTCGTTAATGTTCACTGCCATTGACTGTCTGTTTCAAAGTAAAACTTTTGATATTAATGACAATGCAACGGTTACTTTGTCTCTTGAATGATATTTTATTGTTTACGAAATAAGTTATTGCAATGGTTGCTTCTTCCTTGATTAAAAATTACAAATGATCAGAGATATCTAGTTCCATCCATTCCACTAATCCGATCTCCAAACTTGACACCTAAAAAGCCTACAAACATAGCCCACAAGACGTAGCACCTCATTTATTACATCTCACCGATCATTCGTTGAGCATATCTTTGAGCGTCTATACATACTTGCTCAGTCCATTTGCCACTCGCGATCATTACTTCACATCTCACAAAATGGCACAAACTCCACAAAGCTCGTACAACTCAAATGAGAAAACAATCCAGTTCACAATTTGCAAGATTATGTTCACACGACATCCCAAGAAATATGTCGCCAAAAGCTATATTCACCCGGACTCTGATTCCCTCAAAACTTTATCTAGGACCTCCAGTGGTACTCCAACTCAGTCTCGAACTCCTCACTGCATGAAGTTCGCAGTCGATTTTGATGAATCAGATCTCTCCACCACAGCTGAATGATAAGTGTGAAATACATCTACTTTTAGGGCTATAATTCTTCCTAATTTTCATAACTATTCATGTCATATTTCTCACTTATCATATGATTTTCCTTAGATTTGTGTTTATATTATAGTTGATGCATATTATGTGTCAAATGCAGAAAAAAGTCTTGACATTACATTTTTTTTATCTTATGTACAAAACGGCTACAGCAATTCACTCACAACAATTATGAATCATGACATTATTATTATATTCATCACTCACATCAACATTAACTCATGATTGAAGTGTTAATTATTCACGTTATCATTTGCTCATGATTAATCACCATTAGATGCATACTCAAGGTAGTTGAATTTAATCATGTGTTAGGTTTGGAAAGCGGTGCCGCATGACAACAGAAGGAGTTACTCACCATTCATACTTACAATTCACCCATATATTATACATCATGATCTATCTCTTGGACGGGCAATGCAAGTCATCATTAGCAATTAATCACTCACATACATGATTATTGTCCATCATATCATCATTGTTGTTGTACACAAATCTTCACTTGCTTATTCAATCTCACGTGTACCTGCATCAAAGCTTGAGTACGCTCAGCCATGCACTCACGGCAAATGCTAATTGTTGTATGTCACTAATTAGTATTAATGTCTTTCACGTTAATATTCACTAATTGCTGCACGTGACTACAAAAGAGAGTCGGTTGAAGATATAAATCAAAGGATGGCTACTATATAAGACAAAAGCTAGGGTTGGAATTGGGGAAATTCACACGCCAGGCACGCATGCCGTGCCTCTCACCTGAGGCTTAGGCCTCCTTTCTCTCACACCCATACAAGTCCACTATTGTTACATCCCACACTTCTGACAGAGGATTAATGCAGAGACACGTGATGATGGAAATCGGAGCGAAGTTCTTCTTACAGAGTTTCTTCTTCCCTTTTCACTAATCTGTTCAATGTGTTATTCCTTTGCTGTTTTTGTTTTTTTATAGTCATGTTAGCGTAGTTAGTTTAGCTCCCCGTATTGGGGTAGCAGACCGGATCTTTAAATTTATTTTGTAATCTTTTCTCGAATTCATTATTGCAATAGTTTAATTCTAGTTCTTCATGTGCTTTAATTCTCTAGCTAATTATTAAAGCAATTCTTGTAGTTTTCTAATCAACACGCTAGAGCTGAGATAGATAACAAGACACAGGAATTAAACCTGATTAATGACTAGAAGCGTGATCCAGCCTATAGGTTAATCGGTCTCAAATAGAAACTGTTCTTTATGCGATTAGTTGTGTTCGGATTAGAGCATTAGTCTGCTGCTAGTTCTAGCAACTAGTTAGGATTCGTTAGACTTAGCCGTTGATGAATTAATTATAGTTTCTGAGTTTATTGTAGAATTAGCGAAGAGTTTATTAATAGATTAGAAAGTGAAGGTTTGCAGAACAATCCGGGGTGCTTCCTTTTATTTAGAGTTTTACTCTTTATTTATTTGTTTAGTTTATTTTATGTTATTTTGTTGAGTCTTTCTTTTTATTAAATTAAGTAAACCTGAAAAAGTGATGTCTCCTATTTTCTTAGTTTAGTTTCTCAGATAATTAATAAATTGTCAATTAATTGAATGAGGTCCCTGAGATCGATAACCCCCACTTAATTCACTGTTTCGCAAAACGATAGGTACACTACCTAGGTAGAGATATTAATATATTAATGCTAACACTAAATCACCCTTGTTCAAAGCTTTTTCAGAGGATGAACCTTATGGCCTAGATGTCACCGAATGGGATACAAAACACATCACTCTATCTAGCTTATCTCGATCATAGTTGTAGTTTGTAATCTATGGAATGTCATGGCCTTTTCAAAAACTTATGTCGTCTCGTTGCTCCCTATTTTTGTTGTATGGAAAAGGGGGAAAGAAAGATATGTACTTGTGAACCTATGATCATCTTTCCTTGTGTTATGTAACTATCTTAGCGGAGAACTCTCTACTATGGTTATAATATAAAAGTTGTCATCTTGTGTTATCTTCTGTTGTTCAAATTAATCTTTAAACCCTTAACAAACTCAGCAGGAATCCTTCTTAGGGGGAATCACTCAAATTTTCAAAGTGCCAAGTACATATAATTTCGTATTTGAAACACCCTAAAGTAGCGTGGCGAACATGTAATTCATGGAACACATAATGACGCCAACATGTGAGCAAAGGTACTATAACCGTTCAGGGTAATGTTGAGCCAATTAGGCATGGCATTGACAAACATTATGCTTTAAGATGATAAGCTAAGTTACACAACAGATAAAAACCAACATGATATATAATAATATGTTGTGTAACTCTTAAAAAAAAAAAGAAACCAAAAACAGGTTATATATTAACGTGTCGGTGCTGATAACACACTTGGACAACACCCTCTTTCGGATTTCCTTTTATTAGTGCTCACTAATATAGATATTGGGCAGGACATAGTTAACAATCAGACTGACCCATCACGTAAAAATTAAGTGTTCATGAAAAGTAAACCCACCCATGTCTACTGAGTTCGAAAACTCTGCAAGCCCCATTAACCTCACTTAAATTACCCACACACACTTAACAGTCTACTTAACTCTGTTCATGTCCCCATGCGATGCGTGTCGCTGATGGTTCCAAACGATGCCTCTGGTTTTTTTTCTGTTCTCATCGATGTGCCCGATTGAGAAAACCCACCCAGCTTGTATCTCTCTCGTTGTCTCACGCCATGTGCAAACTCAGAAATAAGAGAGCCAGTCAACTGTTTCATTTCCCACGCATGCAAGACCAGTCCTGCTCCCAATGTGCTCCTTGAAATTTCATGTCGATTCCCGGTGGAAGTAACTCTCTACCCTTCCCACGCATCTCATGACCGCTGCAACGGTAAGCTCCTTCTTCCCTTCTGATGGCTCCCGACGCTGTTGCTTGGGAAATCAGCCTTTCTGTCGATTTATGCCTCGTTCACATCTCCCCAATCAAACTCAAGTTTTGTTAACACCTTACTTGGCCTCTCTGTTGTACATCGACCCCTTATGCATGCATCTGAGCTTAGCCCTGTTCTTTCTCCTCGTGCATGCCGGAGGCGACCGTTTCAACCTCTGTCTGAAGTTAAGAGACAAATGCCCAGAAACTCTACTTGGGCGCAAGGTAACTCCCTGACTTCACAACATTTCCTCATCGATCCCTCCTTGTTCTTCCTGATTAAAGATGCGCCCTTAATGTACATAAACCTCTGTGTTCTGTCCGAAAATCGTTTCTAATCTCCCCTGGTTGTTCAACCTTTCGCATGCATGAGACCTTCTTGGAGACCTCCGCAAGGTTGCGCCAAAGAAATACCCAGATACTCATCTCCTAAGCTGTCCCAAAACCAGACGCAAGGTGAGGCCACAAACAGTTGGATCCTTGCCTTATTCCTCTCTGTTTTAGTGCGGTGGAAGTTGTTTGCTTACTCACCCATCATTTTTCTTTCCTTAGCTGCCTGAAACTGTTATGCGAGTGGCCCAGCAAGGCTAGGGATTCTAAAGCAACCCTCAGTTGCAACTCACCCTCACAAATCCTCTAAGGTAAAACACTTTAGAACCCTATGTTGTTTGGAATGTCGAGATCGTCTTTGAGTACTGATGAAAACTTATAGATTAACTCCAAGATGGATGAACTGGTAATGACTGTGTAAATCTGGTTACGAACTGCTTAAACAACAGCAGAAAACTTGAATTTACCTGGATTGAAACTAGTGTGCCTTAGTGTCGGTTGAATGAACAAAAAAGGAACTGATGAAAGAGGAGGTATTCATAGCGTGTCTCAGATTTTCTGCAACTCACTGCTTCTGTATGATTTATGTTCAGAGGGGTTGTGAAGGTGGTGTTGGGCTGATTAAGGAACCCACAACCTTGCTAATTCAACTAACTAGGTGTTAAGTCAAACCTTTCTAAAACACTTAAGCAAAACTATAAACACTTGGGAAGGGATAGGGATCAATGTAATGTAGCAGAGGAGAAACCTACTGCAGTGGTGTTTCAGTTTTCGGTTTTTCAGTCCTTTTCAGTTCTCTAGTCAGTACGCTGATAATTCCGTAACACTAGCAAGTTGTTTTGGGTTGGGTGGATTGTAGAGTCTTGACAAAAGCACTTAACTATGTGAGTGAATAAAGTGGGAGAAAAAAAAATTGAGAGTTGAACTCATGGACAAGGAAGGATAAAGGATAAGGTATATCAGTGGCTATACTCTTTATTTACTGCAGCAACACAGTTTTGGTACAAGGGATTTTCAGTGGCAGTAACAACAATGCCGTGGGCCTATTCTGAGGATAGAATCATATCAACACATCTAACTAAGAAGTAAAACAATTTGGAGAAAAAGAAAGAAACTGAAGCACCAAATTAGTAAGCAATAGAAAAAGAATGCATCAGTTCAAGATTGCTGTGGTCTTTCAGTTCAGTTTATGTTCCAATCTCAGTATAATGAAGTTGCAATAGCTTGACACAAGGTTGTTGGGGTCTGTCTTGGGTTTAAAATCTCAACTACACACTTAGCTAAGGGGGGACTCAAGGTCAGACCCGTGAACAAATTAAAGCGACAGAAATGAAAACTGGGAGTAAAACCAAATCAAACTTTCTGTTTCGACCTTACAGTTTTCTTCAGTTCTGTCCAGGGAGTTTAGTGGCCTTATAATGGATCTAATACCCTGCTAATATAATCTACTAGGCAGGCATGCTCATTTGGAATACTAGGAACCCGTTAATGATCTGACAGAAGGAAAAAAAAAATATTGCCACCGACTCTATTCCTTTTCAGATTATAAATGTTGGGCTATTTCTGTGTAGCCAAGTGCAGAAGGTGTGTGAGTGTTTCTTTTAGTTTAGTCTTGAGTTTAAAACAGTGTTAACACCATAACCAGTTGGGTAGAGGATAAGAGAATGGTAATGGTTGTTTAAGAGTTTAAAACTGTATTAGAGTACATAAATGAATCACTAAACAAGTTGGGGAGATAGGAGATGGGTTAAGTGGCAGAGACAAAGCAACGACAGAGAATTCATCAGTTCCATGGTTCAGGTTTTCAGGATTAGTTTCAGTTTCTACAATTTATGGTTCCAGTAAAAGCAAGTTTCAATAGGATTAACAGTGTTATCTTGGGGTCTGTTTTTGAGTTCAAAATTGGATAAAACACTTAACCATGTGGCTAGACAATGTGGGGGAAAGTAGAAATTAGATCAAAGAACGAAAAGAAAGACAAAAAAAAATATATACCTGTTGCACGTTTCAGTTGCTTTTGCCACCATGTTCAGTTTCTGCGTAAGTAACTTTCAGGGATGTGTCCATGTGGCTTGGGTCTGTCTTGAAGTTAAAACCCTGATAAAACACATAACTAGTTGTGTAAGCAATTCGGGGAAGAACTGAAAGTCAAATCGTAGACAAAGAACAGGAACAAGATAGAAGAAAGTTTATCAGTTAGTTTCCATTTCTGAAACTCTATGAGCTTCTGTGTATTAACTTCCTGCAGTAACCTAGAGGCTGTATCAACTTAGGGACCAACCTAAGAGTTTACCAAACGTGAGGCCAAGTGCAAACCAAATAAAACAGTTAGCCACATAAGAGAATAAGGAAATAGGTGCATCAGTTCACGCCTTCTGTTTCAGTTTTAATTTTCTTCAGTTGCTGAATTTCTAATTTTAGTACAAATATGCTTCAGCGGGAATAATAGTATTGTTTGGGATTGTTTTGAGGGTTAAGACTATACTAAGATGCCTAACTAAATAGCTAGACATTCTAGGGGGAGCTAGGAATCAAACTCGTGAGCAAGAAAGAAATGAAACAGAAGGAAGGAATATCAGTTTATGATTTCAGTCCCTGTACTATGCTTGTTTCAGTATAAGGTTGCACTAGTGAGGGTAAGGCAGTTTTCTTTAACTGCTGAAACAACCTAGTACTCACTAAAAAGACAACTGAACATGTACTAACCACGTAGGTTATCAATGAGGTGAAGTTGAAACTCAATTCATGAACAAAACAGAAAATAGATCACAGAACAGAAAAGAAAGACAAGAGGAAAAGAAATACTCCAGTTTCATAGTTTCGGTCTTGACTTCCGTTTCAGTTCTGTATAACTTTGTACAGCAAGTTTAGGAGGAGCTGTAGTGAGTGCCAATGAATCTAAAACACCCCTGGCATACCTTAGTAAGCTTATAAGCGCCTAAGGGAAAGGTTAGAGGCCAGAGTAGTTCACAACCAGAAAGGATCAAATAGAAACACAGCTTCAGTTTTGGTTTGTCTTTCTGTGGCTTTTGCCTCTGTATAACTGAAATACCAGGAGCATAAGAGTGTTGCATAAGCTTGTTACTAAACCCAATATCTAGCTAATACCTCTAAGTAAATCTATAGAATAAAATCGTGTGGATGTAGAAACTGATAAGCAAACTGAAGGGGAAGGGATGAATGAGTACCACACCGACACTGATTCAGATTTTTGTAATATGTTGTTTCTGGATAGCCCTGTTACAGCTGGCTTAAGAGGGTGGTGTTGAGTTGATAATAAACCCAAGTCAGTACTAACATGTCTACTTAAGTCGCTGTACTCATTTGGGAGTTTAGGAACCAATTTAATAAACTGTCAGAAGAAAAAAAAACAAGAGATGCAGCAAATGCTGTTTCGGTTTCAGGTTTGTTAGCTGCTGTTCTGTGTGGTTGGGTACAGAAGTTAGGAGAGTGTTTTAGGGGGGATAGTCTTGAGTCTAAAACATGGTTAACACCCTTAGCTAGTTGAGTAAGTACTGTGGGAAGAATGGAATATCGGTTGAACTGAATAGATCCAAGAACCAAGGAAGAATATGTACAATATTGTTTCAGATTTCATTAAAATGGTAGTTCTGTATAACTAGTTTACATGGGTGTTATGAGTGTGAGGTTAGGTTGATAATGAACCCAAAATCCTCCTAATACATCTAGCTAAACGTACAAAACAACGTGGGAAGTTTAGATGCCAAAAGATACATTAAAAGTGTGACAAGATAAGGTTATATGCGAGAACCATATTTCAGTTTGGAAACCTTGTGTCTCGGTACAAGTAAGTTATAGACATATTTTAGGAGTTATTGTGCTGACAATGAACTGAAAACATAGCTATTTAGACAGGTATGGAATATGCCTTAGACCAATAAAGGGTCCATCCTAGATAAACTTGTAACATATTAGTGCCGAGAGTACTCTAAACCATCTGCTAGTGAGAAGTACTTAGTAACGTGTAAAACGTCGATGTAAATGCCCTAGGTGTAGGCTAAGGCTTAAGATTAATACTTGGAGAATCCTAAGGGCTAACATCAGTTGAGCATTCAACAAAGAAATTCACCTAAGGAACAGCCCCGATAAAATGTGATAAACTAAGAGGAATGTCACAAGGGTCATCACATGGAATTATGAACTGACCAATCGTTTTTAATTAACGTTAGGGCCGTAACGAACGCCAGCTGGGACTCCATGTGTGTGTGAGACAACTCTTGCTTCTAAATCAGGTATGGACATGTGTGGTTCGTATGTTGCCGTGTTACACGGCTTGTGTGCTGTGTGCTCTGTGTGAAAAGACCCTAAGATCAATGCATGGAATTGGATTGCTTGTTTATTATGTTGTATGATTTTTATATCATTGTTGTGTATCATTGCGCGCACACAGTAGTTTAGTCCCTTTCGCGTTATGGAACTTTGAGATGAAACACAGCGAACTATGTAAACAAAGAAACTACATAAAGGGAAAACTAAACGAGAACCACAACGAACTATGAAAACAAAGAAAATGCTATAAAGGGGAACTCCTCTCTAACTATGGAGGACGTACCATGACACCCACTATGGTGTCTATTCATTAATGTTAATGAAGAGCAAGTCTCCTTTGGTGAGACATGACGAACCACGTAGACAAAACAAAAGAACTATACAAAGAGACGAATCCTCTCTAACCTTAGAGGACCGCTAATGACACCCACTATGGTGTCGAGATTATAATGATAATGAAACGAAAAGTATCAACTGTGAAACATGAGAATAACCCGGGAAGACAACAGCTCGGCCGCGCGGTATGATGATCGGGAGTTGGTATCTGCATCAGATCCTTCGACCGTCTATGATGGAATATATTTTGGTGAAGCACATCCCGGAGTCCAGAGGTGACTTCCGCTTCCTTGACCCTGGGTGTCGGGAATGGGGGAGTGACAAATTGGTGAAGCTTATCCTGGAGTCTAGAGGTGACTTCCGCTTCCTTGACCCTGGGTGTCGGGAATGGGGGACTAGCTATGGAGGAGACGTCCTCCAACGTGCGGTGATAAAAGAATTCACAAATAATCCTTAAAGAAACAAGGAACGATTAGCACCTGCATAATGATGTCTCGGGATCTAATCTATATCCCCTGATTCAGTGCCAGAGAATAAAGGGAAACTTGTGTAACGAGACCAAGCAAACAAGAGAAAGTCACAAATGTGATCCTTTAAGAAACAAGGAATGACTAGCACCTACATAATGAAGTCTCGGGATCTAACCTATATTCCCTGACTCGGTGCAAGAAAAGAAAAGAAAACCTGTGTAATGAGAACGAGAAAACGATACGTAATCTCTTGAATGATCCCATAGTGAGGATCGACGGTATAATATACCTACGCACACGTTGTATCATGTACTTGATTGTTGTTGCTACATTAGCAGCTTTTGTGCTTGGTTGCTTATTGACATTGCTATGCTACTTGCAAGTTGTGCTTGGTTGCTTGCTGATATTGCTATGCTACCGATGAGTGTGTATGATATTATGATGTACTAATGTGTGCTTTACTGCTTTAACATAGCATGTAAAATTGACTTAATAATATTCGACCAAGTAGTCGTGTGGCCCGGTAACATGCGGGCTTCACACGTTCATACTCAGCGTAGTTTGCTGAGTCCTTTACACCCAATTTTTTTCCAGGTCTTGTGCCAGACGAGAACGGAGAGTAGGCAAGGGTGACTACCATAGGGGTAGTCCACATGGCAAGACTTTAAGTAGTAATCTTACTTATGTATGAGTTATGTTGTTTAAGTTGTTAACTAAACTGTAGATGCTCGGTACTTGAGTTGTACTTTATATTGTATTTGGATTTCGTTAAGTTGGACTTCCAGTCATACAGACCGTAACTTGGAGTTAGTAATGAGGACTGTCAACCACGTGGGTGGTTGGCGACTGTGACACCCGGATGGAGGTTATTCCGCTGCAAGCTAGTTTACATTATCGTCGGGCGTTTCAATTAATCTAGGGACGTTTTATTCGGGGGTGTTACAGTATTGGTTGTCATCATCAAAAAGGGGGAAATTGTTAAGTCAAGATCCTTTAGTTTTGATGATAGCAAACCTGTGTTGTTTATCTAATATGTTTGCTAAGCTTTAAGATTCAGATAAACAGGTTAAGGAGTGGCTTAGCACGCAAGGTGGCAAGTGCACTCAGTTCGTGACATGTGCCCAACCAGCCGGGCATCTGTCTAGAAGAGCTCACGCCAGAACTTCTAGTACACACAGGAAGTCAAGCATCACACAACCATATCTCTCATACATCAAACTTAAAGCAAGAACAAAATACTACAAGAGAATCACAAACCTATGCAGATCTTCACATCTACATAAGCAACTAGCTCACGACAAAAAGCATAACTAATTAATGTGCAAGGCAACAAGAGGGATACTAATACACATTATCACGTAGCCATAATGAAGCCTGAAGAGAGCATTTATGAGCATTAATGAGCAAGACAAAATCAGGCAAGTTGAGCACACAAGTGGTGCTCGACCAATCGAAGAAACTGTCGCCGACGTGCTCCAATCACAGGCGACATGTGTTCCTGCTTTAGATCAAGTTGAAGATTATATTTGCAATGGCTTATGCAAAAGAGAAAAATAGTAATCGATTCCTAGAGTCTAGGTGATCATAGGCTGTTAGTTATATCCTAACTAACGTGTATAAATACGTACATTTATGTCTCATGTAAGTAGCTTGAGAGATTGAGAAAAAGAAGAGATACTCTGAGCAAGTGTGGGTCAGACTAAAAGTGTGTGTAAAGGCTAGAGAGTTGGTGAGCTAGGTAGGACTGAAGTTAAGTGACAATACGTTGTGTTATTGATAGACTGACCAGTCGGGAAACGGTTGGGGAACTATAGGCCGACTGTCAGGAGAGGGTAGAGGACTTAGGGATAAAATCCTAAGCTGTCCTGGAGTTTGTGTGTGGGGCAAGGGAGATTGAGTGAATTTCTTTGTGTAAATTCTCAATCGAAATGGAGTTTCCAGTTTGAGTTTATCCTGTGTCTTTCCTCAACTATCAAGTAGTTTTATTAAGACAACGATACGTCCACGATCAATCGAGGACGTATCAGGAGCGCTAGTCAGTTTTATTGATGACTTATTTATGGAAGGGGGGAATCTTTAAGTGGTTATGTTTACTTCTTTGTTTTGTTTTTTTGCACCACAGGGTTTTCTGAGCAAAGTTTTAATAAGGATTCTATAACGAGATTTCTGTACGAAGAGGAATGCTATGATGTATATGGTCGAACTTCCATTTCATGGCGTTCAATGAAGCAGACTATAGTGGCAACTTCATTAAATCATGCCAAATTGATTGCTCTACATGAATCGGGAAGAGAATGTGTGCGGCTCATATTAGTTATCCATCATATATTAAGTTTTGTGATCTTCAGTCAGATTCAAAGAAGCCGACGGTGATATGCAAGGATAATTATGCGTGCATTGCATAAGGGAAGGATGCATCAAAGGTGATCGAACGAAGTATATATCACCAAAATTCTTCTTAATCCATCAGCTTCAGACCAAGAGTATTATTGATGTTGGCAAGATTTGGTCTGATGAGAATCTAGCTCATTTATTTACCAAGTCACTTCTTACAAGAGTTTTAAGGAGCATGTTTGGGATTTTGGTATGCAACATCAAAGAGACATTTTGTTAAATTGAGGGGGGGAGACATTTTAAACTGTACTCTTTTTTCCATGACCATGGTTTTTGTCCCAATGGGTTTTTCCTGATAAGGTTTTTAACGAGGCGGTATAATAGGATGTACATCCAAGGGGGAGTGATGTAAATCACCATATTTAGTGGATGTACATCCACATTGTAACACCCCACTTTTTGCACCTCTTTTTTTTCCTTTTTTTTTATTTCCCATCTTACACAATGGAAGACTACAAAACTAGTCAGGGTGTTGCCGCTACACCCACACTCACTGTGGATGTTAAGGCTTATTACCACCACTATACCAAACTAAGTAGAAACTTTTAAACTCTTATAAATATATATATTTGAAAACCACACCATAACCTTTAACAACCTATACATCCATAGAGTAACATCTTCTTTCAAAACTCATCACTAGTTTACACAAGGAACTTAAACCTATTACAACTGAACTTTATGGAAATGCTACATTGCCTTCTAATTTCAGTCTCTAGTCCTCTTTAGTTCCTCTCCTTCATGCAACCATCTTACCCTGTACCTATGGCCATTTCAAACAACACAAAAAGGGGCCACATGGCACAAGTCAAAAAACAAACGTCAGCAAAGCTGAGTAATTCTTGCCACAACATGTAAAGTACATTTTATCCTTATGAAAACACTTTAAAACAATATATTAACACACAAGTAACCAAACAAGTCAGAAATCATATAACCACCTTACCAAAATTCAACTCAAATACCAACAAAGAGATTACCACCATAAGTTTAGTCTGGTTTATTATTCCACCAATCCTCGGGCACACCGGTCTTTTGACAAAGGGCACTAAGGCCCTCGGCCCCTTGGACAATTCTTCTACCTCACCCCATGTCCTTAAGTGTGCACACCCCCTATGAGTCATCAGCCCATGGTGTAGATCATGATGACTTTGTAACACCCCTTCTCGTAAACTCACCATAAATACAGACTCGGTACAACATTTGTAATCCTTAATACAATAGCACGGCGGAAGATTACAACCAAACACTAATTCGGGTGCTACCGCCATCACTCACCCATGTGAGTAATGAAGCGTCCAAATCCACAACACAACTAACCACTGTGATGATAGAGATAGAAACCATATACATAACCTTCTTCCATAATCAAAACCGTACAAGTGAGCAATCTAAATGCTTTGCAAAGTTTGCAACCCTGTTGTTTAACATAATACAATTCCAAATGTACATTAATGAAATAAACGCTATCTACCTAGCGTCCCGCTCTCCGACTTCAATCTCGAATGAGCACCTGTAATATGTTGCCGTATAGGCTCATAAAAACGCTGAATATGCTACTATATGATCCTCATGGACCTTTAAACTCCTCAGATTAATTAGCCCAACTGTAAACATGCAATTCCAATTTCATGTTGTTCCGTTTACGTATAATTAAACTGTAACTGCAATAATTAAAACAACCAGCAATCCAACTAATAACCACACAACATCTCACACAACAAATAGCATATATTCAAACAATGCGTAAGAGAATACAATAACAGTACGAGAGTTGTTCTCTCTTGAACTATTTCCATCGTAAGGCCTTCAAGGCCCTTTTGTTCGCTATCCATGACTAAGAGTGTTTCTTAAGTCTCTTCGTCTCTTTAATTAACTTTCATTTAATTCATGATGGGCGTCATGTTAGGACAACCCGCTTATATACTTCCTCTTCTGGAGCAGTAGCTCTTGTGCACCAACAGTAGTGCCCTCTGACCAGGGGTCTGTAGAGTCCTGGATTTCCTTATTGCCTTTGTGAAGGCGTCCCGACCAAGCGGTCGTAGCCATGCACCAACAGTAGTGCCTTCTGACCAACGATCATATCTGGCTCGTTGGAATTCCATGTCGAGTGGACCCGATTCGGTCGTCCTCTCTCCGGTGATCACCAATGCGCAACCATGTTGAAACTGGCTGGCACTCCTGATGCGTCCCCGACCGGTCATGGATGTATCGTTGACTCAAATAAACTTTGATAGTTTAAGGGAAGACACGAGATAAACTTAAACTGGAAACTCCATTTCGATTGAGAATTTACACACACAAAATTCACTCAATCTCCCTCGCCCCACACATGGACTCTCGGGACAGTTTCAACATTACCCCTAAAGTCCTTAACCCTCATCTGACAATCGGCCTACGGTTCACCGACCGCTCCTTGACCTGTCGGTCTATCAAATACCTAAAGTATTGACACTCTAACCCAATCCTCACTAGCTCACCAGCCCTCTAGCACTTACACACACTCTAGTCTGATTCACACTTGCTCAGATTGTATCTCCTCTTTTTATCTAGAAAGCTTAAATTACATAAGCCATAAATGCTCATATATATACATGTTAGTTAAGGTGTAACTAACGGTCTATGAATATGTAGACTCTAGAAGTAGATTATTTCTTCTTCCCGTATTATAATAGCCGTAATCCATTGCAAATTATCTTCCAACTTGATCTGGAGCTATCAGCACATGTGTTGCCTAGTGATTGGGCAAGTTGATGGCGCGTCTCCCAAGTGGTCGGTCACTACTAGCACACTTAAACTTGTCTGACCTTGTCTGGTTAATTAATGCTTATAAATTCCCTCTTCTGAATTTATTACAGCTATGTAATGATGTTCATTAATAGTCTTTACTTATCTTGTTATCTCGCACATTAATGAGCTACTCCTTTTGTCGTGAGCTAGTTGCTTGTGTGGATGTGACTCATCTGAGTGAGTTTGTCGATGTTGCTTAAACATTTTCATCCTTATTTAATGTTTGATGTATGAGATATGTGATAGTGTGGTTCTTGACTACTTGTATGTTACTAGAAGTTCTCCGGAGCTCTCGTAGACAGGTGCCCGACTGGTTGGGCACATGTCGTAGGCTGAGTGAGCTTGCAACTTTGAGTGCTAAGCCACTCATGACTTAAGTGCGCTTACAACCTTGTGTGCTAATCACCTGTTTATCTGAATGATAAGCTTGACAAACATGTTAGATAAACACCACAGGTTTGCTATCATCAAAACTAAAGGTCTTTGACTTAACAATTTCCCCCTTTTTTATGATGGCAACCGATAAGATAGTATGTACTTTGACAACTCAAAGATTCAAAATTTGAGAGGTATTCCCCCTAAGAAGAATTCCCCCTGTGTTTGTTAAGAGTTTAAAGTAAGGAAAATTACAACAGCAAAGTAATAGCTTTTATGTTATACTATTACCATAGTTGAAAATTTTCATTAAGATAATACATAATACAAGGAAGATAGACATAGTTTCACAAGTACATATTCTTTCTTTCTTCTTTCCCCCTTTGTCATACAGTAAAATAGGGAGAAACTACATGACTTAAGATATTTTAAAGGACATAACATTCCATAGAGTACAAACTACAAGCATGATCGAGATAATCTGGATAGAGTGACGGGTTTGGTGATCCCATTCTATGACATCTAGGCCATAAGGTTCATCCTCTGAAAAGTTGGTTCTGAACAATGATGATTCAGCTGTGGAGGAAAGATCAGACTTATTAGAATCCACTCTGAATTCCATGCAGTGAGGGGAACGATTGTTTGATCGAGTGACACTGGAGGTGATAGACCAAGCTATGAGTGAGTCGGAGACTAGTTGAACATAGCTTTGTGTAACGTATTTCTTTGGATATTTAGTGAACATAAACTTACGAATGGTGGACTGAACTATTTGCTCATTTGATTTGGATGATCTTTGTGGAGTTTGAGCCTGAAATACCCCTAAATTAATTTAAATTAATTTAGGGGATTTCTTTTATTAAACCTTTAATAACACTATTAAGTATTAAATTATTATATGGAATTATGAATATTAAATTATTATATGGAATTATGAATATTAAATTATTATATGGGGTTGTGAAATTTATTTAGGGGTTTTCTCCTATTTAACCCTAATTATTATATATTATTGTATAGTATTATGAATTTAATAATAGATTTATAAGTCAATAAATCTTGGGAAAATTTCTAAACACTCCAAATATATTATAAAGATTTTAGGAAGTGTTGAACATTGTTTTAAAACATAAAGGTCAATATAAAATTCTAGAAACCTTAAAGCTTATTAAGCCTTGCTAGAGTTGACTTTTTTAGAATGGTCAAACCAGGTCATGAAACCTATACCAATAAATAGGTTATGAAAAACCATGAAGATCGATAAAAAGAACGTCAAAAACGGATCATCCTAGCCAAAGTTATGCTAGATTGAAGTTTTGAATCAAAATTTTAAGAGATGCCACGTGTCACTCTGTAATGGGTCGCCCACACTTAGCCGATTTCTTCCCTGATTTTCGGTAACCGATTTCCCTTACTTTGTCCTGACTTTAGACGGCTATAACTTTTGCATCTCTCAATATTTTTCCATGCCGTCTTCACCATTCTCTTCTCCTTCAATTCCTCTTTCCAACCATTACTCATACAAACCCTAAATCTTTCTGAGTCAACCGGAAAATCGAGCCAAAGTAGCCACCTTGCGAAGCTGTTTCCAGAATTCCAGATTTCCCTTCGTTTTCAGGTAACTTGCGTCGATCATAACTTCTTCGTTAATCAACCAAAATTCGATTTCTTTAGCTCGTTGTAAAGATCTCTAATCCCTCTACAATTTTCGTGTTTATGCCCAAGTCTGATTCGTAACCAGTTGGGAGATATAGAGGTCTAAAGTTTCGGTTTCAACAGCACATAAAATAACACCGAAACAGAGAGGTAAACTCGTGTTTTGTAACTTCAATATCTTTCTGTATGGTGCGAGTTAGGTTTAGTTCTTGCTACCAATACGTAGATCTACGTTTCTTCTTTCCAATGAGCACTTACTCAATATCTAACTCGTTTTGTACTGCTACTTATAGATCCGCAAAGTTGGCACCACGAACTGATTAAAGTTCGAGTCTTTTCCCAGTTTCCGAATTTAAACTCACCCAATTCGCACAATCCGGTGAGTCTCCGATCAAATTTCTCCGTTGTTGCTGTTCGTAATGGTATTTCCGATCTAACCCATGTGTTAATTTAGTCAATTTCGTATTAGATTAGGAGAATTGGTAAGATTTGTATTCGATTACCGAGATAAACCCTAGCTTCCAAATCGAATTCGAATCTTGATGAACTCTGCATTATAATTGGGGAAATTGATACCAATAGAACCGAAATTTGATTACGAATCCATAGAAACAAAATCACTCGATTTCGTTCTGTAGATTGTGAGAAAAACGGGATTTAGTACTCGGTTTGGTAATTGAATTCGCTGATGAACTCGATGTACAGGGGCCGTCCGATCTCGTTTTAAGAGATTGGACGGCCGAGATTAAAACATTCCAGAATTAGTTTATAAGGGTTTTAATAAATTCCAGTAAATAGTCTTAACTTGTTGGGTTAATTTAAATATTTTCCCGAATGTATTTTGACTTGAAATTTTAACCATAGGTTCCTTATTTAATCTAGTTTATTTTGATGTAAATTATTATGGTTTTGGAGTTTTTAAACATAAGTTATGATTTTTACAAGTTACGGGTTTTCTGGAATTATTTGGCTAAATTAAAAAGATATTTTTATGAAATAAAAATTTTATAATATGTCTAAAATGTTATAGTTACTGTATATTAAATTTGGGAATTTTTGGGCAATGGTAAAAGGTTTTAAAAATTGTGTTTATGAGTTTTTCATAAGAATAACCTATAATATAAGGTTTTTAATGTAACCAAAAATTAAAGTATGGTTTGTTAATTAACTTTTAAGCTGGGAAAAATAAAGGAAACTAAATTAACATTTTATAACAGTAAGTTTATAAATGTTTTTGTATTAGCTTTTAAGAGAAGTGAAATTATTTACATATATGTATATATACTTACTTAAGTAGAAACTTATATAAATTAAGGAATTTAATTATCCTACATTTTATTTACTATATTTATGGGATTAATATTTTTAATTTAAACTAAGGAAAATATATACATTATATATTTCTATACATATATATAAAAGGAATAAAATAGTAACTTAGGTTAAAGCAATGAACTAATAAATTAACACTTATAATAACTAAATTATAAAGCTAGTATCCTAAGATATAGTTAAAGGAAATACTTTATAGAACATACATGGAATGCAGTTAGTAATAAGATAGTTTAAATATAATAAGTTACGTAGGGAATGTCTTAATTAAATTCTAATACAGGTATACTTATATATTTAAAGGGAAACACTTTATTTTATAAACCGTATATCGGTTGTAGTTATGCCTAAAAGTTTTTAAACATAATTAAATACAATATATTACATAAATAATGTTTTGAACAAATCCTAGTATATATATATATAAATAAAATTAGTTACCTTATAGGAAATATAATACAGAAGATTAGTAAGTTAAACTAAACCTATACATAGTACTATTAAAAGAATATTATATGAGCTAGTATTGAATTGTGGTTATGAAATTGAGCTTAAAGAGTTATCTTGGATTTCTAAGATTTATATAAACCATATTAGAATACATGTGTATATTATTTGTCAAAGACCATAATGTAAATCTATAATTTGGTTAGGTAATTAATAAGTTGGGACTTAGGAATATTTGTAATTAGATTTTACACAAATAGAAATATAATTAATGAATAAATGTGATACTTTTACATCTAAATGTTCTTAATATATAAACAATAATAAATAAATAAAATACTTTTACATCTAAATGTGAGGTGGAATAGTAAGTCTAGATTTAATCATTTCTTAACATTTATGGTATTGGAATATAACTTAATGTTTTAAGATAAAATCCTTAAAAGGGTTATGATATAAAACTATATTAGACTATTATTAGGGAATTTATCTAAATAATAATCCTTAAGTTTCTTGGCATTAGATAAGCCATATGAAATACATTTATAACATTTATTACCAATACTTAGGATGTGAGTTTACAATTAAGTGAGGCATTTAGCAGTTAGAATTTATAGAAGCTTTATAAATAGGAATTTGATACTTAAAACCTTTGAACCTTTTATTAGATAAAACTAAGTTACATAAGATATTATATTGATATACTTTACGGTAATGGGAAATAATGATATGTTGTTTTGAATATAAAATATGAGAATTTTCATAATGGTTTATCTTATTAAATAATTAACAATTTCGCTTGCGAATCCAGAATTTAATTCTTTGATAAATACTACTCTATGTAGATATATTGTCCATCTTAAATACAATAAAGGAAATTAATTTATTAAGTTATTCCTTTGAAACCTTAGGTTTTGTGAAACAATTTAAAACGTATTTAAGGCTTAAGTTTATTGAAGTTTAGTACAAAATGATTATACATAGTCTATAGAGTGAATGGGTGTAAAAAATAAAACATTTAGGAGATTAAAGGTAAGTAAGGATACATAAAAGGTTATATTTAAACACCTTATTATATAGGTAATAATTAAGCAAATAATGTACCTTGTGAATACTAAATGTAAGAGTTCGATAACTCTAAGTTAACTATAATATAGTTGTTTCAAGATGAAAAGTAATTTAACATCTTATGTCAAGATTATTAGCTGGATGTAATAAAAAGTCTTTCTGGACTAAAGATAAGATAAATGAGTTAGTAACTCAATTAGGTTATGGTATAATGCGTCTACAACACTATGGTTCCAATATACAAGATGTAGAACTTAATTAAGTTAAGGGGAAAACTTAATCACAAGGGATTATCTAGTAGATATTGATAAAATACATAATCATTACATTATGAAATATAGTATAGTATTATGGGATGAATCCATCATAGGTCATAATACACTGTTTATTCTAAATTAAGAATAAAGGTATTCAGCTTAAGATTACTATTGGAATTCTTAGATTTAATTATATAACATAAACACATTTATGATATAGAGGTCTCAAAAGTCTTGAATGTGAGGATTTTGGTTAAGTATGAATAAAGTGGATAGGAGTGGGCAATTAGCAAATGTTAATCGAATACATTCCTTGATCTTACCACCTTGGGCTATACCACGTTCTCAGATAACTCAAAGATTATACATAACATTTAAGTGAGGGCTTAAAAGATAATTGAGACTTTGAAATAAGAGTAAGGAGTTTATTTAACGTAACATAGGCTACAAGTGATTGATGATAGACAACCTTTAATATTCTTCAGAGTACTGTTGATTGTTTACGCAAGTTGATTAGAACTGCTACAGTGTTACCCAGGTACAATTTCTCGTACTCAGCTTGTTGTGTTTGGACCTTATGGAATGTTTTGTATGATTTCTCGTACTCAGCTTGTTGTGTTTTGGACTCTATGGAATGTTTTGTACGATTTCTCGTACTCCGATATTTTTGATGATTGACTTATGGAATTTTGGAAAATGCTAGCTGACTTTAAGAGGAATTTCAAAAAAAGAAATGGTTGTGTGACTAACTCAGCTTGTGTGACTAACTGAGCCTTGGATGTGAAACTCACTTGGGTATTGGTTCCTTCTACTTGGTTGCCCGTTAGACATTGGCTGCTTAGGGTTTACGCGCTGCACTCTGTAGGACTGAGTGTTTTGGTATTGCTCTGGGTAGTTGGTGATCTAGGGGATTTTTTTGGAAAAGGTCAATCTTGGAAATCTTTCTTTCGACGTGCGCGCGTCTTCAATGGTAACAGTGAGGGGCTGTATATCCCCTGTCCCAAAAAGGGACGTGATAGACAGTGAGGGGCTGTATATCCCCTGTCCTTAGTGGACGTGATAGACAGTGAGGGGCTGTATATCCCCTGTCCTTAGTGGACGTGATAAACATGAGGGGCTGTATATCCCCTGTCCTAAAAGGACGTGATTGGCGGTGGGGGCCATCTCTCCCAGTTGAAACTATTCCACTCTTGAGTTCTTGGTTCTTGGATCTGTTTTATCATTCCTAGTCCTTGGTGACTATCTGAGTTTTTCTACTCCTAATGGGAATTGGGTTTAACTAAGGAAATGGATGTTCACTAACACATGATGTGATTGTGTTTCACTAACTTTACCTTTTCTATCATTTATCTTTATCCTTAACTTGTTATCTTTGGCTTGGTGATTTTAAAGTGTCTTGTTTCCCTGCTTTACTTTCAAGAGTTTAATTTCAAGTTACTGTTTATTTTGAAGAGTTATGTTTTATAAGTTTGTTTTTGGAGAATTGTACCAGTTCCATACCAGGGAACTGACCCGCCCCTTTTGGGGTGGGCTGCTTGGTTTCATCTTGCAGGTACGAATTGATTTACAGGTTGCCACGAAGAGAATAAGCGTTGGGATGGGACTAGGTTTTGTGGAGAGTTAATGTGTTTAATTTCTATTATGTTTGTGTTAAGTTTTTCTCGAGTTCAGACCGTAGCTTTTGTAGATTGTAAGTTGTAATTGGTGAGGTTTGGTGTCGGGTGTTTGGAACCCAATGGTCTGTAATCGCCTTAGAGTTTTATTTCCGCTGTATTTATGGTTAATAGGGGCGTTACAGAGCCATTTCGTGAGATGTGTAACAAGGATCGTGAGAGGAAAATGAAGTACCCAAGAATTTATATACACCTGAGGATATACTCAATGACTGATTGGTGAGTAGTAATAAATGAGGTGCTACGTCTTGTGGGCTATGTTTGTAGGCTTTTTAGGTGTCAAGTTTGGATATTGGATTAGTGGAATGGATAGGACTATATATCTCTGATCATTTTGCAATTTTTAATTAAGGAAGAAGCAGCCAATACAATAAATTATTTCGTAACCAATATAATCATTCAAGGTAGACAAAGGAATAGGTGCATTTTCATTGATGTCGACAGATTGACTTAGAAACAGATAGTCAAATGTCGAGACAAGATCTTAATGGTGAAAAACAAAATCTAATCTTAGAGCTAGCTCACACGGTTAACACTCAAGTCTCTAAGAGACGAAGAACACTTAGTCTAGGTGGGAGTCTATAAAGTCTATAGCTTCTTGAACCATGTGATGAACACTTGGTTCTTTGGAAATAGCCTGCACAGCAGTGAGAGTAATTCTCACACTCTTGAGAACATCCCTAGCTGAAGTATCCAGACTAGTTCCTGACCTATCGTGGACCAGTGAGAGACTCCTCTTCCTCTTGAGTGCCGATGCTCTTGCAGCTGGTCATGGCTCTGACCATGAGTCCTTACTCTTTGTGGGCTTCTGTGCGACCACGAGTTTATCCCATTAGTCTTTATCCCCATTTAGGAAAGCATCTCGGAGCAAATGTAGTCCTGAGTGGTGCGCGCACTCGTGGAACCTGTCGCTGTCCACTCCGTTTTCTTGTAGCGCCTTTGTCACCACTCCACCATGTACCAGACCTTGGTTGACATATCTACTTTCCTCTATGGTGACCAGAATCATGGTTGTGAGATCAATTTTCTCCTTGGTCTTCAGAGAATATAGCAACCTCACATCTTTTGCATTAACAATGTGAGTGCGTTGGTTCCGTGGGGTGATGTTATGAGTGAGAATGTTGAAAAGAACCCTGTTGGGGATTGATATTTCTACTGCATGAAAGTTCTTCATGGTTACCCCTTTGTTGAGAAGCTGGACCATCTTTCCTCCTTGATGGCCTAAGTCGTTCCAGGTGGTGTCCTTTCGAACAACCAACCCCTCTGATTCCAGACCAAAAATTTTGCATATCTAGGACTTAGAGATGTTGATGTGAACTCCTTCGACTTGCTAGATGATGTAGTTGTCGTCATCATAGCTCTAGAGTGGTCCAAGATGTCTCATATGCTCTTTGAGCAGCTCAGTGTAGACGTTGATGGGCTCTTGAAAGAATTCAACCCATCCTTGAAACTCTAGCAGCCCTTGGATCTTTCAAAGACCCATCTTCTCCATCCTGTTCAAGTCCATCGTCTTGGGTAAGATGGGACAGGACTTGTCGTTGACGTTTTCCGCCTTTATTAGTGCTGGCTCTAGCTCTTTAAGCTTCTTGAGATGTTTTAGTGTTTGTGGAGGCAGAGGCTTTGCAATAGCCTTTTTGGCTTGGAAGAGCTCCTCGAGCTCTTGACCATGCAGTGACAGCACCATCCTTTGCTTCCCTTTTTCCTTCTCCGCCTTCTGTCGTTACTCGACCGTTGGTATGATTGAAGAGGTCTCCATATCGCTGTCAACGTCGTGACTGGTTTCATGAAACGTCGGGAACCTGTCAATGACTAGTTCCCCAAATACTTTGATGAGCCTCGCTTCAGCTTCTAAGTCAGGTTCCATCACGTCCTTTTCCTGACCTTTTTCTTCCGTTGTAGCTTTCTACTGTGACTTTTTGTCACTTTGCACTTCCTCCTCTTCTAACTGTAGGACGACAGCTTTGACGACCACTGAGGGAGTTTCTTCCTTATTGTCGGTGAAGTGCAACTTACGAGTTGCTCCTTCAGGCGTTGAGTGGGCTCTTTGTGGAGTTTCTTCCTGTGCTTTGGTTCATTTGGAGGCATGAGTTTCGTGAGCTATACGACTCGTTATAGTAGTGGAGAGATCTTGGTTTTTGGGGACTTTGGGATTTTTGGCTTTGGAGTGTTTGGTGGCGACTTTAGGTGATGGAGCGGGAGAAGACATGGTTTGTTTTAGAATTTTAGCCTGAATGAGATGATGAATCTTAGGTAGATAGAGGCTTATATAGAGAATTTCCCCCTGGTGGACTTCGCCTTCATCTGTCACCCTGCACACAAGTTGATCTTCCAATTCTTTGGACAGGCGAGGGGGCGGCGATTCTGTTATTGCTCCTATCGGCCGCATGTCGGCCACTTGCTTTGAGGAAGCTTCCTTGAGGACGGCCTTCTTTTTGGAGCGAAGAGCAGATTTTGGTGCCATATTTGATCGAAGGATTTTCTAGAATTTATGAACTTTTTGCTAGAGAATCCTTAGAGTGGCTGTGAGGCAGGGGTTCTTCGCACTGAGCTCACGAGATTGTTTGTAAGAAAGAAGAGAAATTGCTCTGAATTCTTAGAGAGATTAGAGAGAGTGAGGGCAATAGTGTGACAAGAGCAAAACTCCTGTCGCCCTTTTATAGATATCGAGTAACAGTTGGCGACTGCTTCTCGTCCGCTCGCTGACATGTCCTAACAGTACTATTCATAACGGACAGCGGTCGTGACGGTTGTCAGCGATCCGTTGAGAGATTTTCCCGTTTCAATCCGTTGCACACTCTCTATACTAACCTTACTTTTTTGGTAAAGATGACATATCTGTTTCAAGTAGTCATTTGACATGTTTTGTTCATGCATAACCGTTCGTTGACTACTGAATGACTAGTTTTAGGGTGTTGATCACGTGTCGGTGACTGATCATGGGAATTGAAAGATGGTTTAATTGTAATCAATGAATATCATACCAAGATCATGAATAATCTTGTTGAATCTTTCTCTACTTAATGTCTTAGTAAAAATGTCTCCTAGTTGGTTTTCAGTAGCAATGTACTTTAACACAACTAATTCCTTTTCACAACAATCTCTAAGAAAGTGATGTCTAATGTCAATATGCTTGGTACAAGAATGATGTACTGGATTTTTGGAAATAGAAATAGCACTTGTATTATCACACATGATGGGTAACGTACCTGTTTTGACACCGTAGTCACCTATTTGTTGTTTGAGCCATAAGAGTTGAGCACAACAACTTGCTACAACTATGTATTTTGATTCTACAGTAGAGATGGCTACACTTTGTTGTTTCTTTGATCCATATGCGATCAAACATAATCCAACAAAGAATGATGTCCCTGACGTGTTTTTTCTATCAGTGATGGACCCTCCATAATCTGCATCTGAAAATCCTACAATGTTACAATTTGTGAAGCTAGGATAAAATAAGCCAAGATTCATGGATCCTTTGAGATAATGTAGGATTCTTTTTACAGCTGTGAGATGACTCGTTCTAGGATCTGCTTGAAACCTGGCACATAAGCAAACGCTATATATAATGTCAGGTCTACTAGCAGTTAGATATAGTAGAGAACCTATCATCTCCCTGTACAGCCGCTGGTCGATCGGCTGGTCACCAGTCATGATGCCCATCTTTGTGCCAACTACCATTGGTGTGTCAAAATTTTTGCATCCTGCTTGACTTGAAGTCCTAAGAAAAACTTCAGTTCTCCCAGATCACTCATTTCAAATTCTTTCTTCATCAATGCTTCAAACCTTTTGCAATACTTCTCATCGGAAGCTTCAAAAATTATATCATCAACATATACTTGAACAATTAAGAAATCTCTTTTGTTGTTGTAAACAAACAAAGTTTTGTCTACTTTACCTCTTTTGAAGTGGTTTTCCAACATATAGGAGGACAGGCGGTCATACCATGACCTTAGGGCTTGTTCGAGCCCATAAAGAGCTTTGTCAAGTCTAAGTACCATGTCTTTTCCTTCTCGTGTTTCAAAACTTGAAGGTTGTTCAACATATACTTCTTCCTTGACATATCCATTTAGGAAGGCACTTTTTATGTCAAGTTGAAAGAGTTTGATTCCTTTGTGTGCAGCAAATGCAATTACTAGTCGAATGGATTCCATCCTTGCTATTGGAGCAAAGGTTTCTTGGAAATCTATCCCTTCTTGTTGACAATATCCTTGAGCTACTAGACGAGCCTTGGTCCTAACCACTTCTCCTCTCTCATTCAGTATGTTCCTGAAGACCCATTTTGTGCCAAGTACTCCTTGATGAGTAGGTCGAGGCACAAGATGTCAGACTCTGCATCTTTCAAACTGATTTAACTCTTCTTGCATTGCCTTGATCCAATCTGAGTATTGAAGAGGTTCCTTAATGGTCTTGGGTTCGATGAATGAGACTGTCGTTGAGAAGGCTACGAGATCACAAGTTTGCGCTCTGGTTTGAATTCCCATGGAGATATCTGATATGATGTTCTGCAATGGGTGATCTTTGTATAAGACACGAGATTGATGAATGGTTGATGGTGATATAGGATCTTTGACATCATTGTTCCTTCGTCGACCTATTGTTGAGCTGTCGCTGACCTGTCGAGCAAGTTTTCTTCAGTCGGTGATTCATCTTTGGGATGATCTGTGTGATCTTGATCAGCTAGATCAAATCCAAGTCCTTCATCTTCTTCATATTTCTTAACTTTGTGAGCATCAGCCTCATCAAAGACCACATGCACACTTTCTTCCACCTTCAGTGTCCTTTTGTTGTATACTTTGTATGCCCGGCTTCTTTCAGAGTACGCAAGGAAGATGGTCACATCACTTCTGGCATCAAACTTTCCTAGGGGACTCTTTTCATTACTATGGACATAACATCTACAACCAAAGATCCTGAGGTGACTTATGTTTGGTTTTCTTCCCTTGATTAGCTCATAGGGAGTTTTATTGAGGATATGTCGTATGAGCGTTCTATTTATGATGTAGCATGCAGTCGCCACTGCTTCTGCCCAGAAGACCTGAGGAAGATTACTACCCAATAGCATGGCCCTCGCTACTTTTTGTAGTGTTCTATTCTTACACTCAACTACCCCATTCTGTTGGAGTGTTCTTGGTGCTGAATACGTGTGATTGATTCCATGTTGTTTACCCATATCCATGAATTGTTGATTCTCAAACTCTGTCCCATGATCAGAGCGAAGAGCCTTGATCTTGTGGTTAAGTTGTACTTGGGCTATTCCTGCAAAGACTTGAAATTTCTCAAAGACTTCGTCTTTGGAAGCAATAAAGAATGTCCAAACAAATCATGAGTAATCATCAACAATTACAAACACATACCAATTTCCTCCAAAACTTTTGATTCTCATAGGTCCACATATGTCCATATGAAGTAATTCAAGTGGCTTGGATGTACTAACTAAGTTCTTTGATTTAAAAGAAGTCTTAGTTTGTTTGCTTCTAACACAAGCATCACAAAGGTTGGTCTAAGATTCTTTAATCTCAGGGAGACCTATTACCAACCATTTCATGACAAGTTTTCTTAACAAAGAAGTACTAACATGCCCTAATCTTTTGTGCCATAGTGTAGAGTCATCTATTGAAGCAGTCAAGCATGGAAGGTTTGGACTATCAATATCCTCCAGACTAGTTACATACACATTTTCCATCGTTTTCCCTTTAGCAACTCTTTACCATTTTGCTGATTTACTATGCTACAATGTGTAGAATAGAAATGAACTGAGTTGCCTTTGTCACAGATTTGAGATACACTAAGCAAATTGAATTTTAAACCATTAACTAAATTGACATTATCTATGACATAATCTGAAGTAAAACCAACCCTACCTACACCGATGATTTTTCCTTTCTTATTGTCGCCAAAGGAAACTGTTCCTTGGCTTACCGATTCGAGTGAGAAGAACTTCATTTTGTCTCCATTCATGTGTTTAGAGCACCCGATTTCAATGTACCAGTAGGGGTCCATTCCCACCCGATCCTGCACTTAACACGTTAGTGGTGTGGAGTTAGCGTCCACAGAAGGGTTGGACCCAGTTGATGGAGAAATATGTAACTACTTCTACCAATAGGCAGTGTACCTATCGTTTTGCGGGTATAGTGATTAAATGGGGTTGTCAATCTCAGGGACCTCGTATAATTAATTGACCAATATTTGATTAACTGGAAATTAAGTTAAACTAAAGAAAACAGGAAATATCACTTTTTGGGTTTTGATTGATTAAAAAGAAACTAAACTACAAGGAAAAATACAACAACTTAAATAAACACAGAGGGATTTAAAGAGTGGTAAATGTGATAATAGAAAAGCGCACCCCGGGTTGTTTGCTTACCTATTCCTTTGTTCTCTGTTACTAAATTCTTCTTTAATTTTACTGCAATAACTCAGAAACTTTAATTAATTCATTTACGACTAAGTATAATGAATCCTAACCAATTGTTAGACCTAGCAGCAGGCTAATGCTCTAGACCGACACAATTAATCGCATAAAGAGCAGTTTTATTGGAGTCTAATTAACCTATAGCCGGATCAGGCTTCTAGCTGTAATTAGGTTCAACTTCCTTCATCTAGTTTTTATCTCAGCTCTCGCATTTAATAAATAACTAAAGGGTTATTTTAATACCGGCCAAATAATTAAAACGCTTGAAGACAGGATGAACTGTTGCAGTTAACTAAATTTATTTAAAAGAAATACTATAACAGAATTTAGGAAATAGGTTCGCTTCCCAACCCGGGAAGCTAAAATACTTACTCGCTCATCGTTACAGAAACAACGATAACAGAAAAGGAATGCATTAAATAAATTAAAGTAAGGGTAAGAGATAACTCCAGTTTAGAAGTTCACTCCGGTTCCTCGCTTCAACTTCGTCTTGCGTTGCCCCGTCTGCTAATTTATTTCTGTAGAGCTGGTGCGTAATAGTGGAAATAAAATAAAGTGGGGTGTATGTATTACGTGGGAATTTAATGGAGTGGATGGGTGATTATTTTTGATGAAGTGAATGGAGTGCGATGTGGGAGATGCGTGGGTGAACGGATTAATTCGTGGACTGATAAATGGATGGATGTGTGGATGGATCGTGTATTTTAGCTTCCAGTAGTGTGGGTTTATATAGGCGGAGGACATGGGAAACAGACAAAGGAGAAGTGACAGGGTGAATCAAGATAGTCGGAGGAGTTGGTGCAGATCCGTGAAGATTGAGATTTCATCGGGCAGTGCAATTGATTTCAGACAGATTTAATTGATGATCTGCAGCAGCCATTGATTGAAGAGCCGGCGTCACGCTCGCGCAAATTAAGGTGGGCGATCGCAATTAATGAAGTAGTTCGACTGCGGCGCCTCAAGGAAGAAGAAAACTCTGTTCGGAATTTGTTCCGTGCGCTGAAATGCTCTTGTCCGCCTCGCGCCTAGCTCAGTCCGCCTCGCGGTCGTCTCTACCTTGTCCGCGCGTGTTGGTCCCGTCCGCCTCGGTCATCTGTGTGCTGTCCGCCTGATAAGAGGCGGAGCCTCTGTCCTGTCCGCCAGGCGGACGTCTGTTCCTTGTCCGCGACCAAACCAGGCGGACTCCTCTCCCTTGACCGCGAGATAAGAGGCGGACGACTCTAACTTGACCGCGAGATAAGAGGCGGACGCCTCTGTTGTGTCTGCGCCTCTCCTGTCCGCCAGTTATGCTATATATTATATATATATACGATTGTAGTCCAATCTTGAATCGGCTCCAGATTATTCGTTATAAGTCCGTTTGACTCGCCGTTTGTTGCGTTGGAAAGCTTGTGAAGTAAACTACTTGATTCCAACACTTTTTCCTACATTTAACACATAAAATATATCAATTCATATCAAAACATAAACCTAGGAAAATCGTCAGATAAGTGAGAAATATTACTTAAAATACTGCAAATTATAAGGTAATTAAACCCTTAAAAGTCTATATTTCGCACTTATCAAACTTCCTCACACTTATCTTTTGCTTGTCCTCAAGCAAATAAAGAACAAACTTTCTCTAAGGTTACAGTATCAAACTCCGGGATTCAACAATCGTGGAAGGAAATCAAGCTAAATGGCAATCAAAAGAATAATCCTGCTCTTAGATGTAGGTTTTTGTAAACAGTGAAACAGAAAATTTTTAATAAGAGCATGGATAAGTCAGATTGTAAAAATTGAACATAGATTAGCTTGGAACCTTCCACCAATTTCTTTTCTCTAACCTTTGGATGACAAGGGGTGTGAAGTAACACCTTATTCCGTGATACCTTTCAACACCACATACTCATGATCGAAATATGAAAAATTGTGACATTATTCAGCATTAAGAGTTTTGCATGTTCATTTTTTTCTTTTTCTCTTCTCTTTTGTTTTTTTTTCATTGTTTGCACAATTGTTTTCATCCCCCAGACTTTTCTCTTCACCCATGTAGCGGTTTTGGGCCTTCTATCCCAGATCACAAGACCTTAGGTAGATGGGTGATAAGGCACCCCAAGGACTTAATAACCGAATGAACGAGGCCTGTTTTGGTTCAGAAAACTTCATTATATGATCAGAGGAGTACCTTGCCTTATCCTTTCCATACCAAACTTCACTTAGTCCCATGATTGCCAAGCTAAGGTAACTCAATTTCCACAATCAGCTTATCCACCAGATTTCAGTGAAAATAGATTAAATTTTGAAAAGAAATTGATACATACAAACAACGTCAAGCAGAACGATTCTTGAGGTTGTCATCAGGCTCGATTTCAAAAACTTCCACAAAAATTTTAGCCCGAAAATTCAACATGTATTGGCCTTTAGAGAAGCTTACTATCATAATTAGAGAACAATAAAAATCAAGTGTGGCATTAGGTACTACTGGCATATTTTCAGGGAAAGGTCTAAACTTCCTCACACTTAAGAGGAGCAATGTCCTCATTGTTCATAAAATAATCAAGAAAAGACCTTTCAAAATATGCCAGACTCATGAATCAACAGTTAAAGCTCGAGTGGCTGAACATAAATATTAAAAATAAAGGAACTGAGACTCCCCTGATATCGTGAGATTGAGGAAGGTGCCCTTCCTCACACTTAAAGCATTGGCGGTGGGGTCGATGTTCCTCACACTTGAGTCTAAGCAAGGGTTCAGCTTGGAGTGATTGCAACAAACGGTTTACCTACACACATTGTCAAATACCAAAATAACGCTAGGAAGCGTTGCGTTAATAGCACAGGTCTAATTATCTCCTTCCTCTTCTTTCTTCCTCGCCCTTTTTTTTTTATATATATATATATCACAATATATTAGAGAGAAATAGATGCGTAGCTTATAAAACATGAATTTGAAAATTACCCCTGGGTTGCCTCCCAGTCAGCTGCCCTCTTTATAGTCATTGGCTGGACTTTGTGAAGTAGCTAACCTGCAGTTGGATCTTTAAGAGATATTTCATATGTAGCAGCTTGATCCAGTGTAGTACCCAGAAATTTCTTGACTCTTGACCCATTGACTTTAAATGTTTCCCCCTTTGCATTGGCGAGTTCAATCGCACCGAATGGGGAAATGCTAATAATAGGGTAAGGTCCTGACCAGTATGATTTCAGCTTACCTGGGAAGAATCTGAGCCTGGAGTTGAAAAGTAAAACTTGGTCCCCCACCTTGAGTTCCCGATTGGCAATCATCTTGTCATGCCAGCGCTTGGTACGTTCCTTATATATTACAGCATTCTCATAAGATTCGTTCCTGAGTTCCTCCAACTCTGTCACTGGAACTTACGTTTATCACCGGCTTGCTGTAGGTCAAAATTAAGAGCTTTAGGGCCCAATATGACTTGTATTCTAATTCCACAGGCAAGTGGCATGCCTTCCCAAAAACCAACTTGTAGGGAGACATGCCAATTGGTGTCTTGAAAGCAGTGCGGTAGGCCCAGAGTGCTTCATCTAATCGAAGTGACCAATCCTTTCGAGAAGAGTTCACCGTCTTTTGCAAGATCCACTTGAGCTCTCGGTTCGTCACTTCGGCCTGCCCATTTGTTTGAGGATGGTAGGGTAAGGAAACCTTATGTCGAACCCCATATTTCTTTAATAGTGCTTCAAACTGGCGGTTACAGAAATGGGAGCCACCGTCACTGATTATGGCTCGAGGAACGCCGAATCGAGTGAAAATATTTTTCTTCAGGAACTTCACAACAATTTTAGCATCATTAGTAGAACAGGCAAGGGCTTCCGCCCATTTTGAAACATAATCAACAGCTACTAAGATGTAAAGATTACCGAAAGAGTTTGGGAAGGGACCCATAAAATCAATACCCCAGACGTCAAATAGCTCAACTTCTAACATGTTATTCAGTGGTAGCTCATTCGACGAGATAGATTACCTTGCCTTTGACACCGATCACATGTCGAAACAAACATGACAATCCTTGTGAAGGGTGTTCCAGAAAAAACCTGATTCTAGTATTTTTGCAGCGGTTCGAGTGGCGCCATGATGTCCACCGGCTTCTCTGGAATGGCAATGGAGGAGAATATTTCTGACTTCTGACTTCTGGACACATCTCCTAATGATACCATCTGCACAGACTTTAAACAGATAAGGGTCATCCCAAAAATAATGTTTGACAATGGAAAAGAACCTCTTTCTCTGCTGATAAGTCATATCAGCTGGAACAATCTTTCTAACAAGGTAGTTAGCGATATCAGCAAACCATGGATCCTCAACATCTTCAGCTGCAAATGCTGACTCATCGGGGAATGACTCGTTGATGGGAGTCCCGTCATCAGATGCTTCCATTCTGGACAGATGATCAGCTACCACATTTTGTGTTCCCTTTTTGTCCCTGATCTCAATATCAAATTCTTGCAATAGGAGAATCCACCTAATAACCTGGGTTTAGACTCTGCCTTAGCAAACAAATACTTAAGAGCAGAGTGGTCAGTATGCACAATAATTTTGCCACCCAGTAAATAAGATCGAAACTTATCTAGAGCAAAAACTACAGCTAGTAATTCTTTTTCTGTGGTCGCATAATTTTTCTGGGCATCATTTAAAGTTCGACTTGCATAATATACTACCCGAAGAATTTTATAATCAACTTCTGACATAACACGGCTCCCACAGCGTAATCACTAGCGTCACACATTATCTCAAAAGGGAGTGACCAATCAGGAGACACAACGACAGGTGCAGAAATTAGCTTTTCTTTTAATGAATTAAAAGCTGTCAGACATTCTTCAGAAAAATGGAACTTAACATCCTTCGCCAAGTAGATCACACAGAGGTTTAGAGATTTTGGAAAAATCTTTGATGAATCTTCTATAAAAACCTGCGTGTCCAAGAAAACTACGAATATCTCTAACAGAAGATGGTGGTGGGAGCTTTTCAATTACCTCGACTTTAGCCCGATCTACCTCAATACCTTTTGAAGAAATTTTGTGGCCCAGGACGATTCCTTCTCGAACCATGAAGTGGCATTTTTCCCAATTTAACACCAGATTGGTTTCTTCACACCTGGACAACACAAGATCAAGGTTTTCTAGACAGGATTCAAATGTTAGACCATAAACAGAAAAATCGTCCATAAAAACCTCAATGCATTTCTCAATATATTCAGCAAAGATGGCCATCATACAACGTTGAAACGTAGCAGGAGCATTACATAATCCAAATGGCATTCTTTTATAACTATAGGTTCCATACGGACAGGTAAAAGTTGTCTTATCCTGATCCTCAGGAGCTATAGGGATTTGAAAATAACCTGAAAAGCCATCCAGAAAGCAGTAGTAGTCATGTCCAGCTAGTCTTTCCAACATTTGATCAATGAAAGGTAATGGAAAATGGTCCTTACGAGTGGCATCATTTAACTTTCTATAATCAATACAAACCCGCCAACCTGTAGTGGGACGCTGGGTAATCAGCTCACCCTTTTCATTAGGAACCACAGTGATTCCTCCTTTCTTTGGTACTACCTGAACTGGACTTACCCATTTACTATCTGAAATAGGGTAAATAATGCCTGCATCGAGTAGTTTGATTACCTCTTTCTTAACTACCTCTTTTAGGACTGGGTTAAGACGTCGCTGAGGCTGAGCCAATGGTCGGTAGTTATCTTCCATATAGATTCGGTGAGAACACAACTGAGGGCTGATTCCTTAATATCTGCTAGACCAACCAATAGCTGATGTGATTGCGCAACACCTCCAGTAGTTGCTTCTCTTGAGTTCCTGTCAAGTCAGAAGAGATTATAACAGGTAATTCCGATGGTTCATTAAGAAAAGAATATTTCAAATGAGAGGGAAGAGGTTTCATCTCCACTGTAGGAGGTTTTTCAATAGATGGTCTTGGCCGGTCAGCACTTCGCTCAACTTTCTCAAATTGCTGCTGGTACTTGTGGAAGTGTGGCCGCCTTTTTTTAACTCCTCAGCCATGAGGGCCATATCTGGATCCTCATCATCAGCTTCACAAGATGCCATAAGACATCTTTCCAGGACTTCCTCTTCTTCTGCTTAAAATAGTTTCCTGCACTAAAGAGTCAATAATATCTATAGCAAAGCAGGATTGAACAGTGGCAGGACGCTTCATGTTGCGTGTCATGTCGAAAACAACCTGCTCATCATGAAATCTTAGAATAATCTTCCCTCCTTCCACATCAATGAGAGTGCGGGCAGTTCTCATAAACGGTCTGCCCAAAATTAGTGGTACATCTGTATCTTCCTCCATATCAATGATGATAAAATCAGCAGGGAAGATAAATTTATCAATAGAAACTACCAGGTCCTCAACTTTTCCTTTAGGATAAATTATGGAACGGTCTGCTAGTTGTAACTGAACAGATGTGGGAGCACATTGACCTACACCTAATTTCTTGAAAATAGATAAAGGCATCAAATTAATACTTGCTCCTAAATCACATAAACCGTTACCGCAATCAACCTTCTCGATAGCGCATGGAATGATGGGAAGACCCGGATCTCCTAACTTGGGTGGCAGTTTCTTCAGGAGAACTGCAGATACTCTTTCTGTCAACTTGACTGTGTCAGACTCTAGCAAAGAACGCCTGTTAGACAAAATATCCTTCATAAATTTAGCATACATAGGCATTTGAGACAAAGCATCAGAAAAAGGGATATTAATAGTTAATTTCTTAAAGATATTAAGAAATTTCCCATATTGCTCGTCCATGTTCTTTTTCTTTAGTCTGTTAGGGAATGGAATAGGAGGATTATAAGAGAGTTGAGAAGGTTTAATAGTGAGAGATTCAGGAGACTCCTTCTCCTTGGGATTTGTTGTTTCCTCCACTTCAGGTTGAGATTCAGCTGGCTTATTAAAATCTTCTTCAACTTCTGGAACATCAGAAACTAGTTCCTTGCCGCTTCTCAGAGTTACTGCTTTTGCATGCTCCCTTGGGTTAGGGTCAGGCTGACTGGGAAGTGACCCCGTCGGTCGCTGTGCCAGCTGTTGTGAAATTTGACTCATTTGCCTCTCTAGGCTCAGGTTGATAGAAGCTTGATCAGCGTTTTTAGCGGCTTGTTCAGAAAGTTTAGCTTCTATTTCGGCAATCCTGGAGTTTGTAGTTTGGCCTTGTTTAGGATTTCTGCCAGCATATTCTCAATTTTACCCTGCCTCCTTGAGAATTTTGGGATTGCTCCTGCTGTCTAAAGTAAGGTGGTCTATTTTGATTGAACCCAAAATTACCTAAGACTGATCATTACCCCTCCATGGAGGTTGTTGATTGTTCCTCCAATTATTCTGATTGAAATTGTTAGGATAGGGGTTACCTGGTCTGTTGTTGATCGATTTTAGCTCTTCGGGGTTACCTGCAAAGCTAGGACCTTCACAGTTGAACGTTTCGTGGGCTCCTCCACAATTCTCACAGCAAGGATTCAGGAAAGGCGAAGAAAGTAGCTGCCTTCGCGGTTTGCTGTTGCGTCTGGTTTACAGCTAACTTTTCCACAACTTTAGTAAGAGCTGTTAGTTGAGCGGATAAATGATCCTGTGGGGGAATATTATACATACCTGCTTTTGGCTCACCTCTCCCCTTGTTCTTGCACCACTGTCTGGTACTAGCGGTCATGGTGTCCAAAAGCTCCATCGCTTCATCCCCAGTTCTTGCCATAAAGTTTCCTCCAGATGAGGAACTTAGTACCATTTTTGAATCATTTAATCCCTTAAAGAATGACAGTACTAGTTCTTCGCTACTCATACCATGGTGTGGGCATTGAATCTGCAGCTCCTTGAATCTATCCCAAGAATCATACAGGGACTCACCTGGTTCTTGACAAAAGTTTGTGATTTCAGCGATCTTTTCCCTTGTCTTTGACGGTGGATAGTACTTCGCCAGGAACTTGTTTGCCAAGTCAGCCCAAGTGTGGATGCTACCCGGTTGCAGACTCCTTAGCCACCTGGACGCTCCGTCTTTCAGAGAATAGGGGAACAGCTGTAGACGAATGCGCTCGTTCAGGTTCCCCGTCTTGTTGAATGTATTGCAGAAGTCCAGGAATGCAGAGATGTGGTGTGGGGCATCATCTGAGTCAAGTCCGCTGAATTGTCCCTGGTGGTACAACGTGGTGATGAAGCTCGTCTTGAATTGCCAGGCGTCGAGCTCAGTTTGCGTCACTTGAGGGAGGACGATAGCAGAGATCGTCCTTCTACTGATGGTTGCTGGTACTCCCCCAGAGTTTGTCTGGTCGTCATGGCAAACTGTAGTTGTCGCCTGCTGTGGAGAACTCTTTCGATCTCTGGCTGAAATTCAGCTATAGGTTCTCCTGCAGATCGGGTCCGACGCATAAGAGACGAGTTGGTATGAATATGGAAAAACTAGATTAACTATATACGTGGCAAAAATAAAGAGAAAATATTAAACAGAAAATAAAAATAAAAGAATGAAAAATTTAACTTATCCCAATTAAATAATAATTGTCAATTAACCGTGCCGGAGGTCCCCGGCAACGGCGCCAAAAACTTGATGGAGAAATATGTGACTACTTCTACCACATAGGCAGTGTACCTATCGTTTTGCGGGTATAGTGATTAAATGGGGTTGTCGATCTCAGGGACCTCGTATAATTAATTGACAAATATTTGATTAACTGGGAAATTAAGTTAAACTAAAGAAAACAGGAAATATCACTTTTTCGGTTTTGATTAATTAAAAAGAAACTAAACTACAAGGAAATTAAGACAACTTAAATAAACACAGAGGGATTTAAAGAGTGGTGAATGTGATAAATAGAAAAGCGCACCCCGGGTTGTTTGCTTACCTATTCCTTTTATATCTGTTAGTAAATTCTTCCTTTAATTTTACTGCAATAACTCAGAAACTTTAATTAATTCATTAACGACTAAGTATAATGAATCCTAACCAATTGTTAGACCTAGCAGCAGGCTAATGCTCTAGACCGGACACAATTAATCGCATAAAGAGCAGTTTCTATTGGAGTCTAATTAACCTATAGGCCGGATCAGGCTTCTAGCTGTTAATTAGGTTCAACTTCCTTCGTCTAGTTATTTATCTCAGCTCTCGCATTTTAATAAAATAACTACAAGGGTTGTTTTAACTACCGGCCAAATAATTAAAACACTTGAAGGACAGGAATTGAACTGTTGCAGTTAACTAAATTTATTTAAAGAAATACATAACAGAATTTAGGAAATAGGTTCGCTTCCCAACCCGGGAAGCTAAAATACTTACTCGCTCATCGTTACAGAAACAACGATAACAGAAAAGGAATGCATTAAATAAATTAAAGTAAGGGTAAGAGATAACTCCAGTTTAGAAGTTCACTCCGGTTCCTCGCTTCAACTTCGTCTTGCGTTGCCCCGTCTGCTAATTTATTTCTGTAGAGCTGGTGCGTAATAGTGGAAATAAAATAAAAGTGGGGTGTATGTATTACGTGGGAATTTAATGGAGTGGATGGGTGATTATTTTGATGAAGTGAATGGAGTCGATGGGAGACTGCGTGGGTGAACGGATTAATTCGTGGACTGATAAATGGATGGATTGTGTGGATGGATAGTGTGGATGGATCGTGTATTTTAGCTTCCAGTAGTGTGGGTTTATATAGGCGGAGGACATGGGAAACAGACAAAGGAGAAGTGACAGGGTGAATCAAGATAGTCGGAGGAGTTGGTGCAGATCCGTGAAGATTGAGATTTCATCGGGCAGTGCAATTGATTTCAGACAGATTTAATTGATGATCTGCAGCAGCCATTGATTGAAGAGCCGGCGTCACGCTCGCGCAAATTAAGGTGGGCGATCGCAATTAATGAAGTAGTTCGACTGCGGCGCTTGAACAAGGAGAAGAAAAACTCTGTTCGGATTGGTTTCGTGCGCTGAAATACTCTTGTCCGCCTCGCGCCTAGCTCAGTCCGCCTCGCGGTCGTCTCTACCTTGTCCGCGCCTGTTGGTCCCGTCCGCCTCGCGGTCGTCTGTGTGCTGTCCGCCCGATAAGAGGCGGGACGCCTCTGTCCTGTCCGCCAGGCGACTCTGTTCCTTGTCCGCGACCCAAACCAGGCGGACTCCTCTCCCTTGACCGCGAGATAAGAGGCGGACGACTCTAACTTGACCGCGAGATAAGAGGCAGACGCCTCTGTTGTGTCTGCGCCTCTCCTGTCCGCCAGTTATGCTATATATATGTATATATTATACGAATGTTGTCTAATCTTTAATCGGCTCCAGATTCTTCGTTATAAGTCCGTTTGACTCGCCGTTTGTTGCGTTGGAAAGCTTATGAAGTAAACTACTTGATTCCAACACTTTTTCCTACATTTAACACATAAAATATATCAATTCATATCAAAACATAAACCTAGGAAAATCGTCAGATAAGTGAGAATATTACTTAAAATACTGCAAATTATAAGGCAATTAAACCCTTAAAAGTCTATATATTTCGCACTTATCACCAGTTCCACAAACGATCATTACTCTAGAATCATTTTTTTACTACCCATTTTAGTCCTATTCCTTTGAGTTGCCAATGCCTCATGAATCGTGTTCTATAGCATTTGGCTTCATGATGGCCAGGTTATCTACATAGATGGCAGATACCTCTACGACTGGTCTCAACTGGTACCCGAGCTGTCGTTTTGTTCTCCTCATGGGTGTCTTAGGAATAGCTTCTAGTTTAGCATGTTTTTCTTTGATTGGAGCTAGTTCCTTTTCTTTTGCGTAAAACAAAGAATCAATTCATCGATTTCAGGTTGTTTTCCTAGCTTCAACTTTTCATGAGCGGAGAGAATTTCACTATAGTCGATTTACAATTTCATGAGTGCCCTCATGAGGTATCTACCTTGTCTTTGTCTGAATTTTTCCTTAATTCTTCATTTTCCTCCAAGAGTTCCTTGTTTTCATTTTCCAATGCCTCTAGTTGATCAACTAGTATGAGAGAGAACTTTTAAGTCCTAAAAGTTCCGCTTTTAGAATTCTTTGTTTAAGTTTAGAGTAGTTTACCTTGTTCTGATCTTCTTCCTCTGATTTTGATGTGTTCTTGTCTTGCGCCATCAGGCAAACTTCCTCAAGGCATAGATGAGTCTTCTCGTCTTCTAAGATATCACTATCCGAGGTTTGATTGTCGTCGCTTAGTTCAGAGTCTCCCCATGCAGCAACGAAGGCTTCTTTCCTTGGCTCTTTGGTGAATGATCATCGGACATGCTTCTTGACCCTGTTGTTGTCCTCTCGGGGTCGCTGAGGACAGTCTTTAATGTAGTGTCCGCATCTTGAACACCCAAAACATTTGTCATTGTTTTCTTCTTATCATCCGACTCCTTGGGCTCCTTGCCTTTCCTTATTTTATTTCTTATGAATTCCAAAAGCACCTCTTAGCATAGAGGACCATTTCATCATTGTCGTCTCCTGACTCGGATCTTTCATTTTCAGCCACTTGAAGGGCTATGCCTTTTCCTCTATCTCTTGATGAACTTTCTGAATTTCTTGTTGTAGTTTTAACTCAAAAGCCATTAGAGATCCTAGCATGTCTACCAAAGAAATCTTGGAGAGATCCTGTACTTCTTGCATGGCATTGACTTTGCTATCAAAGGAGGCAGGAAGAGATCTGAAGAACTTTCGAATTTGATCCTCATTTGAGATGGTTCTCCAAGTACCAACATTTCATTGATGAACTTGCCTTGTGTGCATTTCAGAGATACTCTCCTTTTCTTCCTTTTTGAATAGCTCTCAATGAGTCAACAGCTGCTCAATGCTAGTCTTTTTTATCTCATCATTCCCTTCATATGTGACCTCAAGAGTTTTCCAAATCTCTTGACCCGTTTTAGCTGAGGCTACCTTGGAGTATTGTTCAGGTAGTAGTATGCAGTGTAGAATTCTTACTGCTCGTGCATTGAAAATCAACTTCTTGATTTGATCATCCGTCATGTGGTATACTGATATGTCTTGTCCTTGAGCATCTTGGAAGGTATATTCACCACGTGATATAACCCTCCACCTCCTGGGATTATCAGACTTGATATGAAACTCCATTTTGTTCTTTCAGTGAGTGTAGTTGTCTCCATTAAAAAGTGGTGGTTTATTTGGTGCAGAACCTTCTTCTAACGCTAGTAGGCTTGCATGAGTCATTTTGATCCTCTCCCAAAGTAGTTAGATTTCTTGAAGAGACCCGCTCTGATACCAATTGAAACTGGCTGGCGCTCCTGATGCATCCCTGACCGGTCGTGGACGTATCATTGACTCAAATAAACTTTGATAGTTTAAGGGAAGACACGAGATAAACTTAAACTGGAAACTCCATTTTGATTGAGAATTTACACACACGAATTTCACTCAATCTCCCTCGCCCCACACACAGACTTTCGGGACAGTTTCAACTTTACCCCTAAAGTTCTTAACCCTCACCTAACTATCGGCCTACGGTTCACCGACCGCTCCTCGACCTGTCGGTCTATCAAATACCCAAAGTATTGACACTCTAACCCAGTCCTCACTAGCTCACCAACTTTCTAGCACGTACACACAATCTAGTCAAATTCACACTTGCTCAGATTGTATCTCCTCTTTTTATCTAGCAAACTTAAATTACATAGGACATAAATGCTCATATATATACACGTTAGTTAAGGAGTAACTAACGGCTTATGAATATGTAGACTCTAGAAGTAGATTACTTCTTCTTCTTTTATTATAATAGCCACACTCCACTACAGATTATCTTCCAACTTGATCTGGAGCTATCAGCACACGTGTTGCCTTGTGATTGGGCAAGTTGGTGGCGCGTCTCCCAAGTGGTTGGTCACCACTAGCACACTTCAACTTGTCTGACCTTGTCTGGCTAATTAATGCTCATAAAATCCCTCTTTTTGAATTTATTACAACTATATATGATGTTCATTAATAGCCTTTGCTTATCTTGTTATCTCGCACATTAATGAGCTACTCCTTTTGTCTTGAGCTAGTTGCTTGTGAGGATGTGACTCATCTGAGTGAGTTTGTCGACGTTGCTAAACATTTTCATCCTTGTTTAATGTCTGATGCATGAGATATGTGATAGTGTGGTTCTTGACTACTTGTGTGTTACTAGAAGTTCTCCGGAGCTCTCGTAGACAGGTGCCCGACTGGTTGGGCACATGTTGTAGGCTGAGTGCGCTTGCAACCTTGTGTGCTAAGCCTGTAACAGCCCAGTATCCCACTGTTGTGATATTGTCCGTTTTGCCGCAGCTCACGGTTTTGTTCCTGGGTTTCCTAGCCCTAAAAGGCCTCACAACAAGGAGAGGTATCCCCCACCCATATAAGGAGTGATTCGTTCTCCCCTCCAATCGATGTGGGAGGTAAACCTCAAGGGTATTACACTCCACCCCCTTTGGGAGCCCAGCGCCCTCGCGGGCCACACCGGCACACCGACCTGGGTCTGGCTCTGATACCAACTGTAACAGCCCAGTATCCCACTGGTGTGATATTGTCCGCTTTGCCGCAGCTCACGGTTTTGTTCTTGGGGTTTCCTAGCCCCAAAAGGCCTCACACCAGAGTGGCCCAGTGGAAGCGGAAAGTCGTGCCCATGGTGGATATTGTCCCCTGTGGGGTTTTTTTCCGGAGGGTCAACATATGCATCTCTCTAGAGGCCTCACAACAAGGAGAGGTATCCCCACCCATATAAGGAGTGGTTCGTTCTCCCCTCCAATCGATGTGGGAGGTAAACCTCAAGGGTATTACATTCCACCCCCCTTGGGAACCCAGCGCCCTTGCGGGCCACACCGGCACACCGACTTGGGTCTGGCTCTGATAAAGGATATCATCCACAAAGAAGAGACAGTATAGAATGTCTTAGGAGGAGGTGTAAACATATAAAGAAGTATCTGATTTTGAGCTCTCAACCCCCAGTTGTATTAAAACCTTACTTAATGAAAAACTAGGCCCAAGAGGCTTGTTTCAAACCATAGATAGATTTTTTAAGCAAACACACATGATTAGGCAAGAGAAGATTAGAGAAACCTAGAGGCCGAGCCATGTAAATCTTTTCTTGAATGTCACCGTGTAGAAAAGCATTAGATATGTCTATCTGATTGATTCCCTAGTTTCGTGATACTACAATAGTAAGGACTAGCCTTATAGTTGTGGGCTTGATGACAGGGCTGAACGTCTCGGTATAGTTAAACCCTTCTGTTTGTTTGTGCCCCCTGGCCACCAATTTGGCCTTTCTTTTCTCAATGGACCCATCAACTCTCCTTTGGTACGTAACACCCATATGGCTGTGAGAATTTGGCTTGTGATGGTCTGGGAACTAGAACCCAAGTTTTTGTTTGCATGAGAGCTGTAAATTCTTGTTGCATTGCTTCTCTCCAAATTTGATAGTGTTTTGCCTTAGTATAGAAAGGATCTTCAGGAATAGTTTCAAGATAAGTGAGCCTGAGGATAGTTAATTGTACCATCCGTGCGAAGCAGAGGCTTCCTGATGTTGTGTTTAGCCCTAGTTTGCATAGGATGTTGGTTTTGAGGCAAGGGCTGAGGGGTAGAGCTGGGAGTGGGTGTAATAGTAGCTAAAGTGCTAGGATGAGAATGTGAAGAGGGTGTTGGAGAGTTTTTTTAGGTGTGGTAGCAGTGGCTAAAGGAGTTGTATGGGTAGAGGAAGATGGTTTGGCTAATGGAGTTTTATGGGTAGATGAAGAGGGTGAAGAGGCTGGGGTGGGGTTGATAGTAAGGGGTGATGAGGGACTGGTGTGCATAAGAAAATTGAGAGGTAGAGAAACAGTAGGCGCTGGGGTTGATGAAAGAGCAGGGCTTTTGGTTAAGGTGTAAGGGAATAAATCCTCATGAAATATCACAACCCTAGAGGTATAAATTGTGTGGTTTAGAAGATCATAACAGAGATATCCCTTGTAGTTTGGGGTGTAACCAATGAAAATGCACTTTGTGGAGCAGAAATATGTTTTGTGTTTATTTTGATGACGTAGGTTTAGCCAGCATTCACACCTAAATACTTTTAAAAAAGAATAGTCAGGGGAGTGATGAAAAAGTAGTTCAAAAGGTGTTTTATGAGAGAGAGTGGGAGTAGGTGTACGGTTTAACAGATAGACAGTAGTGTGGAAGCTTCGTTCCCAAAAAAACATGGGTATAGTGGCATGGGCTACAACGGGTAGTCCCTTGTCAACAATATTTTCATGTCTTACCTCCACACTTCCATTCTATTGGTGGGAATATGGGCCGGTAATGCGATGCAATATTCCTTTAGCTTTTATAATGTTTTTTAAAGCCATAAATTCACCTCTACCGTTAGTTTACACACATTTGACATTGTATCAAAGAAATTTTCCACAAGAGACAAAGAAGCAGTAACAACAGATAGAACATCTGATTTAGCATTAATGGCAAAAAAACCAAATAAACTTGCTATAGTCATCCACTATATACAAATAAAACCGTGCACCATTAAGTGCCAAAACCGGTGCAGGTCCCCACACTTCTAGAAACAACAGGTGAAAGGGTATTGTGAATTAAGTGAAAGAAGTAGGGTGGGGTAGAGCATGAACCTTACCCAGGTGACAAATCTCATAGCTAGAAAAAATGTTGCTCTTAGAAGTGATTGGGAGTTTATTATGATTGATGATAAAAGAGGTAATCCTAGGTGAGGGGTGACCTAGTCTGTTGTGCCAAGTGCTAGGACTGGTCCATAGTGCAACAAGAGCTTGATAGTCTACAGGACTCTGAGTATAATCTTTGATGGTGTTGAAGCAGTATAAGCCTTGTTTAAGCCCTCCCTTGGCCAGAACTCTCCTCGTATGAATGTCCTTTAGAAGGAAAAAGGTTGGGTAAGATTCAAAGTAGGCATTATAGTCTGAAGCAAGCTGAGGTACAGAAACTAATTTTTTTATGAGTTTTGGAACATATAAAAGATTTGAAAGAGAGTAGTAGCATGTAGAAGTGGGTAGAATACAAGTGCCTTGGTGTATGACAAGGAGAGAAGTACCATTCCCCAAGTTGACAACATCTGTTGGGACAAATTTAGGGTCTACGTGAAGATTGGATAGATCATTAGTGAAGTGGTTCGTAGAACCACTGTCAGGATACCAAGTGTTATCAGTGGGCAGGGTAGATGTGTAATGAGTTGTGTAGGAGGGAGAAAGGGATTGGTAGGAATGGTCAAATCTGTAATAGCATCTGTCAGCTGTGTCCCACTTTCTTGCAAACTTGACATGTGGGTCGAGTATCTTGTTCCCAGAGAGATGAGAAGTATTGTTGGAGTAGTAATTACCTCAACCTCCACCTTGTTTGTGCCTCTTCCTCTGTTATTGTAGCCACGGTTGCTTCTTCCTCCTCAACCACCCCTTGATGTGTTGTTTTTAGCAGAGTTGATGTATGAGGTGGTATTGTTGATAGTTGGGCATTAGATAGATTTTCTATGTTTTTTTAGAGAATAGTTTCAAATGTGAGGAGATAATTGTAGGCAAGTTGAGGAGTGACAACATTTGGCATCATTGTGAGGTTTGTAGAACTGTATCATATTCTAAGGGAAAGCCACAAATAATAAAGCTATCAAAGTCACTGTCAGTTACTGGGCAACCAGCAGAGGCTATGGAATTGACTATGTTGCGAGCTCGACCAAAAAATCGGCAATAGAGTTTGCACCCTTTTGATACTCATCAGTTGGGATTTAAGTTGCATAATGCGAGCATTTAGCTGTGCAAGAGAATTTGTTTGAATGTATCCCATACTTCTTTTGACGTATCACACGGAATAATTGGACTGACTGGGCTATCAGACATGGAGGTGGTGAGTAGGGTTGTCAATCTTGACACGAACCTGAAATCTGACCCGAAACCGACATGCTAAAATGTGGGTTTAGGTTGCAATTTTCACCCGAAAACATTTTTGGGTGGGTTGCTAAAAACCCGGGTCAATTTTGGATTTAACCTGTTAACCCGATTTCAACCCGTAACCCGAAATTTAAAAAAAAAGAAAAAAAAATTCTTATAGTTATACGACATAACCGTAAATGTATCAATCATGTAACCATTTATTTTTGATGGTTTTATATGTTATGTTATATTATCTTGGTGATTTTGTGTAAAATTTATATTGATAGTACAATATTTTTCATTTTGGGTTGATTTCGGGTCAATTTCGGGTCAGCAGGTTTGGTTCGGGTTGACAAATCACACCCCATTTCGAGTTTGGTTCGGTTTCAGGTTGGGGTGAAACATGAGCAAGTTGATGAGTGTGAGATATGAATGGTTTTGGTAGTCTTTAATGCCTAATTTGTGTACACGCATCAACAATATTCCACACTTATCTTACGTTTTCCTTTGGTTTGCTGTTTGTTAAGGCTTGATACTCTTTTTCTATGTTAAATGCAGAGAAAAGCCAAGGAAACACTAGATTTACTCACAAGGGAGATAATGCAACAAACGGGGGTCGAATCGGAGTCAAGATAAAGAATTTGGAGGATTTTGAAGGAATGTCCGAACTTGTGTCCGAACTTCCAAGTTCGGACGCAAGTCGAGGGTTTGTGTGCTGCGCCTGATGGAATGTCCGAACTTCAGTCCGAGCATCGAAGTTCGGACATAGTTGAGAAAAGCCGGAGGTCTGATGTACGGAGCATGTCCGAACTTGTGTCCGAACATCTAAGTTCGGACACAAGTCAAACTTTCAGGCTTGAAGCGCTCAGAACACTGTGTCCAAACATTGAAGTCCGGACCAATGTTCGGACAGGACGAAAAATTCAGCACAAACTCTGCGTTTTGAAGGGAAAAAGAGAGAGGAAAAGTCTATTTAACTGACCTAATCAGAGGAGAAAGGTATTCAATTCATCATCGATCATTACAACACACTCTCTCACGCTGATAAACGAAGTTCTCTCCATTCATCCACGCCAATTGCATCAGTTCACCTTCATCCACATTCACCAATCATATCGACATCGTTCTGGAGGAGCATCGACAGAAGGAAGTGCGACCATCATCTTCAACCTTGCGCCTGCAGCCATCGATACTGGATAATCGTTCAACATAAGGGTTTTTCTTCCTTTAGATGATTTCTATGTTGATTGTATTTATCTGTTCCATTGCAATGTCTGGCTAGTAGGGATTTAACTCTGGGGTAGGGTTTGTTCAAGATGGATTCAATGTAGTTAAAGATTCTGCAGTTTGATTATGAGATTGTGACGGATTGTTTCCAGGTTAATGATTATCAATTTTCTTCTCTACTAATTTCGCGAGTTATAGAGTTGTTTTGCGAAACCTATTAAGATCAGACAAGGTGATTAATAGGGAGTTCGAATTAACCTGGGAATTTGGGGAAGGATTAGTCTGATAGATAATCTTTCCTATGAACGCTAACAATTCTTTGTGCTTATTCCACCTATATGTGTTTTGCCAACTGCTAGATTAGAGTTGTCACGTTCTGATAGGTGAGCTCTTCAATGAACTAGGATTTAGCATTGAAAGAGATAGAAAGAATTGGCCTTTCCGTTTCTCATAATTAAATTGTAGGAGTTACTAGATTCAACCAGAAACGAACAACCCGAGCCCAGAGTTCCACTCATATTATCAAACTCATCATTCATTTTTACCGATTGCTTAATTCAATTCTGATTTGCATTATTTGATTCAACACACAAAAACAATTCACAACCCCCTGAATTTCCAGTTTTCTTAGGATTTAGGATAGGACTTAGGCTTATTTATTCAAGTCCCGTGGTTCGATACCTGGTTGCTTAACTTTCTATACTATAGTGACCGGGACTTTTGCAACCCGACAGACTTATTGATTTATTATTTTCTAGATTAATTTGTTTAGTTTTAGTAGATCAATTTACCTGTTTGCAAAATGGCGCCGTTGCCATCGTCACTGAGTTCGAACAATGCTAATTTAAAGGAGATGATGGATAAACTGATGGCCTCTCAAGAGCAACAAACAGTGATAAATCAGAATTTGGCAGCTGGCCAGCAAAAGCTTGAGAACGTTATGGTGGAGATGCAAGGAACTATGAGTCAGTTGACTCAGTTCCTCCTGCAGCAGAGACCGTCTGGCTCACTGCCTTCCCAAACAGACCCCAATCCTAAAGCTCAGTTGAAGGCAGTGACGGTTTCGGAAACCGTGGTAGTCGAAGACTGCTCAGATTCTGAAGAGGTGGCAGCAGTTACCTTAAGAAGCGGAAAGCAATTGTTAAATAGAATCAAGTGGCCGAGGACCAAGCTGACGAGGAGACCGGTCACCCTTCTTCTAGCACTAGTGCACCGTCAGGGCCCCCAGCCCCTCCTGAGGTAGTTGTTGAGGAGACCCAGGCTCCTATTTCTTCCCCTTCTCATATTTTGACTGCTAAAGACTCCAAGGGTAAGGGGTTCCGAAGGAACTTCCTTTCCCTAATAGATTAAAAGAGAAAGAACTTGATGATCAATTGGGAAATTTTTAAGTGTATTTTCGAAGCTTACTATTAATATTCCCTTGATTGATGCTATCAAACAGATGCCTAACTACGCTCGCTTTGTGAAGGATTTGATTTCTAACAAGCGAAGGTTCAAAGAAAAGGAGATTGTTCAGCTGACAGAGACGTGCTCTGCAGCCATCCAGCAGAAGCTCCCTCCAAAGTGTGGAGATCCAGGGCAGCCCATCATCCCTTGCACCATTGGAGACATGGACTGTGGGTATGGACTTTGCGACCTTGGAGCAAGCATCAATTTAATGTCGTACTCGATGTTTAAAAAGCTTCATGCTGGTGAGCTTGTCCCAATCAACTTTAATCTGCAATTAGCTGATCGTTCGTCAATCAAACCTCGAGGTATGGTTGAGAACGTGTGGTAGGTGTTGGTAACTTCTTCTTCCCTACTGATTTTGTTATTCTTGATATGGATGAGGATGTGGAAGTACCATTAATTTTGGGTAGACCATTCCTGAGAACTGCTAAAACTGTCATTGATGTTGACAAAGGAAAATCACCCTGAAATTTAATAATGAGGAGCTTAGTTTTGATATCACCAAGATGATGAGAACCAATGCTTCTTCTCATGCTGTACTTTCTATTGATGTCGACTATACTGATGATTTTGATGCATTTGTCGCTGAAAGTACTGATGACTCTTCCTTCCTGTTTGAGAATTCTGATCTGTTAGAACAGGTGTTATGCCACTCGATTGAGGATGACAAGGAGAGCACTGAGGTAGCTACTGTTGTCCAGCAGCTTAACCAGGGACGAACCTATTTTCGCCCTCATGCTCCTCCTGTGGAGCCACTGGACAGGCCTACACAGAGGCTCATTCCTTCAATAGAGAAGCCCCCTACTCTTGAATTAAAAACTCTTCCTTCAAATCTTAAATATGCTTTCTTGGCAGAGGGTGGCGCCCTGCCAGATTATTTCTTCTTCTTTGTCTGTTTCGCAGGAAAGCAGACTTCTGGAAGTATTAGGAAGACACAAGGGAGCATTGGGGTGGTCAGTGGCAGATATTAAAGGGATCAGTCCAGGGTTCTGCACTCACCGAATCTACATGGAAGATAGTATCAAACCAGTGAGGCAACCCCAAAGGAGATTGAACCCCAACCTGAAGGAAGTAGTGAAGGCTGAGGTATTAAAGCTTTTGGATGCGGGCATCATCTACCCCATCTCTGACAGCCGCTGGGTTTCTCCCGTGCAAGTCGTTCCTAAGAAAGGAGGAATTGTGGCGGTGCCCAATGACAAGGGAGAGCTGGTGCCTCAAAGACAGACCACTGGCTGGAGGATGTGCATAGACTACAGACGTTTGAACGAGGCCACAAGAAAGGATCATTTCCCGCTGCCGTTCATCGATCAGATGTTGGAGCGACTGGCTGGGCAGGAGTACTACTGTTTCCTTGATGGATACAACGGTTACTTCCAGATTCCCATCGCGCCAGAGGATCAGGAGAAGACCACCTTCACCTGCCCTTATGGCACGTTTGCCTATAGGAGGATGCCATTTGGTCTCTGCAACGCACCAGCCACCTTCCAGTGGTGCATGATGGCCATTTTCAACGAGTTTATTGAGAAGAGCATAGAAGTCTTCATGGACGACTTCTCGGTGTATGGCCAGAACTTTGATGTGTGTCTGGATCAGCTGGATCAGATACTAAGCAGATGTGAGGAGACCCACCTGGTTTTAAATTGGGAGAAGTGCCATTTTATGGTACATGAGGGTATAGTGCTTGGGCACAGGGTCTCCAAAGACGGCATTCAGGTGGATAAGGCAAAAGTGGAAGTCATTGAGGGGTTACCTCCTCCCACTTCAGTCAGAGGAGTCAGATCTTTCCTGGGTCACGCGGGGTTCTATCGAAGGTTCATCCAGGACTTTTCAAAAATCGCGAAACCCTTGTCTGATCTCCTGCAGAAAGATGTAAGGTTTCATTTTCAGAAGAATGCTTGAAGGCTTTTCAGACCATCAAGAATAAACTTATCTCTGCCCCCATTGTGGTTCCCCCTGACTGGACCCTTCCTTTTGAGGTAATGACTGATGCTAGCGACTTCGCTGTTGGTGCTGCACTCTGTCAAAGGAAGGACAAGATTTTGAGGGTGATCACATATGCGAGTAAGACTCTGACGGAGCCCCAAAAGAACTACACCACCACTGAGAAGGAGCTACTGGCTGTGGTGTTCGCTCTTGACAAATTCAGACCTTATTTGTTGGGGAGTAAGGTAATTGCCCACACCGACCACTCCGCCTTGAAGTATTTGTTTCAAAAGAATGATTCCAAGCCCAGACTATTGAGATGGATCCTGCTTCTCCAAGAGTTTGACTTGGAAGTGGTTGATAAGCAAGGGAAGCAGAATGGGGTTGCAGACCATTTATCAAGGCTTGAGATTCCAGATGACGGGGTCCCCATAAATGAGTTCTTTCCGACGAAACGGTCTTTGTAATTGGGAAAGTCAAAGAGCCATGGTACGCTGACTTGGCTAACTATCTTGCCTCTGGGTTGGTTCCCCATGATCTAAGCTACAACCAGAGGAAGAAGTTTCTGTCTGAGACCCGTCATTACGTTTGGGAGGACCCCTATCTCTTCAGAGTATGTGCTGATGGATTGATCAGAAGATGTCTCCCGGATGAAGAGGTAAACAGTGTAATAGAGTTCTGCCATTCCCGAGAGGCGGGTGGTCACCACGGTCCCACTAGGACAGCTGCTAAAGTGTTAGAGTGCGGTTTTTACTGGCCCACTATACACAAAGATGTCCACCGCTTCTGTGCTCACTGTAATAACTGCCAGAGGATGGGGAACACTTCAAGAAGGCATGAGATGCCGCAGAAGGGAATCCTTGAAGTGGAATTATTTGATGTCTAGGGTATTGACTTCACCGGCCCATTTCCTTCTTCTCACGGAAACCACTACATCCTTGTTGCTGTAGATTATGTTTCCAAATGGGTCGAAGCAATCCCCTGCCCTTCTGCTGATGCTAGAACCGTGGTAAAATTCTTGAAGAAGAACATCTTTACCAGATTTGGTGTACCAAGAGCTATCATCAGTGACGGAGGTTCTCATTTCTGCAACAAAGCGTTTGATTCTCTGATGACTAAGTACGGGGTGACTCATAAGGTTGCTTACCTTATCACCCCCAAACTAACGGGCAAGCAGAAGTGAGTAACCGAGAGCTCAAATGGATTCTTCAGAAGACAGTCAATTCCTCCAGGAAGGATTGGTCTGTCAAGCTTGATGATGCTCTATGGGCCTATAGAACTGCATTTAAGACTCCCATTGGGATGTCCCCCTTCAAGCTGGTATACGGGAAGGCTTGTCATCTCCCAGTTGAGCTAGAGCACAGAGCCTATTGGGCTTTAAAGGCTCTTAATTTTGATTTACATGGCGCTGGGGAGAAGAGGCGATTTCAGCTTTCTGAGTTGGAGGAATGAGGGACCAGCGTACGAAAGCTCAAGAATCTATAAAGAGCGCACCAAAAAGATCCACGACCGGATGATACAAAAGAGAGACTTTAAAGTGGGGGATCTAGTGCTACTCTTTAACTCTAGGCTACGCCTCTTCCCTGGGAAGCTTAAGTCACACTGGGCCGGCCCCTTCAGAGTTGTGGGAGCTACATCTTACGGGGCGTACGAGCTGGAAAATAAGGCTGGTGAAACCTTTAAGGTAAATGGTGCTCGATTAAAAAGCTATCTTGGTACTGATCATAATCTTTTTCCTTTGCAGGCGATATTCTTTTTGGAGAGTGAATCCAATCCTACAGCAACAATGAATTCTCAAGAGACGAGTTCAAATGTGAAAAAGAAATTCTCTTGGCGAATGCGAAAAGAATTGCAAAAGCTGAAGGAATTCACTGTGGGCTGTTGTAGAGCTGCTCATCACACCTCTTCTGATTAATCAAACGGAAATTGTCTAGCTAAAGACATTAAAGAAGAGCAGCTGACTGGGAGGCAACCCAAGTTTTCGGTACTTCTATTCTGTGTTTTTTTTGTTGTTTATAGCTTTGTTTTAGAGTAATGTTGTTGTTGCAGTAAGTTGAGCTCAAAAAGAAACAAAGAGGTGCATATTTGGTGATGTCCGAACTTCGGTCCGAACATCGAAGTTCGGACATGATTCGAGGATCTGAGGGCTGGGCAAAGCTATATGTCCGAACTTATGTCCGGACATTGAAGTTCGGACGTTGTTCGAGAGTTGGAGAGCTGTGCAAAACGGGATGTCCGAGCTTCAGTCCGGACATTGAAGTTCGGACTCACAACACGGAATATTTAGCGGAAGGAAAACACGGGATGTCCGAACTTCGGTCCGAACATCAAAGTTCGGACTCAATTCGAAGCGCAGCCCAGGTATGTCCGTCCGAACTTCTGTCCGAACATCGAAGAAGATTCGGACAGCTCGAAAATTTCTGAATTACAGAGGGGCGCGGACATAAACTCTCACAAACTCCATCCCCTACCTCGCGACAGCCACACCAGCCCCATATCTCCCTTTTTTCCAATCTCCCATAACTCACTCAAAACTCCACCAAATCCCTCATTCTTACTACCAATCTCTTCGTTTTTGAATCCTCTACACTCCTAGCACTCGAAATCCACCAGAAACATCTTGAATCTGCCCGATTTTGGAGCATACCTGTTCGAACCCTAACTACCGAATTAAGGGTTGTTGAGTTCGATTTGTGTAGATTTTGGTTGTTCTATCTTCCTCTAAGCATACATTCAACTCCAACAAGGTAATTTCTCTACTTTTCTACCTCGTTTAAGGAATTTGTGACAGATTTGGAATGTGAGGTATGTCAAGTCGCGAGAATAGGCTGTTATTTTTGAAGATTTCTGAGCTTCATTTGCGTTTATCAAGTTTACTATCTAATTTGCTGTAAGTTGCTGGATGGAAGTGTGTAAAATTGCCAACCGTGATTTCAATATGCATATTTGAGTGTGTGCTTTTATCTTGCATGGCTGAATTAAAGAAAGAAAAAAACAGTGATTGAGATTAAGCTGAAATGGTGGAACAAAGTACCTTTTTGACGGTTAAGTCTCTGCTGGACACTAATTGTTAGGGGTGATTAGAACTGCATCTTGTGTTGGTAACAGTTGAGTGTGGTTTTAAGATTGGGGTTGGATTTGTGTGTACATAATTGACTGAGACTTGGTTGGTATTGCTTTGTTGATACTGAACACCTTATTACAGGAATTTGTGTATTTCGATTAAGTCTCTTCTGGTCATTGCCTGTTAATGCTCAATGTACTGCAATTAGAAGATGGATTGAATCTGTGTTGTGGAGATTACTGAATTTTTAGGGGAGACTCTGTCGGATTTTGGGTGGTTATATGCACATTTAGAAACTATTTCTTGTATGCCTTTAATTGACATTGGACACCCTTATTGAGCAGATGCTGAGCCGAATCACAGGCCGGGGTAAGAGGGCTGCAGGAGCAAGCTCCAGCCGAAGAGCTCTAGAACCTGAATTTAGAAATGATGCAGCCAAAGAATGGTTCGAAAAAGGTATGGACATAATTGCTGAGCGCTGTGTGGTGCGGGAGCTGGAGCAGCAGCTAGGACTACGGGCTTATTTGGACCCATTGGGCTGGGGCAAGATTCTAGATATGGGAGGTCAGTACTCTGAACAAGCCGTGCGCATGTTCTATGCAAATGCGATCTACCAAGATGGGCAGATCAAATCCATAGTAGACGGGGATAGAGTGACGGTCTCCACGATGGAGATTGCTCACTATATGGACATTCCTTATCCCGCCCCAGACCGCCCTGAGCATCTTAACCCCAACGACTTCAAGACAGCTGCCATCCAACACTATACCCCCCTTATGGTTCAGGGGCCTCGACGACGCAGAGGGGATGACCCATCAAAGCAGGTCGTCCCTGCTGATGCGCTTCAGAGCCCGCAGGAGAGAGTTCTGCTCGCACTACTGGCTGCGAATATTGTACCACGACAGAGCTCGGACCTGAACCATACAAACTTCTTACTACTTCGGACAGTGCTGGATCCGGCGTTTGCTGAGGCTGTGCAGCTCACTTACTTGCCATAGGTGATCTTCTTGCATATGCAGTACATCATGGAGCACAAAGATAAGCACAAGCTGGGCTTCCCAGTTATGATCTGCAGCATACTCAGGAGGCAGAGGGTTATCGTTCCTACTGTGGGGCTGCATGCTGCGCGGGCTCCTATTGATGCGGGCGGCCTGAAGAAGATGTGGTTTGAGTTCAGAGATGGGGTGTGGAGGAAGAAGAAGGCTGCAGCGCGACCGCAGAAGCGCCAGAGAGAGGCGGGTGAGGGACCATCAGAGCCCGCTCCTACTGCTTCACCTGACGAGGAGGAGGCGTATCTAGCACTGCCAGCCCCTGGGAGCGAGTACGTCACTCGCTATGAGTTTGCTCAGCTGGAGTCTCGTTTCGAGGAGGCAGATCGTCGCTATCAGGCGGAGATCGAGACTCTGCAGCAGCAGGCCCGTCACTCTCAGGAAGACTATCAGGCTCTGCTCGATCAGTTCCAGCAGTGGCAGGCGTACTATCCACCTCCACAGTGATTATGTTGCTGCTTGCTATTTTTGTGTAGAAGCCGTTCTTGGACTTCTTTCTGGATTTGTTTTTAGTTGTGTTGAACTGATTACTTTTATTTCGATTGGGTTGTAATTTTCTTTGGATTTTCGTTTGTTTGAATCTTAACTCTGAATATTGGTTGTCACTAATCGATGCTGCTAGCACACTTTCTGTTTTGTTTGTTCAATGTGTGCAAGTGTGTTTTACTATGCTGCCTCCATGCCGGACACTAGCTTGGACTCAAGTGTGAGGAACCATTCTCCCCTACCTGGACACTAAGTGTGAGGAAGAACCTCTTCCTCAAAGCATCATAAAAGAAATCAGGGGAGTTTTCAGTTTCTTATTCTTTTGGTTAATGTTCGGCCCTGTGCTTTTAACATGAATATTGATCCGTTCACCCTTGTGAGTCTGCCACATTCAGTCCGATCTCCTTATTGTGTTAAAATTCTGAACAATGCGGACATTGCTCCTCCTTAAGTGTGAGGAAGGGGGAGATCTTTTTGAATGTGTCAGTCATTTATTCCCGCCCTAATTTGTTTGGTTTTGGGCTATGTGGGGGTAACTCTCTTAGAGTGCTCTTAGTGTAAATACTTGGGTGGATCTTTAGGTGTTGTGGAGTGAGTCCGGTACTGACCTAAAGAGTTGGTTTGCTCAAAGCTGTGTGCTCTCATAATTTCTTTCGAATGACTGAATTTTGTTAAATATCTGTGAACAAGTTAGTTGTGAAGTTAGAACTGGTTTAGCTTGGAACCTTGGGAATGATGAGAATGTCTGGAATGAAGGATAAAGGCAAGGTACTCCTCTGATTTAAGTCATTTTCTGAACCAAAAACAGGCCTCTTCCATCCGGTTATTAAGTCCTTGGGGTGCTTTATCACCCATTTACCTAAGGTCGTCTGATCTGGGATAAAAGACCCAATACCGTTACAAGGATGGAGAGAAAAGTCTGGGGGATGAATTATTCGCGAAAAATTTTTATGTACACAAAGACAAAAAAAAGAAGAGGAAGTTCTTTAAAGTCTTATGTTTCTGGCAATTCCTTAAATTGAATCATGAGTACGTGGTGTTGAAAGGTTCTGCGGAATATGGCAGAACTTCACACCCCTTGTCATCCAAGGGTTTGAGAAGAGAAAAGGTTGGAAGGTTCTGAGTTACTCCACGTTTTTACTTCCTGATTTGACTTCTTCACAGTCTTTTGTTTTAAAAAGTGTGCTTTATTGTTTGAGAGACACGCAGTTAAGAGCAGATCGATTTTTGGGTAATTATTGTGTCTTTAACTCCTTATTTTGTGCAATCCCGAGGTTTGGCCCTGAGGCATTCCGAGACATTTTACTCCTGCTTTGCTTGAGGACAAGCAAAGGTTAAGTGTGAGGAGGTTTGATGAGTGTGAGATATGAATGGTTTTGGTAGTCTTTAATGCCTAATTTGTGTACACGCATCAACAATATTCCACACTTATCTTACGTTTCCTTTGGTTTGCTGTTTGTTAAGGCTTGATACTCTTTTTCTATGTTAAATGCAGAGAAAAGCCAAGGAAACACTAGATTTACTCACAAGGGAGATAATGCAACAAACGGGGGTCGAATCGGAGTCAAGATAAAGAATTTGGAGGATTTTGAAGGAATGTCCGAACTTGTGTCCGAACTTCCAAGTTCGGACGCAAGTCGAGGGTTTGTGTGCTGCGCTGATGGGATGGAAGTCCGAACTTCAGTCCGAGCATCGAAGTTCGGACATAGTTGAGAAAAGCCGGAGGTCTGATGTACGGAGCATGTCTGAAAACGTATAATTAGTCTCTCGCAATGAATAGAACAGTAATTTGTCTCTCACATCTCACGAATGAATAGAACACCGAGGATTATAGTGGTTCAGCCAATAATCTGGCCTACATCCACTTCTAGACAATTTCTTTATTCATTTCTTTAGCGTTACAGTACTAGAGAGCTTTTCTAGAGGTTTCTCTCTCTTCTGATGTTGCGTCCCCCTCAAATGAGTTCCTTTATCTCTATTTATAGACTTTTCTAGGGTTCCTAGGCTTGCCAACCTGTTATATCTTGCCAGGCTGTCACTATAAATATCTTATCCTGATTTCTACATCTTCGTCCCTAGCTATTCGACCGGGCACAAGCGCCCGGTCACTATCTACATCTTTTCTTAGTTACTTGACCGGTCGTCTACGACCGGTCACCATCTGGGCCTACTTTATAGTTTCAACGACCGGTCACAGGCGATCGGTCGTTTCCTTACACTTGCTTTATACCTTGCGACCGGTCGGCCATGACCGGTCGCATACTGCTGCTCTGAGATAACGGGGATGGAAATAGGCAATGAAAGAACGAAACAGCAGCCCAGCCATAATTCGATGGACGTCAATCTGATTGCAGATTCCTTGAGCAGGTTTAACCGTGTTATCAGAAAAACGGCCAGGAACTATGATGCGGATGGATGACCTTCTCTCCCAAGGCAGCGTCTGCAACAGCTTCAGAAGCTTTGACAGTAGCAGCCCCAACATTTATGTGGAGTATTACTGGAAGAATGTTACAAATAGTGTAGTACTAAAAACCAAGAACTCGACTTCGTGAGTTCAAAAGAACAAGCCTGAGGAACCAAACTTGGCGCCCTCGACAAAAAGCTGTAATGGGATCAACACGTTAGAGACCCGAGTCAGCTGAGGCAGCTTGTATCCAACCTCCAAATAAAGCAGAGAAGCATGATGATTCAACGGTTATAAAAGACTTATTGGGTGGCTGAAATACTGGATTGGACAGCGGAATACAGCCTATGCCCGCAACAGTGGGAAGGAAAAGTGCTCTAATATATAATCAATAAATCATCATCTCCTCAAAGAAGCTACCAAGACAAAGGAGCTAGGCCCTGGATGACAGCTCTCGCCCTCCTCGAAGGACCAAAATTCTCACGGTGATGGCCTACAATGGCACGGGTTATTGATTTTTGAAGAATCTCACCACCGACATATGTTTTGAGAATACAAAGAAGGGTATTCTAACTAAGCCCAATACCTGACGTTGCGGAATCACTTCACGTTCACCCACAGGCTCTTCACATGAAGAATTCAAGTATGGTAGGTAGGAGAAAAGTCCCAACCAAGATGGCCGGTATCAAATTATAAAAGCTGGGCTGGTTTGACATCCATCATCAAATGAGCGAGGAATGGTACCTCGAATCTACTCCGGGCAAGGACAACAACAAACGACCGGGCGACATACTGACACGAGACCGGATGAAATTTTATCACTAAGCCACTTCTTGGAATGTTTCCAATGTCAGCAAAATTCAAAAGTATTATCAAAATCCATGGCGCTTTCACAGGCCCTCTGGTCGTCTCATAGAAGACGAAAATCCATGGCGCTTTCACAGGCCCTCTAGTCGTCTCATAGAAGACGAAAATCCATGGCGCTTTCACAGGCCCTCTGGTCGTCTCATAGAAGACGAAAATCCATGGCGCTTTCATAGGCCTTATGATAAAAGAAACACCCGGGCTATGTCCCGTAGAAAGAAACACCCGGCTATGTCCCGTAGAAAGAAACACCTGGGCTATGTCCCGCAGGATGCAATGCCCTGAAACACCTTGGCTTGGGTTGTCGCCCCACGGTCAAGAGTGAAACAAAAGAAAACCCATCTCTGCTCCATCAGGAGCTCTGGTCGCCTGTAATGGGTGAATTATTAGGTGTGGGACGCCACACCGTACCTCGATCCAATACCTTCAAAAGAAACACTTTAGAAGGGTATGATCATAAGTACCATCTTTTGGCTACCACAAGCAAAGTTGGGAAATATATATAAAAGGAAGTACCATTCTTGGCTAACATGAGCAAAGATGGGAAAATATATATCTCTCTTCTCCCTTTCAGGATTATCATCCTCTGGCTAGTATGAGCAAGGATGGATCGTTAATTATCTTACATTTCAAAATGGTTGGTCTTCCGCATGAAGATCTAATCAGGGACTTCCGGACTTCTGGCATTCTTACGTATTGTATATCAGAACATCAGGGGATTCATCCATCAAGATATTGAGGGGTTCATCCATCAAGATATATTATCTCGAAGATTTATGCCCCAGAATTTCCAATTTGCCCGATTCAGCAGAAAAGGCACTTGTGGGACTTTTGATTGTACCAGATTGTACCAACTTTTGTTAAGTTCATTTTCCTTTGTAAAAACTAAAGAAAAAGAACTTGTGGGACTAGGAGATAGGAGATAGGAGAAGGGAAGGTAGAAGGCATGCAATTTTATTTTCTTTTTGTAAGTTCCACTTTTTAAGTGCCAAAAAGTAGAACTTGTGGGACTGATGAAGGGGTAAGGGTAAATATGACGAGACAGAAGAACCAGACGGCCTAGATCCCAGGCCCGGCCAAGACCCCGGGCTTCCTTCAAAATCATGTTCAGACTATAGTTTAGCGTCAAGCATCAAGTCCGGGCCCTGCCCGACCCCTGGGATCGGGATCTAAACCTCATAGACGGGCGTCACATCCCGCGCCTCATGCTCTGCGGCCGGCATTCTATGACCGGGCGCTGAAGAGGAGAAAATATGGACAATTACTAAAAAGCGTGTGAAGAGGCTAAGGTAAACATCAGAAGTCCACACCCAGAAGAGGGAGTGAAGAAAGAGCGTGCACGACCGGTCATGGCCGACGGTTCGCATGGTATAAAGCAAGTGTAAGGAAACAACCGATCGCCTGTGACCGGTCGTTGAAACTATAAAGTAGGCCCCGATGGTGACCGGTCGTAGACGACCGGTCAAGTAACTAAGAAAAAGATGTAGATAGTGACCGGGCGCTTGTGCCCGGTCGAATAGCTAGGGACGAAGATGTAGAAATCAGGATAAGATATTTATAGTGACAGCCTGGCAAGATATAACAGGTTGGCAAGCCTAGGAACCCTAGAAAAAGTCTATAAATAGAGATAAAGGAGCTCATTTGAGGGGGACGCAAGATCAGAAGAGAGAGAAACCTCTAGAAAAGCTCTCTAGTACTGTAACGCTAAAGAAATGAATAAAGAAATTGTCTAGAAGTGGATGTAGGCCAGATTATGGCTGAACCACTATAATCCTCGGTGTCTATTCATTCGTAAGATGTGAGAGACAATTACTGTTCTATTCATTGCGAGAGACTAAATTATACGGTTTCACATACAAACGGTGCATCTTTCTTCATCAATGTAGTCATGGGCTTGGCGACTTTCGAGAAGTCCCTTACAAATCTCCGGTAGTAAACGGCTAGACCAAGAAAGCTCCTAATGTCGGTAACAGTCTTGGGTCTAGGCCATGATCGTACAGCTTCTACCTTAGAAGGGTCAAACCGAGATACCTGCGCTCGAGATGACATGTCCAAGGAATGATACCTGATCAAGCCAAAACTCGCATTGGAGAACTTCGCATACAGCTGGTTCTCGCGCATGTCTCAAGCACTTTCCTCAAGTGGATTTCATGTTCCTCTGGTGATTTGGAGTATACAAGGATGTCGTCGATGAAGACCACAACGAAGTGTCCAACTGCTCACTGAATAGTCGATTCATGAGGTCCATGAATTTTGCCGGTGCGTGCTTGACAAACCGAATGGCATCACTGTGAATTCGTAGTGGCCATATCTGGTACGGAATGCCGTTTTCTCGATGTCTTGCTCTTGATTGCAATCGGATGATACCCTGAACGGAGGTCGATCTTGGAGAAGACTGAGGCTCCTTTCAACTGGTCGAATAGGTCGTCGATACGTGGTAGTGGGTATTTATTTTGACTGTGACCGCATTCAGCTCGCGGTAGTCAATGCATAGTCGGAGGCTACCGTCCTTCTTCTTCACGAAGAGGACCGGTGCTCCCCAGGGTGATACGCTCGGGCGTATAAACCCTTTGTCTAGAAGATCTCTAACTGTCTTTCAATTCGGTCATTTCTGCAGGTGCCATGCGGTACGGTGCCCTAGCAATGGGACGGTACCTGGAATAGATCAATTTCGAATTCCACTGCTCTCGGTGGTGGTGGCATGCCGGGTAGCTCCTTAGGGAATACATCGGGATACTCGGATACAATGGGTACTTCATCACTGAACTCTGGATCTCGCTCCAGGTCTTGTACATAACAAAGATACACCTCTTGGCCCTTTCTGAGCCCGGTACATGGCCATGGCAGATATAAGGTGGTCGAAGGCTCTCGGTCTCTGGCGGTAAGATACGGTAACCCCAGAAGGACTCTTGAGCAGCAAACGATGCTCGGCGCAGAGGATTCTACCCTTGTGCCGCTCAACCAATTCATCCCAATGATTACGTCGAATCCCAATCCATTGAATTCGATGAAGGAAATGGGAAACGATTCGCCTTTGATTTGGATTGTGGCTGATTGATAATACTTGGTGCACTTTACTCGCTCCTTCGATGGGAGAGTAACCATGAAGTTCGGTAGCTCATCCGCATCTAGCTTCAACCTCTTCACAAAGATGGTGATACGAAAGTGTGAGAGGCGCCGGAGTCGAATAACACATTGGCATCAATGCCATTTACTGGGAAGGTTCCCGTTAGAATGGTGCCGCTTCTGCCGGCTTGTGCTTCGGTGAGGATGCTCAGGTTACCTTCGGTACCGAGTCCACAACCTATTGGATTCACAATTGGATAAGTATTGATGGTGGACACAAGTGGAATTAAATCAACACTGCTCTTTATTGATAAACCAACCATCATACATGTCGTGTCTCTAATACACGTTACTAATAGATTACATGATACTAGGAATTTAATATTTTCTAAAGGTAAGGTTCAGGCGTCCTGGTTTCATGTGTGTGGCATTGATTATTGCGGCGGTGGTGCCGTATTCAACTTGATCTTGTTGATCCCGTGATACAGCATCCTAGAGTTTCCACCCATGATTAGGACATCTCCTGATCTCAATACCAGTTTCTGTGCGAGGTCCACACGCTTCTGCTCGCTATACAGGAATACGGCGTCATCACCAATGGACCAAGACACTACGGGCACTCCCTGTTCGAGAGATTCCGCTGTCTCGTCCTTGTCTTGGTGTAACCCAAGTCGTCCTTCTTTCTCGTAGAAGTTGACGATACAGAGATCTGCTTCAAGTGCGGGGATCGGTTCAGGTTCACATTGTCGTGCAAGTTCTACTGCTTGTGTGATGAGGTCTGAAACTCTGGTGGTATTGTCGGTGGCGTCGCTCCATCTTGTGTTCGTGTCTCCTGGTATGTCTTGGTATAAGGATTCCAGTCCTTTCCCAAGCACATCATCTTCAGCTTCATCTTCGCTCCACCGGGGAATTCGGGTGTGTAAAATCCACCTTGACCCGTTCCTAGCTCGTTGCATCGTCGATGATTGAAATTTGTGCGTCGGGTGTCAGGTATCCCTTTAATAAAATCATACCTGGTCGGATGACCTGACACTGTTTGTTGGTGTAGTCGTGGTTGGTGATGTCGATCTCTTCTTGATTCAAGGTTACCGGTATCGGGTAACAGATACTAAAGTTTCCTATGGTTACAAATTTCATCTACGGTGAGTACTAGTTTCAACTACTCCATTTCATGCTCACTATACACTTCATTTATTTACTCATGCATTCACTCATACAGTTACTCTACTACTAGGCATGCTATTTCAAGGATTAAAGGTTCAGATGATTACCTTGGCCGGATTTCGAACCGGGCCCATCGCGGTCAATCACATGCAGAACAGGCGCCTCTGAGGTGCGCCCTCTGAGGGCCCCGGGATCCCTGTCCCTGAGGTGCCTGCTGGGCCGGTGCATCGCCAGATGCCACCTCCTTGCCCTCTCTCTGTTGTAGTTCTGGAAGGTACCCCTCGGCTTTCCACTCTCTGGGCACTTGTTAGCTGTGTGTCCCAGCTTCTGGCAGTTGTAGCATTTAATCTCCCTCCCGTAGCAGTCCTTACCAGGATGGTCCTGGTTGCACTTTCTGCACACATAGGTGCGGCCGTCGGAGAAGGTTTTGACGGCTCCGGAGCTAGAACCTGAGGTTAGAGGGTCAGCACATGTGTGGGTGGGTATACTAGAAATGATGCTTATACGATACTTATGCGAATACGAATTGGATTAGGAATTTACCCTTTGGTGGGTGCGATCTCAGTGGCTTAGCTGCCACCGGTGCAGAATAACCAAGCTGAAGTAACTCAGATGGTTTGCCCTGCTCAGCATGGGCACTGCTCTCACCCTGGGATTTCTTTTGGGATTGCTGAAAGAAATTCCCTTTTTCTTTTTCCAGCTCTTTCCCTAGTTCTGCTCCTCAGTGCTGGTATTTTTGTTGTTAGCTTTGCGCTTCAGCGCGGTCTCTTCATCCCTTAGTTGGCAAGTGATCTCAACGCGAGAAGCCGCGTGATAACACTCCTGAAATTTCAGGTATTAGCCGGGATTCTCATTTAAGGAGGAATAAAGAAAGATTCAAAGGAATTCAAGGGATTCAAGGAATTGAATGATACTAAGGGTCAACCGTTATTTACCTGAAGGGAGGTAAATCTGGTATAGCCCATACCGTACCGCAAGCGATGGCTCAGACCGCCATAGAAGCGATCGACCAACACCTGGCCGGTGTATCCTAGATCGGGGAGAAGACGGAGAATGGAGGTGAAGGTGCGGTAGTACTCATCGACAGTCATCTTCTCTGTCATCTTTAAGGCGTCCAGCTCTAGCCTTTTCTTGGTTTTCACGTGTTCGGGTAGTATTTTGAACGGAGGAGTGAGGCGGAAAGAATCCCAATCGAATGTGGGGTCGCTGACGTGCTTGTGCTTGACCAGCTTCCACCAATCCATTGCAGCATCCTTTAAGTTGTAGGCAGCAACTGACTCGAACTCCAGCAGGAGCTTCGAGTGTTTCGAAGGCCGTCTCCATCTCGGAGATGTAGGCCTCGAGCTTAGCCGGATCACTCTCGCCCCTAAAGCAAGGAGGGCGGAGTTCCGCTACAGCTTTTACCCAGTTCGCTTCTCTGGGTGGTGGGGAGGGACTGGCCCCGTTTGAGTTTGTTGGGTTTGTTGGGATTGTTGTACAGCTTGTATTACTTGGGGTAGCATCTGCGCTACCGTGGCGGCGACGATCTCAGCTATCGTCTGCGCGCCGGGTCCGTCATTGCCCCCTCCTCTGGGGCGACCTGGACCTCTGCCTGACATCTGATATTTAACAGTTACGTTAGGTTTTGCAAGATATGACTCAAAGGTCTTGGAATTTAAGCAAGGTATCGTTTCTAAGAACGTTAAGGGTATCCGTTGTTGACAACGGTAGTTCCTAGTTAGGTTTCTAAGTATCCGTCTTAAGACGGTTGAAATCCTAACTCGGTAATCCCCTATGCTCGGTACTGTGGACATCAGAGCGTAACTACGCTCTGATACCACTTTTTGTAACACCCCAACCGCTAATCCTATGCTTACCGTCTAATCGTCCTATTAATCCTACGAGTTCGCAGCGGAATTATTACATACTTACTACGGCGGGTGGAACAATGCCGCTAACCGCCCATACGGCTAGCTAGGCTACTAATACTTACAGTCACGGTCTGATGAACATAACGTACCGAGCTACTAATTAATGCGTGCTGAATACAAAATAACCTACTTACATCCTGGATCACCGAGTATTAAAGTATATTCGATTACAACCTTTCAAGCTTACCAAAAGAATGAGTTTCTAAAGCTACTCATCTATACCCAATCCAATACTTCCATATCCAAAAAGGTGTACCCCATGGTACACCGGCTATTCAAAAACTACAGCCATGTACTACTTAGTACACCCATCATCAATTCATTGTTTACAATCAAAAAGAAGATAAAGAAACAGAACTACGTCCTCAGCATCTTCATCAATCTCGAGTACCTGCGTGTAGTAAAAATGGTGCCCCAAGGGGCTCAGCAAACGCTGCATATGGACTCCGCATATACCGCGTGCTAGCTAGGGCACGCCGACTATTTGACGTCCACTAAACATGCAGTTCATTATTTCATACATACATGCTTTCCATACATCATACATGCTATACAATTCATTACACAAATTCAAGGCAACAATATCATAGCACACATCTTACTTACCTTCACAAGGTTAGCCAAATTATGCATCCGGGTTAATCGGAATGCTTTTACTCTTTTCACTCGTTACTACCTTTTCTTACTTACAAATACTTACTTTCATTACTTTACTTACTCATTCTTACTTATTTACTTATACTCAAGTTAAGTCGTCGGGACCTCCGGCCTTGGGGACTACACCGTCCCACATCCGGGATTTACTTGACTCACCAATCCGGGATGCTACCCACTTAAGGGATTTGGGCCGCGGACCAGTTTAAGAGTCAGGAATTGGAGCCAACCTCTCGTGACTCCGCATCCTCACGCGTGGCCGAAACTATATCGGACTTCTACTCATTCCAATTTAATTACCAATTTAAGTTAGGATGGTTAGCTTGTTAGGAATAAGTTAGAAGTCCAAAACATCACAATCGGTCACAGTACAATACATCATACATACACACATTCATTATCATCCAAACATTTCATGAATTATACAAACTAAAATTTAAGAGAATATTCACAACATACAACACTACATTCACAAGTATGCATATTAACTCCGATTCGTGCATTTATCTTATTTGGTGATCAATTAGCACACAACACACAAATCAGAGTAACCAAGATAGCATACGGGGCATGAGGAATCCATACCGTTCACCGTCGTACTTGTATCCGACGTTCCTTCGGTGTTCACAATCATCCTAGCAATCCTAGCCTAATATACATACAATTGGGTGGTTAATTACCCTTACTTAACCTTACTAACTACTTCACTAAAAGTCCTGATTTATACTTACTAATTCGTTATTGTTCAATTACATGTACTTATGTTATTTTCTTAAAATTATTTTCTAAGCTTGTTATGGCCTTAATGACCTTTAAACATCATTAATTATGTCTTAATCATCTTATAATATCATTACCCATCATTACTTAAGCTTAAAATAAAACACATTCTGTACAAATTCTGTGTGGTCGGGTTAGTGTCCGGGTTTAAAACCCGGAACCACTGGAATAACTTACGGGTTGAAATATGCATGGTCCGGGTTACACCCTAGTTTAAAACCCGGACCAGTGTTTCGGAAAGTTACGGGTATGAATTGATATGGTCGGGTTTACACTCTGGTTTCAAACCCGGACCAGTTGTTTTGGAAAACCTACGGGTATGTTTTGACACCGTCCGGTTTGTGGCCTACTTTCAAACCCGGACAATCTGTTTTGGTAAACTTACGGGGATGATTTTGGGGTGGTCCGGTTAGCAGCTGGGTTGTAAACCCGGACCATCCCAGTGTTAAAACCTATGGTCGTATTTTCCTGCTAGTCCGGGTTTGCATCCTGGTTTGCAACCCGGACTAGTTGCAGTATAAGTATTTTTATTTTATGTAAGTTTTGAGTTTGTTTAAATTCTAAACTTCTACCAATCTCTTCCCTAATATTTCTACATACAATCTAGCATGTTTAACTTTGTTTAAGCATTTAAAACTAGCCTAAACCAACACTATACAAATCTGTTACATTCACACTCTCACAGTAATTTTTCCTCCTCTGTTGCATTTCTACTTCTTCTAATAATGCTACAGATTTTCCTATTCTTCTCCCACTAACTTATGACTTACCCTAGTCTAACCTAGTTTGACAACTCTCAATACACCAGTTACAACTACACTCAATACACTCTTCCTCCCTGTTACAAAATCTGTTACAGCACATAATATTCACCTAGTTCTAATTTTCTTAAGTGTTCCAATTCTAGATAAATTTTGACATAGTCTCCCCTATAATTTTACACTCTCACCACACATTCTAGTTCACATTCCAACACTTATTCCACCTGTTACAATAGACATCAATATACCCATCTCTCATACACAAATACTACACTAGAACAACATCAAAATTCCTGCACTCAACAATCCAATCCCAACTATGTTTTTACAAGTTTTAAAATGTCTTTTAAGGTTCCAAATACTTATATCTATTTACGTTGCTCTACTAATACACTACCATTTTACAATACATATTTCCATTACTAAAAATCTGTTACATATACAAATATATACCAAGCTACACAATGAGTATTCTTACCTTGTTTCCTTCTAGATTTTCTTTCTCTTCTTGTTTCTTCCTCCTTCCTTCTCTCTACCGGTTTTAGTAACTCAATTCCTCTAACACTACAACCATTCACATACACCATTCAATACTAAGAACTAACCCTAACCATTAATCAAGCTTTAATCTAGGTTTTAGGGTTTAGAAAATTTATTACCTTCCAAGAGCACAAGAGCTGTTTGGGATAGCTCAAGAACAAGACTTCTCACACCACCAAAATGCCAAAATCGGCTGGGTATAAGAGAGCAAGCAAGAGTTAAGCTTCAAATTTCGTTTTGCCCTTAAAGGCTCGAAAAAGATGGAGTTTTCGAAATATTTTTACCTTAGAAGAACAAGGAGAAGGAGGGCCTTCTAATGGTGGTGTTGAGACTCCAAATGGGGTATACCCATAAAATCGAAAGTGCTCGTTTTTGGATTTTGGAAAGATGAAAATGTAGCCTTGAGGAGAGGATTACAATGGTATAATTTGTAATTTTTGGAAGAGTATTGAGGGAGTTACAAAGGAGAGAAGGTGAGTTTTGTGTTGTTTTTCTTAAGCCTCCATGGAAATCGTGAGGTTGAAGAAAGGAAGAAAAGAGAGGGTGTTGGTGAGGGGTTCTACGTGAGAGAGGATAAGTGTGGGAGAGAGAGAATTGTGAGAGTGGGAAGTAGTGTAGTTACTTTTGCCTTTTTAATGTTTTTGTTTGTTAGTGAGTAAAAGGAGAATGAAGAGGGGTGTGAGGGGGATGAAAATCGGACACCCCACAGAACCCACATGGGTTTTTAAAATCTTTTTACATTATTGGACACATAAGTTTGTGTTATTTATACTTCTACCCCACAACTTCCCGTTTTTGACAGTTTTTACTAATTTCTCGTTTTCTTGATTCTTATTGGTTCAAAAGCCTCACTAATATTTATTAATGACAATTTAGTTGACCAAAATTGTTACGAGTCTATTTGACCCGCTTAAAGACACGTTTCCCGGTTACCTCGAAAAACGCGCTTTAAGGTTCGTTAGTGATTTTAATCCATTTTAAGGATCCGTTTTTCTTTGGGATTTGTTCCCTTGTGATTATTTATACTTAATTAAGCTCCTAAAATATTCATTAGCCTAATTAATCACTATTTTTAATTACGGGGTATTTCAGTTCAGGTTTAAATAGTTTGCTCTTTAATGCTATGTCTACGGTTTTATTGTGATAGTTTGGCAAAATTCCTTATTATCTTAAGGACTAAATCATAGACTCAAAAGAACTCGTTTACCAGAACATGCTCAGTCTAATCCAGATTCGAGCAAAACACATGTAAACGGATTAAGTATGAGAAATTATATTTGCGTCTGAAAATACTAACTAATTAAATCATAATAAGATTTCTACAGATTTATGGCTTAATAACCTGTCTATTTATCACGGATCTGATCAAATAGATTTAGTAAAGCATTTTAATAAATTCATGAAATTTATAAAAAGGCGAGAGATAAGTTTTAATCGTAACAAACTGTATTTAAATTAAATCGGTAAAAACATAGATTACATAATTAAACAAACTATAAATTAACCTTCACCCAGAGTATATCCTCTTTAGCCTGACATATTAACTGGTAATATGTCGGTCAGAGGTTGGACAGAATAACAACGTAGTGGTTTTTGTGGATGATAATGGGGTGAGATGGATGTCTAATATATAGGTGAATGAAGTGTGGAAAATGGAGGAAGAATTTGATATGTAATGTGGTAGTGAATGGTGTGTCTTTTAATGGAGGGTTATAGGTGCATTTATAGTGATATTGGGGTAAAAAGGAAGGGTACGTCGGTGGAAGAGGTGTGTGAAAGGATAAAATAATTTTATCCTTTCATACCATGTCGATTGGCTCCTGTATGTCCCGAAACAGGTCCGGACGAGAATTGTTTTGCCTCTAAAATCTTCGTTTGAGCTCCGATTTGATCCCTGTTTATTGCGTTGCGAAGCTTGTGAAGTGTACTATGTGATTCCAAGACCTTTTTCTACATTTCATACAAAATATATCAGTTCATATCAAAACATAAATCCAAGAAAATTCACATAGCAAGTGGGAAACATTGCCTAAAGTGTTGCAAGTTATAAGGTATTTAAACCCTAAAAGTCTATATCTTTCGCACTTATCAAATTCCCCCATACTTATATTTTGCTTGTCCTCAAGAAATCTTTATGACAGAATCTTTAAACAAGTTAAATATAAAATAACCAAACAGGGAGAGCACAGAAAAGATTGCTACAAAACTTGTAGATTAAAGGGTACTAGAAACTTCCTTTTTTTTTAGTTTTTGAAAAGAACCTTGAAATCATACAAACAACTATTAAGAAGGAGAAGTAGAACCATAAGAATCCAGTTTTTAACCCTGAGCCAATCCACTATTTTCTTTCACATTTCCTGAAACGACAAGGGCATGAAGTAAAATCATATTCCATTATACTTTCAATGCCACGTACTCATGATCCATAAATAAGAAGTTTTCATCATTTAAGTACATAATGCAAAGATACTTCGATTGAAGTTTAATTTCCTTTCACCTCAGACTTTTCTCTCCACCCTTGTAGCGGTTTTGGGTCAGCTATCCCAGATATAAAATACCTTAGGTAGCTAGGTGATAAAGCACCCCAAAGAACTTAATAACCAAGTGGACGAGGCCTTCTTAGGATCAGAATATGCCTATTTGGATCAAAGGAGTACCTTGTCTTGTTCTTTTTCCACCTTTACATTCCAATTTAAATCCAGGCTCAAAGCTAAAAACAGGGCTCAAATGATAATTATTTTTAAACTTAAGAAATTTCTAATCAGAATAAATTTTAAAATGGTTGAAAATTTTTTAGTACCCCATAATGTTTGTAGGTTTACAATATTTCCTCTATGGCTCCCTTTTTTACTATTTCAAACTTAACAAATTTAAACAAATTGTCAAAAGAGAAAACTTAAGAACAAGCTATGAGGGTACAAGTACTCCCCCACACTTAAGCTCAAGCAATGCCCTCATTGCGTAGAAAGAATTAAATTAATAGGGCATGCAATCTGATAAAGGAAATTACACAAACAAAGCAAAAGGGAATATGAAATATCAGAAGAGAAAGAGTGTACTCCCCAGAGTTCGCAGAGTGTGCAGAGCTCCCCCATACTTGAGTGCAGCTGTAGAATTACATGAAATGTACCTGTAAAGAATATTCTACACAGCCTAGAGCTGATCATAATGTGTCCGGCCCGGTAGCCCGGTCCGACCCGGCCCGTAAAAAAGCCCGACGAGCCCGAACCCGATAGGGCTTCCGGGCGGGCCTGGACATAAAATTAGGCCCGAATGAAAAACCGGGCCGGGCCGCGGCACATTTTTTGAGCCCGTGGGCAAGCCCGGCCCGGCCCGATTTTATATTATTTATTATTATATTTTTAAAATGTAATATATACATATTTAATTTTTATATAATATATACAAAATTCTATATAATATAAATTTTAAAAAGTTATATATAATATATTAATTTTAAATAAGTTCTATATATAATATATAAATCTATATTAAAATATATTAATTTTAAAATTTATATTAAAAAAAATAAAAAACCGGGCCGGGCGGGCCGAGCTTCGGCAAAGTCTGGAAAAAACCGGGCTAGCCCGGCCCGGCCCGAGCATGTAAAAAACCGGGCTTGGTTTTTGAAAATAGGCCCGACGGGCCTAAAATTTTCCTCTGGCCGGCCCGAACCCGGCCCGCCCGCCCGAATGATCACCTCTACACAGCCAGAAGAACTCAAGTAAAATCCAAATTTTATTATCACACATAAAAGGGAAATATAGTACAAAAGAGAAAACAAAATAAAAGGAAAGGCAAAGTATAGATAGTGGGTTGCCTCCCACCAAGCCGCCCGGGTTTAACGTCTCTAGCTAGACGCATGTTCTTCATTATCCCGGATCAAAAATGAAAGTGGACAACGGTGTTAACGGGAATATGAAATGGCCAACAAGTAGGATCGAACCACCTGGATCAAAATAAAGTATTACTGCAGCAATTAAATTAGGAAAATACAAACTCCAAAAAACCTGGGTTTGAAGGAGGTGTTTGCTGCAAGAAATCTCTAAGAGAAAACCTTGTGATGGTTGTTTTCTTCCTTAAACTGGAGAATGTAAACATTCTCCTCTTGTTGTTGAGCGGATGGTGGCAAGGTAGTAGTGGTGTTCCTCGCTCAGAGTTGAGGATGTAAATTTCCTCCCCTGGATCGAAAATGAGGGTGGAAGTGAGCTTCAATGGGTGAGTTGGGAGGGCATTATTTTTCTTTGGAGAAAGGCCCAGATTTTTCAATGGATGACCCTTGGTGCGAGGATCATCTAGTTGCGGAGACGCCTCTTCAATTTTAAGGATGAAGACATCCTTAACTGCGTTGAACGGTGCAGGGAGAAATTCGGGGCGAATATATCTTCAAATTCTGATCCTGGATCAAATGGGAAGGTGGTTTTCTCACTTAGCGAGTTGACTTCGAGTTTCCACCCTACTTCTTTGGTGCATAAGAGGGGAAGGCCGTGATCCTCCAGATGAAGATCAAAGTTGGATGGCTCCTCCTCCTCAAATTTGAGGATGTATATATCATCATCTTCTTGGAGAGGCTCATAGGAAGAGCCCTGATTGAATTCAACTTCAGAGGGAGGTGGCTCCTCGAAGTTGATTGTAGCGTTTGTTTGGATGTCCTGGCGGGAGCGAGCATTTCCTTCTCTTCATTTTTGAGGATGTAACTATCCTCATTTTCTGGGTATAGCACCGAGAAGGAGGGAAAATAACTGTAGTTGACTTCAGAGGGAGGAGACTCCATGAAGTTGAGGTAGAAGCTGTCCTCTGATGGCTTCTCTAAAGCTCAAGCAGAAGGTTGGATGTCGTTTACTCAGGTTCGAACTGGTGATGAGTGGTGATAGAGAGTAACTCAAATCCTCAGTAAAGTTGTCCACTATATGAACCATTTCACTTTTTGGTTGTTGCGATGCAAGGTTTAGTGGACCTTCCATCATTTCATTTATCTCAACTAACTTGGCATAGAGCTTCAGTTGGTTCATGTCGAGGTATTCTTCCTCAGCCCGCTGCTCCACTTCATAGACCATTCATTCTCTGGTTGTTGCTCCCTTTGAGCTAGTGTGATGGGCTGGTCCACTACATGAATTGCGTTTGCATATTCTCGTGGATTTGGATTGGTTGTGAGGGAAGTTGGTCGGATGGTCTTTGTTGGATGAGAAGTTGTTGGATTTGGGATTGCAAGGCTTTTTGGTCTTTACGAAGGGCTGTGACTTCATCTTGCGTGTCTCGGGTCTTACTCATCATTGCTTTAAACATCTCCTGCATTTGGGACATTCCAGAGTCGGGATTTGAAGGTTGTTGAATCTATCGGCTTGAAGAAGCATCATTGCCATAAGGCGGCTGCTGATACTACCTTGGTCTCCTTGAAAATTGGGGTGCATGTTGTGCTACCATGGCTGTCTGTACCCTAAATTGTTGCCAACAAAGTTTGCTTCCTCTGCTGCTTTTAATTCTTGTAATTTGGGGCATTGTTCATAGTCATGCGGCCCGCCACACTGTGTAGAAGATATATCAAAAGATGATAAGGATAGAGGAGCGTAACCTGTAGGGGTTGTAGATGATCGGGAAGTCATCGACTTTGCTTTTGGGGGTAGGAGTTCATGGCCATCTGCTCAACTACTTTTTACAGGGTGCTTACCTTCGTCGCTTTTGTTGCGCATTGCTCTCCATGAGTTGCTCGTGGCTTCTCGTCAACTGGTCGAACTTATGTCACTTTCTCCTACGTGGTATAAGCCTGGAGTGTCGCCTCTTGATCCACCTGTGGCCCAGTCTCTGATCTCTTCACAGAGGGACTCTATCCCATTCAGAAACTGTTCCCCTAGCTTTTTCAAAATATCAGCACCTAAAGAGGAGAGTACCATTGTTTTGCATTGATTGATTAAGCCTTTGTAGAACAATTGAGATAGCTGTTCTTTTTGTGAGACCATGGTGAGGACACGTCAGCAGCAGTCCTTTGAAACGGTCCCAAGTTTCACAGATGTTTTCTGACCCTGGCTGCTTGAAATTGTAGATCTCAGCAATCATTTCCAACGTACGGCTCGGGGGCAGGAACTTGTCGTAGAACTTGGTGGCCATTTCATCCCAAGTACCAATGGTACTGGTGTAAGGCAGTAGTGGTACCATTTACTTGCATTTCCTGTCTGGCTGTGAGGGAACAGGGACAATCTCGCGTTCTGGAGTGCTGCGCTTGTCGTGGTTAGACTGTTGGCGTGCTGTAGAAACTTGGTGACATGCAACAGAGCTTCGTCAAGACTAGAGCCATCGAACATGCCTAACTCCTTTACACATCGGATCTGATGATATGGCTTCAGCTTTTGCCACTCATCGTATTCGATTGGGTAAGGTGGGGAAGGATGATGGCGGGCTATTGTCCTTGATTAGATGGCCTGTTGATGTTACGAACTGTAGCTGGTGAAGATGTCATATCTGCTTCCTGGTTAGATTCTATCACCGTGGTTGTGTTTTGTTAAGATTGTTTCTGCCTTAAAGTGCACAGAAAAGTTCTCTCGATCTCAGGGATGTAGCTAACCGTATGATTATTAATATTGACCGGCAGGCTGTGTGACCTGGTAATAGGCATTCACCACTCAAAACAGCAAAAGAAACTGGGAATTTGAAACAGCTCAACAGTTAATGAAATCTCTTTTTTTAGATTTTTAGATTTATATATTTTTTTCTTTCTATTATTTTTTTAAACAGATTAAATAAACCGAAATTAAATAAACTTAAGAGAAATAGAAATAAATGAGTTAAGTAAATGAAAATAGTAAATAAAATAAAGAAAAAGGACAGAATTAAATTGCTGGAATTTAAATAACAAGAGAATTTAAATGACAGTAATTTAAATGACTAGAAAATAAAGAACTGGAATTAATTGACTGGAATTTAAATGACATAGAATTAAATGACAGAAAATTTAAATGACAGAATTTAAATGACAGAAATTAAATTACTAAAATTTAAAGGACAATGGAAACTTAAATAACTGGAAATAAATGGCAGGAATTTTAAATGACTGGAAAATAAATGGCAGGAATTTTAAATGACTGGAAAAATAAATAACTGTAATCAATACGATATTTAAATTGCTGGAATTTAAATGACAACAAAATAGTAGAAATAAAATAAACAACAAAAACAAATAGTATAAACAAAATATTATATATAACAGGTGAATTATCCGGGGCTTAGGGACTAGACAAAGTCAAGTCCCCGGCAATGGCGCCATTTTGTAGACAAGATTATGTGAGTGGTTGGAACTGACGTAGTTAAAACAAATGAAAAAGAAATTAATAACTCAAAATACCTTACGGGCTGCAAACAAAATCCCGGTCGCAGTAGTATAGTACAGTGGAAGCGACCGGATATCGAACCGTGGGACTAAAGGGGAATTATCTAATTCCTAAGCGGTGTCACAAAAAAGGGGGGATTAATTGACTTGTTTTTATAAATTAAAAAGCAGATAAAATTAACTGAGTGAAAGATAAATTAAACGGGACTCTGGGTTCAGGTTATATAGTCTGCTCTTTTATGCTACTACCGGTTATTGTGATAGTTTGGCAAAATTCCTGTTATTATCTTAAGGACTAAATCATAGACTCAAAAGAACTCGTTTACCAGAACATGCTCGGTCTAATCCAAATTCGAGCAAAACACATGTAAACGGATTAAGTATAAGAAATTATATTTGCGTCTGAAAATACTAACTAATTAAATCATAGGAAAAATTACATTGCCCACCCATGACGTTTGGTGAAATTACACACCCCACCCACGAGGTTTCAAAAATTACTTTGCCCACCCATGTGGTTTCCTTTATTTTACATCCGGCAACTTTTCTAATATTTGATCAACTTAAAAGATGCTTAAATGTTGTCCAAAATTAATGAACTTTACATGAACGATGCTAAGGTGTATATTTTGGTCTAGCGTGAAATTCAAAGTTTTTTAAGCTCATATAAGACCTGTGGGACCCAATGAAAACACGTTGACATGTCACATGTTTCATTGGGTCCCCACATATCACATACGAGCTTAAAAACTTTGGATTTCACGCTAGACCAATATATAACACCTTAGCACCGTTCATGTAAAGTTTCATCAATTTTAGACAATATTTAAGCATCTTTTAAGTTGATCAAATATTAAAAAAGTTGCTGAATATAAAATAAAGGAAACCACATGGATGGACAAAGTAATTTTTGAAACCTCGTGGGTGGGGTGTGTAATTTCACCAAACGTCATGGGTGGGCAATGTAATTTTCCCTAAATCATAATAAGCTTTCTACAGATTTATGACTTAATTAACCTGTCTATTTATCACGGATCTTATCAAAATAGATTTAGTAAAGCATTTTAATAAATTCATGAAATTTATTAAAAAGGCAAGAGATAAGTTTTAATCGTAACAAACTATATTTAAATTAAACCGGTAAAAACATAGATTACATAATTAAACAAACTATAAATTAACCTTCACCCAGAGTATATCCTCTTTACCCTGACATATTAACTGGTAATATGTCGGCTAGAGGTTGGACAAAATAACAACGTAGTGGTTTTTGTGGATGATAATGGGTGAGATGGATGTCTAATATCTAGGTGAATGGAGTGTGGAAAATGGAGGAAGAATTGATATGTAATGTGGTAGTGAATGGTGTGTCTTTTAATGGAGGGTTATAGTGTATTTATAGTGATATTAGGGTAAAAAGGAAGGGTAAGTCGGTGGAAGAGATGTGTGAAGGATAACCAGCGTCCGGACCTGCTGGTTCGGACATGTCGACGCTGTGCGTAAAATGCTTCGTCGACATGTGTCCGAACCTGTATGTCCGGAAACAGGTCCTGACGAGAATTGTTTTGCCTCTAAAATCTTCGTTTGAGCTCCGATTTGATCCCCGTTTGTTGCGTTGCGAAGCTTGTGAAGTGTACTATGTGATTCCAAGACCTTTTTATGCATTCATACATAAAATATATCAGTTCATATCAAAACATAAATCCAAGAAAATTCACATAGCAAGTGGGAAACATTGCCTAAAGTGTTGCAAGTTATAAGGTATTAGAACAAGATACATAACAAGACATCATGAAATTCTAACAAATATTTAACGAACAAACAAAACACACATTTGTGGTTTCCCATAAACCCTCATCGTGGTCTGACCTAGTATACTCGACATCATCTGGAATATCAACAATGTTTGTGACAGGAAATTGTAGAAAACGAGTGGTTGTCTATCGAACAGTAATTCATAAACATCAAACATCTTGATCAACATTTGTGTTGAAAAATCTTTCTCTGGTAAAAATCACTGACCATCTGGAATCGATGAGATCTTCTATATAAAATACTTGTTCTCAGTAATGGAAATATGAGCGGATCTTGTATATGACCAAGGCCTGATAAATCAACCAACCCATAGAAAAAAGGCCTATTTCGGCGGTTGTGAACCACCGAAATGAGCACCGCCGAAATAGGTGTACCTATCTCGGCGGTTCTTAGAGAACAACCGCCGAGATAGACCCATGGGATTGACCGATGCTGAGTTTGACCATGAGTCTATCTCGGCGGTTGTTTCTAAGAACCGCCGAGATAGACTCATGGTCAATCTCAGCATCGGTCAATCCCATGGGTCTATCTCGGCGGTTGTTCTCTAAGAACCGCCGAGATAGGGGTATTTTTTTTTGTTTTTTTCCATCCAGCTTATATATATTATATATATTCACCGCATTTGTTCAATGAGACCTGTAATAAAGCTTCATCCATACAGGGAGCTCCAGCACACATTTAAAAAGTTATAAAAGCTCCCAATTAATACCAACGACGCACCACAATTTGAGAGTTAACAAAACCCAATTGCAAATCTACCATTACACCATCCACAAGTGTACAGAGTTACAATTACATACTCGAAAAAGTTCACAAAACATCTTCATGATCATCAATTCATTAAACTTGTGCAGACGAACTCCGACCATTCCTCAAGCATCTCAACAATTTGAGCATCATCATACTGACCACCTTTGAACACTTCTTCGTAAGCCTTGAAAAAAAATGAACATTAATCTAAAACGTACAAGTCTAACAACATGTAAAGAGCATAACTGAAACTTTCAAAGAATGTTACCTTGTCTAACGAGTGCTCTGGTAAAAGGTTCGACGCTCCTACTATGTCACTCATGAATCTCATGACATAGTATCCACATTCTGAACCCCCAGGCTGCACCGGACACTATACAAACGCACATATTGACAGTTATAAACAAGTTTAAACATTATAACACAAATTTATCAATTAATAGAGTACCTTGACAGTGTTCCAAGGGATGTTACTCTTCATTGTTTTATTCTGGAGAGATAATGCAGCTCTCATGGAACTATATACATCAGCAATATATATAGTTTTAAGCATCAGTAGCAAGTTATGAAAAAGTTAAGTTAAGTAATAATAATTGTTGTTTACGATAACAAACTAATTACCTCAGTATTGCGGTGGAGATCTTCGGTCTCTTGGCACCCGTACCAAGTGAGTCAAATTGCAAGATTCGTGGGTGCTTCAACATCACCAACACAATGTCGACTGTCCACAAATTACACAATGTGTTGAAATCATTAAGCAACTAACACAAACTATATGTTTTAGATAATACTAAGAGAAATAGTCAAATATCATACCCTGAATGATATGGCAGCATAATAAATGACTTGTTAGAACATTCAAAGAGGGCATTCGTCATATATTGCATAAGGCCTTCCATATCACTTGTCATCTGGACTTCACTGCACATAGCAGGACACAGGAATCCGAATCTGTGATCTTCATAGACATTGATCGCCTTATTATGCACCCACCTATGAGGCAATATCATTAGTCATTAACTTTTATTCAAACATCTAATTCATCACCAATCAATGAATTCAAAATATAAAAGGTAGAAGTCACTCACATGGCGGCTGACTTGATAATCGACACATTCAACCAATCCCTCCTGAAGCACTCCTCGAAGTCGGACATATACATCCCAAATCGATGTATATCTTCTCCTTGAACTATATAGTGAAATATCCGCTCGGATCTTCCACAGTGAGGGAGGGAATCACAATCAGGTGGTAGCAGCAACAACGATGAATGCAGAATCTGCATATTAGTCGACAAGCCGCCAATATTCTTTTCTCCACCAAAGCAGGTCTAAGCACGAAATTTGTGGATGCCTTTGATTGCACAGGTGCAGCAATTCTTTTCCTTTGCCCTTATCAGTCTTCGGTCGGCTCATATCCTATGATATTAGTCTAATTAAGTATATGGATGCAAGGTGGTACACCAATAGTTTTATAGCAACGGTTAAGAGTAAATACCTGCCCAGGGAGTCTGACCAATCGTACAGGCCACTGCACTGTCGCAGTTTGTGCGGAACGCAAGGTAGGTCTTTGTGGATCGGCACCGGTAAACCGACGTCAGCATGCTCTGCAACAAATTCGTCCAGAAGCACTCGTGCATGGTAATGTCGGAGTGGTTCACCGTGCACAATATCACTTGGAAGAGAGGGAAAAGTTTTCCCCATGCCACCATGACCTCTTCTACTCCAATTTGTAAAAACAGATGGCACTCAGTGGGTGCCTGAGTGTTATGTGGAACTTGTTTAGATAAAAATTGAGAATTCCTCTATGATGATATTAGTGATCAAGTGAAAAATCTTAATCGTCATGTACTCAATTGAAATGTTAGTCTAACCTTTAGAGATGCATAGGGAAACGGATCAGCCGAGTGGACACTACTCCCTCACTACCGGTGCACTCTGCTGCTGAATGGGTGACTCAACTGGTGGTCGAGAAACCTCGTGGCTGTCATGCTGCTGTGGCTGAAGCCTTGACATAGCCTGAGCGATCCTCTCATCGACGCTCTGAGTAATCCTTTGCTCCATCTCAGCCAACGCTCTCAGGTGCTCCTCGTAGCTAATCGTCTTTCCCTGTGCAATTCTGGACCCGGGTACGCCAAATGCCTGGCGATACCAACGTGCCCACCAACCCAATGGCACGACCTGGATGATCCTTCTTACCAAGAGCGCGTGTAAGAGGATCATCATTCCTCTGTGAGGTCCAGGTGCCCTGGGTGAGCTGAGAGCTTAATTCACCCTAATACAACACACAAATACAGTTATTAGTTTAACATAAGTTCATATACAAATGAAATGAACAGTTTGACTAAAGATGAAATGATATCACTTACCATTTGAGCAATAACTGCTCTCGTGGCTTCATCGTATTGAGGATTTTCGGGAGTAGAGTTCTTCGGAATGTGGCTTAACTCCCACACTTTCATTCTTCTGCCACTGACATCCAATGAGCCATCCGTGGGCAGATATCCCTTTTGCTCCCATTATGGTACCCTTTGAGCAATACTTTTTCCACCTAAGTGGTGAGGGTACAGATTCTTCTTAGCATTTGGTTGTTGTTGCGCACGGAGAGCCTGCATAAATTAATGGGATCATGTTTAGTGAAATTGAACACAAAAAACATAAGAAATTAAGATTAATTTATGTATGTATGACAATAAAGTGGACCTGGAACTCCGGTGTGTGACGTGTCTCAACAAATTGTACCCATTGCTCTTCGGTGATGCCCTCGTAAACCTCCCATGGTGGTTCTCACCGTCTCCACCATGATCTGGAGCATCTGGATCTTCTGGATCAGGCATCTTGTAGATGTACTTGTCAGCCAACGTATTCTTGTGGTCCCGGAACTGTTTCGACATCGCTGATAGCACATCCTTTTTAAGTGCGAGATCCACGGAGAAACGAGACTACGTACATGATCATTCAGTTAGTAAAGTAAACATAAATGTTCTATTATTTCATAAAAGATCATAGTAATAATGTAGAGATTACCTGAAGACGCTGAAACATAGTATCCTTCAATGCTTGAGGCACTTGCTTCCAGTTGTGGTTTATGTTGCAATATGACTTCACCAAATGGCTACCGTAAGCGGTGAAGTCATTCTTCCAATTCCATGGGGTTGGTTGAACTGATTGAAGTCCACCGGTTTTGTAGGAGGGCCCT
>CM041778.1:1147039-1180594 GCA_023374045.1 Limonium bicolor
TGCATACCTGTTTCCAAAATTTAGGCACAAAAATGCAATTCCGAGGAATGCTCAAAAAGCACATTAACTCCAAAGAGTTCAATAGTCTATGTAGTATATAATAAAGTTTCTAGTGTCCCTGAGAGCTATCATTCTTTAATGTCTTTGGTTAGACAATTTTAAGCTTAGATCAAACCAGAGGCTCTCAAAGAAAGAGAGCACAAGCATCTACCCTTTTAATGTCACCTCCCATGTAGTGCTTTAGCCTTGACCCACTGACCATGAACGTTCCCACTTTTATGTTCTTCAACACCACAACACCAAACGGGGTTACCTTTGGGATAATGAAGGGCCCGACCCAATGAGATCCAAGCTTACTAGGGAATAATCTCAGCCGAGAGTTGTAGAGCAGTAACCGGTTTCCTTCATAGAACTCCCTCTTCAGGATCATTTGTCATACCACCTCTTAGCTTTATCCTTGTAGATCTGGTTGTACTCATAAGCTTCCTCCCGAAAATCTTCCAACTGGAATTTTTGCTTATCTGCCACATTTTTGAGATCAAAGTTGAGGGCTTTCATTGTCTAGTAAGATTTGTGCGCTAGCTCAACTCGAAGGTGACAAGCTTTCACGTCGACAATTCGGAAAGGGACATGCCAATAGGGGTCTTGTAGGTTGTCCTATAACCCCAAAGTGCATCATCAAGCTTTAGAGACCAATCCATCCTAGAAGAATTCCCTTTTTTGTGAAGGATCCACTTTAGCTCTTGGTTGGTGACTTCGGCTTAATCATTAATTTGGGGATGGTAAGGTAAAGAAACCTTATGTCTCACTCCATATTTCACATCAACCCTTTAACTTGCTTATTGCAGAAGTGAGAACCTTCATCACTAAGAATTGCTCTAAGCACTTTAAACCTGGTGAAGATTTTTTTTAAAAACTTGGGCACTATCTTAGCATAATTAGTGAGGAGAGGGCGCAATGGCTTCCACCCACTTGGTCACATAGATGAATGCTACTTGAATGAAGAGTTTTGAGCTTGAAGAGGGGAAAGGGCTCATGAGGTCAGTTCCCCACAGATTAAAGGGTTCAACTTCGATCATGACATTGAGAGGTATCTCATGCTTCTGGGAGATATTTCTTATCATTTGGTAGATATCAAAGGAGGCAACACAGGCGTGGCAATCTTTGTGTGATGGCTTTCAGAAAAACCTGGCTTGTAGAACCTTAGTTGTTGACCTTGCCGACTCATGATGCCCTCCGACCTCTAGAGAGTGACAATGAGTGAGGATAATTTGCACTTAGTAAATTTGAACACACCTCCTTATCATTGAATCTACACAAATCTTAAGAGGAAGGGGTCATCCCAGAAGTAATGCTTGATGTCAGCCAAAAAAAATTCATCTATCTAGGTCATTTCATGAGGCACTACTCCTTTTTCTAGATATTTGCTATGTCAACATGCCATGGATCACCATCCTCCCAATTACAAAGATATTTTATTCCGGGAAGAACCTAGTGATCGGTGCGCCGTCATCTAGCACTTCCATGCGCGAGAGTGGTCAGCTACCACATTCTACACACCTAGTTTATCTCTAACTTTACTTTCAAACTCCTGCGGAAAAAGGATCCATCTCAGCAGTCGTGGTTTGGCGGCCTCCTTAGTGAACAAAGATTTAAGAGCAGAGAGATTTGCGTGTGTTATACCCAAAATTTTAACCCCCGGAAGAGAGTCTCTACTAATAGGCTAGTTTGGTCAAGTAGCAAGGGTTCCAAGTTCGATCGGCACATTTCAAAGTACTAGGGACAGCTTAGTCATCTTCAGGGACATTTTCATAATTTTTCAAGGCTCCTAAGCCCCCTATGAGCTTTCTCTCTCCTCCAAAGAAGGGTCAAATCAACTCAAAATACTTTGAAATTTTAACCCATGATAGAGGATGACATTTTGGGCATAATGGCGTTGGAGTTTTGATTTGTCAAATTTCTAGTAATTTTCTAGCAATTTCTAATTGAATCTAACGAGAGATTGAATTTAAATATAATCCAATATCCAAAAAATTCAATTCCACTTTGGAAAAATCAGAAATACCATCTTTTACCCATGTTTATAATTTCATAGTCAAATTCCTTTTGGAAGCTCTTGAGCTAAAACGTCAGTAAATCAGGGTTTTTACCGGATTTTTTCTATCTTTAAGGAATCCTATATAAGGAACCTTATCCCTTGATCAAATCAGAACCTCAAGAACCCTAGACTATCAAAGAAGCCAGCCGTCTCATTCTCTTCATGTTTTGAACTCCAGAGTCACAATCAAACACCGAAATCTCACCAAAATCAACACCAAAACACATTCTTCAACTCCCATCACACCCATAATCATCAAATCACCATCAAACCACCACCAAAGTGTGAAGAACACCACCAATTCTCAATAGTCAGAAGCCGAGTTCGAACTCGATCCAGAACCGAGATCAACGGAGCACTGAAAGAATCCCGACGTGAAGAGTCTCTTTGTTCCAGGAACCAAAACAGGTTATAATCACACTTTTCTGAAACCTTGCGACTTTATTAGTCTTCTGTCAAATTTTGGGTTCAAACCAACCCTTTTCGCCTTCGGTATTGCTAATTTCTTTTGCGTCTACCTTGTTACTTGTTTGTAAAGTTTCGTGTATAATTCGACTTCAAACTGAAATCTTTCAATTCCTAACGTATTTATGAGCCTCGATTTTTGAACTTTATCCTATGTTGATTAGATTGATTAGGATCTGGTCAAGTTCTTGGTCCACTTAAACCTAAGATTAATAACTATGTGATATAACATGAATTATTAAAACCTAAATTAGCTCACTGGAACCTAATTAGAGTCGCCACCTAATTTTGACCTAGGGTAAATTAGGAAAGGAGAGTTCGAGTTCAGGGGCTTGATATTCGACTTATTTAGGGTACAAATTACTTTCACAACCCCAAGAAGTTGTTTTTTCTCTACTTAGTTTAATTATGGCTTATTAACGAGTCGTTTTAATCTAAGTGCGCGCTTCTGATTTTTTTGTATTTTTAACATTTTTTGATAGAAAATAAAAGTGAAATTAAAAACTACCTAAACTAGGGTTTCAGAGGCAGAATTAGGTCAAATTTTAATTTTGTCCGTAACCACGGACCTAATGTCCGAGACCACGGACCCCAGTTGAATTACATAATTACGAAAACAGAACTAAAATAAAAACATAAACTTGTAAAGTCCGGGGCCACGGACAGGGCATCCGTGGGCTGGACATGCACCTTTAAAAACCCTAAAGTTTGAAAAATCAAAAAATTAAAAATCCCACCACAGTCCGGGGACTTGCTCCTTTTTATAGACTTTCTTAAAGATAAAGAAAATCTAGTAAAAGTGAGACTTTTTGGAATTTTAATTAAGTGACTTCCCAAAGGAATGTTGCTGTGAAATTTTAGCCACGTGTTAAGGATGGCAATTATTATTTTTCTGAAGTGGAATCGAATTTTTTAAATGTTGGAATATTTTTAAATTCATATTATCGTTAGATTCAATCAGAAATTGCTGGAAAATTCTCAGAAATTTGAAAAAACAGAATTCCAACGTCATTATGCTTAAAATGTCATCCTCTATCATGGGTTAAAATTTTAAAGCAATTCAAGTTGATTTGAGCATCTTTTGGAGGAGAGATAAAGCCTATAGGAGGTCTTGAGAGCCTTAAAAATTACGAAACGCCCCTAACGATGACGAAACTACTCCCAATGCCCTGGAATGCGCAGAAGCCAGGATCCCTCATGACTTGATTGAAGTGCCTCTCATAACATCAAAGCCTTACAAACCCTAACTAGGGGGGGTCAAAATTTTGGGTATAACAGATTGCCCCCCGTCAGCTAGACTTTATAATGAAGGTGAAAAGGCTAGTTGATGCTTGAGTGATACCCCAAAATTTCAGATTTTTTCCAAGACCCATGCATGTTATCGAAAACTGATAAATTGTGTCGAGCTATTCTAAGGCGCTGACTACCTATAAGTGAAGTGAGGAGATGTCAAGCGATTCTAAGGCGTTGACTACCTGGAAGGAATGAGTAGAATGCCAAGCTATTCTAAGGCGTTGACTACCTTTAAGGGATGAGAGTAATGTTGACTTCCTACAAGAAAAGCAAAGATGATGTCAAGCTATTCTAAGGCGCTGACTACCTGAAAGTGGGTTAAGGTACGCTGAGCATTCTAAGATGTTGGGAACCTAAAAGTTTAAATGGTATGCAGATGCAGGAATGCTGGTATGCCAACGATGCCGATGATGCTGATGATGTTGATGATGCCGATGATGCTCGGATGCTTCTGGGACCTGAACCCGTGCCAATGCTCCTGGCTGGACCCAATGTGGACTTATTGCCATCGCCCCCCAAGCCGGTGTAGAGGGATAACTCCTGGTAAAAACCCTGGGGACTTATTGCCTTCGCCCACCATTTGTTGATCCAAAGTAAGCTGACATATCACAGGAGGATTTATTGTGAAGAGGGGTTGGGCTCATGATGAGCCTTAGGATGTTTGATTGTGGAGGTAGGGTTTAGGATGGGCCTTTGGGTGTGTGATATGGAGGAAGGTCTTAAGACAGGCCTTTGGGTGTGATGGAGAGAGGTCTTAGGACGGGCCTTTGGGTGTGATGTGAAGGTGCTTGATTGTTGAGAATTTTAAGATGTTATTGAAAGCACAGAAAAAGGGCAAGTGAACCCTAGTCGGATGTAGTAGTAAAGATGTCGTTCCACTAGGAAATTGGTATATCGATCTCCCTAGTTTCGGTATTCGGTTATAAACAGTAAATAAGGGGGTTTAGCCGAAGGCAAGTGTATTGGTTTGGTTCAAAGAGGAATTATAAAATAAAAGCAGTAGATAAAATGTGATGTAATAAATTGGAATGGAAAGCACCTTTAGGATAGTTGTAATCCCCTAAATTCACCCCAGCTATATAGTAAACCCACTTTACTCAAGTTGTCTATCTGGACTAATATAAAGGTCCTTCAAATCATGAATAAACCAATTCTTACCTAGCTTGCTTCCAACTCTCTAATCAAGTAGAGTTCAAATCACTAGATAGCATTAACAACAAGTCCATATTAATAGCCTTAAATTTCACCAACTAATCAAGCTAGCCATAATCTAAGGTTTCTCTCTTTTTCGGTCACAACTCCCAACTCAAAATCATATGTTGTTGGAAATTACCACAAATGCTATAAATGATCAGGTTATAACATTAATGAAATAAAAGAGAGAAAACAACCACAATAAATAAAGTGTAGATTTTACAACATAGATGGGGGATTTAAGTTCATACCCCCATCCCAAAGTGCTAATAGAATTACTAAGCATAATGATAAGTAAAACTAAGAGAGGGATAGAAGAAGCCATGTTTATGAAGGTGGTTGAGCAATTCTTCCTTCTCTTCTCCTGCTTGATCTTCTATCTTCCGGTGGAAAATGGGATGATTAATGAAGGTGTATGTGGATGAATATTGTGTGGAGGAGTGGATGGTGTTTTATGTAATGGAGATGGTTTAGTAGTAGTAGTAGTAGTAAAACTACTACGTACTAGATGGGAGTGGAGTATGGATGCGATGGAGATGGTTTAGTAGTAGTAGTAGTAAAACTACTACGTACTAGATGGGAGTGGAGTATGGAGGATTTATGGAAGGGGAGATTGTTGCCTCAAGGGCTGTGTGCTGAATGAGAAGGATTAGAGTTCTATTTATAGAACTCTCGGGTGAGTTCGTAGCACACAGAGGGTGGTGGAAATTGATGGGCATGCAGATAGAAAATTGTGAGTGCGATGGTTTTGGTTGCTGGAAAGAAAAACAACGTGGGAGTAGTCTGGAAAGGAAAATAATTGACAATATGGGCGATGGTTATAATAAGCTCGTTATGGAAATCATGGGGCGGCCAGTATAATAAGAAGAGATAATTCTCTTCTTTTCAAGTTCGTGGCGCTACAGACTGTCGATTGTCCCATGTGGTCCGGGTCTTGGCTTGTGGAAGAGGGCCGGACCGTGAACTTTGAGAAGCAAATTTAGATTATCGTCTGTGTGGTCCGGGACTTAGGCCGTGTATCAAGTCCCGGACCAGGCATGAAATCTGGTCGAGAGAGAGCCTCATGGTGGTCCGGGTCTTGGCTCCATAGTTAGGGCCGGACCAGTCTTTAATTTGATCCGAGAGTTGGGCTACCATGTGGTCCGGGGCTTAGCTCCATGGTTAGGGCCGGACCAGCTTGATTTTAGTTCGATGAGTTTAGCTACCATGTGGTCCGGGTCTTAGCTCCATAGTTAGGGCCCGGACCAAGCTTGATTTTAATTCGATGATGAATATCTTGACTCTATTTGGCTTGTTTTGATTTGCCATATGTTCCAGCAATGATAGGAATGTGTTTCTTTGAGATTAAAGCCTGAAATAGTATACACAAACCATAAAAGAGAACAATTGCAACAAGAAGCATAAAAATGCGCATAAGATAGGAATTTAGCACTAAACGATAACAAATTGGGTCTTAAAAGACCGTGCAGAGATAGGTAAATTCCTGACTTATCATTGATGCCTTGAATAACCTTCACCTGTTGGGCAGTTGGGTCTCAAATGGTGTTTGTTATTGCAATTGTTGGAATCAACCAACAATTGCCCCCAGTATTTTTCCTTAAGGCGATCTGAGCTTTTACGGTTCGTGGCAATCGATCGGAATGATCAATTGCCCCTAGTATTTTCTTTGAATTAACCGCGCGAAACAAGTCTTACTCTCACCAGGTAAGGGTTCATTTGTTGTGGTGCTTCCTATTCTACACTTGATGTGTTAACACTACACCCATCCTCTTCTTTCGGTCATAACGTTTTGATCATTGAATTTGACATTTGTTTAACTTATGCCTTCGAGTTGTTACTTTCACCTGATTGGATACACAACTACTAAGTCAGAAGTCTTTAGAGCTTATAACGTGACCATGGGGTGTGATGAATGACAATGGGGTCATGGAGGATTATTTGGGGTATGTGGAGCTATGTATGTGACCAAAACTGCAACTTGCTCCTTCTTTCAGGTTTGCTTCCTCTTGTCTTGAAGTCGTATTAGCTACTTCGTGATGACTTTGCTTGTGAGCTTGGAATATTGGACTTTCGGGCTGTCCTTTTACATTGCTTTTCTCTTCTGATTTTGGATTTCGTCAAGGCTTTTCAGATTTACCTTTCTTTAAATCTCTTTTCCTTTGGGGTTCTTGTGGTTCTCGGTTTTGAACTTCGAGAGCCGTTTTTGATGTGAGCTCCTTTTTTATCCTGTGTCACTTTGGTACCATTTGCGGATTGTTTCGTCACGCTGGTAGCGGTTTTGCTTCTTTGGACATGTGGAGTTTCTATCTGAAGGTCGAGCTCCTTACTTCCTTTGGTCACCGGGTTGGATGCTCATCATTGGCTGGCTTATTTTGTGGGGCTTTCAGTGTAAGAAAAAGGGAGTATATGAAAGGCTCAACGGGGATGCCTAGGGTTTAGTGTCAGGTTTCACAAGCTTTTGGCTATGTGGTGCTGTACCTAGGTGCTTCGTCATCCTTAATAGTTGTGTATCCGTTCTTTGTTACTTTTCGCAGGTCTGAGAGTAAGTTCACAAATAATCTCCTACGATCGGAGTCATGCCGCTTGTTCTCTCTTGGTTTTACCGCTCAAGACACTCTCACGTAATTTTCGCTCAAAGACTTGTTCATGCATTTAAACAAAAGAAATAATCATTTTCAGCTTAAACTCAAATTGCCCCCAGTATTGTTTTGGGGTTTATTTAACAAACTTTTTGAATTCCCAGGTTATGGATGGTGATTGTATGTGTGATGGTAAATGATGATGGGGAGCTCTTATGAGGAGGTGATTGTTGAATGATTCATTTTTTCTTTTGTGGCAGCAATTTTTGGGTTGAAGCTTTGGTGAAGTAGCAAAACGATGAAGTGGTATGATACATGTGATAACTGTAATGGAGGTGGTGAATGTATGTTTGGGAAGGTGGTTTTGTACAAGAGGATTCGTGAAAGACAAAGGTTTTTACTTTCGACGTCTATGAACATGCTTCATGAGGGATTCTTTTTACTTTTACTTTTCCATTTTTTTTGCTTTTTCCATTTTTTGGGCACATAAACGAATGTACAAACATTAATCCAAGCATATAGAAGAACATGAGCAAAGAAGAAATTTTATTAATAACCAAAAGGAGCAACAATGGCATTAAGTACCATTAAACGGAAAATACAATTGAACTAGATAAAGAAAGAAAGGTAATTAATTAAAAAGAAAGAAAAAGAAGCTACGCAAAACAACTGAAGGGAAAAGAAAAATAACAAAGATTCCTAGTGGTGTTCCGGCATGGGATTCCCGAAGATATTCCCGTGCTCCGAGAACTAAAGTCCCTGGTCAATCATGTCTTGGATCTTATGCTATAAGGCCTTGCAATGATCGGTGTCACAACCAGGTAACTGATGGTAGTGACAGAATTTATTTGGACTCTTGCCCAAAAGGGTAACTCCTGGCCGGGGTGGAAGAGGCTGTAAGATGTTTTCTCCTGAAGCTTTTTTAGAGCCTGACTGAAAGGCTGGCCGATATCCATGAATTCTTGCTGATTTAAATCCAGTCTTGGAGGTGGTACCGCCCGATAGCTCCTCCCCTGTTCCCTTGGTTGCTGGACTGCATTCACCTCATACTGTCCTGCATACCTCTACGGTGCGCTATGTGTGTAAGATGCGGTTGAGTAAAAAGCTTTCACTGGTTCAGATTTTGGGAACTTAGAGTTACTTCCGGATCCCCGAGGATATCCAAGCTTTAGGTCTCCCTTGTGGATCTTCTCCTCCAACACACCTACCTGGCCCATGAGCATATCAAATCTTGGAAAATACATGTACTTTAGCTCATCATTGTACTGCTTCTGCATGTTCTTGATGATCATGTGAATTTGTTCCTGCTCATCCATCCTTGTGGGCATGCCTGCTGCCTTCCTCCTCCACCGCTTTATAAAGTCAGACATGGACTCACTTCCCGTTTGGCGCGTGCTGGTGAGGTCAGACCAGGTGATTTCTAAATTTTAAGCATACTCAAAGTGAGATAGAAAAGCTTCACATACCTCCTCTATGTCTTGGTGTTCATTCTTTAAGTTAGGTATCATCGTTGGGGAATCTCATCTAGGTATCAGGCAAAAACCTTAGCCTTTTGCATATCATTGAGCCTCATGATAGACATCTCTCGATCAAACATCGCCAAATGGATTTGGGGGTGGTCGAGCCCTTGTAGAGAGCTAAAGTGGGGAGCTTCAGCTTCGTGGGTAGTTCAACGTCCGGATAGGACCCCATGGAGAAGTAGTCAAAACCAGCAGGTTTACTAGCCTTTTCCATGCGCTCAATGCGCCTTAGAACCCTCTGAACTTCCACGGCTAGTTGGTTCCGGGAGCATCACCTCTGTACCCAACTTGGGTGTCATGTCCCTCCAAGGAGATATTGTCCATGCCGTATAAGGGGTTGACAAATCCTTGCAGTGGTCTCTCCTGTCTTGCCGCCTCTAAAGATCCAATCTTCTCATGGAGCTCAACTGTTTTTGCTACATGCCGAGCCTCCAAGGCTTTGATGGCAGCTTGATGTTTCTGTACCAAGCCGGCTATTTGATTCTGCTCCCCCATAGGAACCCCGGTGGTCCCACTTTGAGCTGCCATTTCCAACGTGGCCAGCTTATCTTCCAACTTAGCGATTGTGTCCACATATTTGTTCTCGAGTGCCTGGATTGCCTCCTGGTGTTTCAAATCAAAAATTTTCATGAGCTCCTCAACAGAAGTGTTCTGGTTTCTCCCCTCCTTACTGATCCTCTTGAGGGATATCGTCATGAACCTGAGCTGACATGTCGGATGAGCTGGAGTCTATTTCAGGCTAGAATGATGGAAGTGGGGGAGTAGGCAGTCGGGTCAAACGTCCAGAACTTCTGTCCCAACGTCTTTCTGAAATTTTGCCTTCTTTCTGTTTTAGAACGTAAAGTAAAAACCATTAGGGCGCTGGCCTTCAAGGACATGGAAAGGTTTTCCCTTGAGGACCCTTGTGTTCTAATTACAAGACTCCTTTTCTCTTTTTTTGGACTGTTTAGGCCGAGAGGGCCGAAATTTTTGGCATGTGAAATGGGCCAACAATCTTAAAGGGAATAATCGAAACTCTCGAGCTTGTCTTGAGGGGATGACTTCGTGGAGGTAAAAGCATTAAGGCCACTAAAACTTTTAAGTGTTTCATTTGGGCCGGAGAAGATTGTAAACTTGATGCAGATGTTGGGCCTAAGGCCCAGAAAAAACATACACACAGAAATCATGCATAGAGAGTTATGCAAATGTCCTCACAAGATGACTCAGTCCAACGGGTATGGATCGATCCGGAGAGGTGCTTGGGGCGCAAGCCCAGGTCACCACAGAGGAATAGGGCTTGCACGCTATTCTCTTTGGGCTTCCCCACACTTTTCACATCACCTAAAGGCATGCGTCTACGGTCGGGTCTTTGACTAACCAAACAATGGGCTAGGTAAGGGTACTTCCAGGAAAATGCTTGGGGTAAAGCCTGAGTATTAAGGGGATATGGTTAGACGACATCCTCCTTTTCCCCACTTATTCGCATCACCTTGAAATGTGTGAGTTCTTGACAGGGGACCCTAGACGGGACCGGGGTGAAATCGGCTTGTGTGGACCCTCGCTCTCATATGATGCTATGATTACAAAAGTTTAAAATGTGCACGAAAATAAACAAACAACATAATAAAAGCCATAATAAACAATTTCAAGTTAAGCCCTCTTTCTTAAAATTAAACAAGTTAAAATTAAGAAGTTGTCCCCAGTAGAGTCGCCATTTTGTGAGCCTCGATTTTTGAACTCTATCCTATGTTGATTAGATTGATTAGGATCTGGTCGAGTTGTAGGTCCACTTAAAACCTAAGATTAATAACTATGTCATATAACATTAATTATTAAAACCTAAACTAGCTCACTGGAACATAATTAGAGTCTCCACCTAATTTTGACCTAGGGTAAATTAGGAAAGGAGAGTTCAGGTACGGGGGCTTGATATTCGACTTATTTAGGGTTCAAATTACTTTCACTACCCCATCAAGTCGTTTTTTCTCTACTTAGTTTAATTATGGCTTATTACGAGTCGTTTTAACCTAAGTGCGCACTTCTGATTTTTTTTTTGTATTTGTAACATTTTTTGACAGAAAATTGAAGTGAAATTAAAAACTACCTAAACGGGTTTCAGAGGCAGAATTAGATCAAATTTTAATTATGTCCGTAGCCCTGACCTAATGTCCGAGACCATGAACCTCAGTTGAATTACATAATCACGAAAATAGAACTAAAATAAAAACGTAAACTTGAAAAGTACGGGGCCACGGACAGGGCGTCCGTGGGCCCGGACATGCACCGTTAAAAACCTTAAAGTTTTAAAAATCAAAAAATTAAAAATCCAACCACCGTCCAGGGGCGTCCGAGCTTACGGACAGGGCGTTCGGGACCCCGAACATAGCGTCCGTGGGTGCGGACCGCCCTCGGACGGCGGCGTTTGGGCGGTTCCCGACGGTCCTTTTGGCTAAAAATTTATGTACTTGTAGCCTGAAAGATGTACAAGATGTTAGTGATTAAAACTTTTCAGTTTGAAGCCGAATAATGCACGAAACTTAGCAAACAAGTAACAATGCAGTAGCAAAAACAATAAGCAATACAGCGGCCAAGAAGAGTCGGTTTGAACCCAAATTTCAAAATAAGATTGATAAAGTCGTAGAGAGTTAGGAAAGTGGAATTTTTTCCTGTTTTACCTTCGGATTTACAATGATTCTTCGCGTCGAGATTCGTAGAGTGCTCCGTTGATGGCAGATCTGAAAGGTCTTCGAACCAAGCTTCTAGTTGTTGGTTTTTCATGCTGTTCTTCACTTTGGTGGTGTTTCTATGGGATTTTGATGATTGTTGATGCTTTGGGAGTTGGAAAATGAGTTTAGATGGTGATTTCGGGATAATTCGGTATGATTATGGTGGCCGGGTGTTGAAAAACGTGAATGAGAGAGGAGAGGCAATGCTTTTTGACTTCCGAGGGTTCTTGAGCTTGTGAGATTCTGATTTTATCCATAGACTTGCTCCTTTTTATAGAGTTTCTTAAAGATAAATAAAATCTAATAAAAATGAGATTTTTTGGAATTTTAATTAAGTGACTTCCCAAAGGAATCTTGTTGTGAAATTTTAGCCACGTGTTAAGGATGGCAATTATGATTTTTATGAAGTGGAATCGAATTTTTTAAATTTTGGAATATTTTTAAATTCAGTTTATCGTCTGATTCAATCCGAAATTACTGGAAAACTATTGGAAATTCAAAAAATCAAAATTCTAACGCCATTATGCTCAAAATGTCATCCTCTATCATGGGTTATAATTTCAAAGAATTTCAAGTTGATTTGAGCATCTCTTGGAGGAGAGAGAGAGCCTATAGGAGGTCTTGGGAGCCTTAAAAATTATGAAAACGCCCCTAACGATGACGAAACTACTCCCAATGCCCCGGAATGTTCCGATCGAGTCGGGATCCCTCATGACTTGATTGAAGTGCCAATCATATCATCAAAGCATTACAAACCCTAACCAGGGGGGTCAAAATTTTGGGTATAACAGTATTGTATACCTTTTAGGCTACACGTACATAAATTTTGAGCTAAAAACACTATCGGGTACCACCAAAAACCCACTGTCCGTGGGTGGTCCGTGACGGACGCAGGTACGGACCACGGACACCCACGGACGGTGGCAGAATTTCTTATTTTTCAATTTTTCAAATTTTAGGGTTTTTAACAGTACATGTCTGGGCCTACGGACACCCTGTCCGTGGCCCCGAACTTTTCAAGTTTACGTTTTTATTTTAATTCGGTTTTTATAATCATGTAGTTCAACTAGGGTCTGTGGTCTCGGACAGTATGTCCGTGGCTGCGGACATAATTAAAATTTGACCTAATTCTACCCCCGAAACCCTAGTTTGGGTAATTTCACTTTCCACTTTTAATTTTTGTCAAAAAATGTCAAAAAATATAAAAAAAATCAGAGGTTCGCACACTTAGGTTAAAACGACTCATAATAAGCCGTAATTAAACTAAGTAGGGAAAAATGACTTCTAGGGGTAATGAAAGTAATTGAACCCTAATTAAGTGGAATATCAAGCGCCCGAACCTGAACTCTCCTTTCCTAATTTGATCTTGGTTAAAATTAAGTGGCGACTCATAATAGGTTCCAGTGAGCTATCTTAGGTTTTAATAATTATGGCTATATGACTTAGTTATTAAACTTAGGTTATAAGTGGACCTAAAACCCGATCAGATCCAAATCAACTCGAATCAACATAGGATAGGGTTTGAAAATCGAGGCTCACAGCGTGTTACTATCACTTTGCCCTAAAGAGATAGGAGCGAAACTTATCTAATGCAAAGAGCACTGCCAGAAGCTCTATCTCGGTTCTGACATAGTTCTTTTGAGCATCATTGTGGGTTTTGCTTGCATAGTATTTGGTCCTCAAGATTCCATCCTTTTTCTGATACAAAAGCTACCTAACTGCATCATCACTAACATCGCACATGATCTCGAACAAGAGGCTCTATTCTTAAGACTATACAATGGGGGCTGAGATGAGGCATTCTTTTAGAGTTTTGATGGCTTCAAGGAACTCTTTGCTGAAATCATACTTGGAATCATAAAACCTCATGTTGCATCCCGCATGCCCAAGGAAGCTTCTGATGTGCTTCCCTGAGGTGGCTGGTGAAAATTTTTCAATTACCTCTACCTTTTCTTCGTCAACTTCGATACTCTTGGAGGAGATCTTGAGTCCAAGGACTATCCCTTCTCTAACCATAAAGTGGCACTTCTCATAGCTGAGTACCAGGTTCATTTTCCTAGACCGGGCTAGGATGGCGTCCAAGTTGTCCAGACAAGTGTCAATAGTACGCCTAAAGATTGAAAAGTCGTCCATAAACACTTTAATGATTTTCTCCATGAAATCAGAGAAGATGGCCATCATGCACCGTTGACATGTAGTAGGGGCATTGCATAAACAATGACATCCTCTCATAGAAATATTTTCATAGTGGCAAGTGAAGGTGGTCTTTTCTTGATCTTCAAGGGTTATGAGGATCTGGAAGTACCCCGAATAACCATTAAGAAAATAGAAGTAGTCTTGACCTGCTAACTTCTTAAGCATCTGATCAGTAAAAGGTAAATGATAGTGGTCGTTCCTGAAGGGTAAATGATAATGGTCGTTCCTAGTGGTTGCATTCACTTTTATGTAATCAACGTAAAATCTCAACCCATTTGTTGTTCTTTGTGGGATCAACTCGCCCTTCTCATTGGGGACTACCGTAATACTTCCTTTCTTGGACATCACTTATATTGGACTCACCCATTTTTCAATTTGATATAGAGTAGATAATGTCGGAGTAAAGCAATTTCAAAACTTCCTTTTTGACTACCTATTTCATATTTCGATTCAGCCTTCTTTGAGCTTGCACTGTGGGTCTGTAGCTATCATCCATATAAATTCGTTGAGTGCAAAAATTGGGAATAATACCCTTGATGTCTGATATTGACCAACCAATGCTCCCTTGTGGTTTCAAAGCACCTTCAAACGATTGTCCTCTTATGCACTTGTTAGAGAGGAGAAGATCATGACTGGTAGATAATAAAGTTCAGTCAGATAAACATATTTTAAGTGGTAAGGTACAAGTTTCATCTCCATGGTGAGAGGCTTGTCAACCGAGGTAGATGGTTTTTCTGCACTTCACTGGTTTTGGTGTTGGGTAGTGTGTTCTAATGTGTGCCAGAACCCGGTTCAACACACCTACCATTTCAGTTACCTTCAGTTCCATTTCTCGTTCTCATGACTCAAGCAAAGCAATTTTCTAAGCATCACAATCAACAAGAAAATGAGGGTTATCGTGCAGAAGAGAGTCAAGGATATCTATTGTAAAAATAGCCTCCGCATGTGCGGGTCTCTTCACTATCGCTGACCTGTCAAGCTTGAGTTTTTCCTCATGAAAACACAGGATAATTTTTTCTTTCTCCACATCGATTAGGGTTCTAGCAATCCTTAAGAAAGGGATACCTAATATTAGGGGCACTCTAGCGTCTTCCTCCATGTCAAAAACAATAAAATCAGTTGGGAACACAAATTTTTCCATAGTCACTACTAAGTCCTCTACTTTTCCTTTAAGGAACACCAAAGACCTATCAGCAAGTTGCAATTGCATAGCAATGGGTGTGCACTCACCAATCCCAAGTTTATTGAAAACTGAAAGTGGCAAAAGATTTATACTAGCACCTAAATCACATAGCCCAGTACCACAATTAAATCACAAACAGAGCAAGGGATGATAGGTAAACCAGGATCGTCAAGTTGTGGAGGAGGGTTCCTTAGCAAGACTTCTGAATTCTTCTCCTTGAGTCGCACTGTTTTAGCCTCTAGTAATGACCTTTTGTTGGTAAGTGTCCGTCATGAACTTTGTGTAAATTGGCAACTATTTCAAAGTGTCAGAGAAAAGAATGTTCATCATCAATTTATTGAAAATGCTCTGAAACTTTTCAAAATTTTCATCTAAAATTTTCTTTTTAAGTCTATTCGGAAAAAGGAAAAACAAGAAGAGGTTTCGTAAAAGTGGAAGGAGTAGAGGATTCGGGAGACTCCAACACCTTGGAAAAATTTTTCAGTGGAGATGGAGCTTCTTCAATAATCTCTTGATCTATAGTTTCAGAATGTGGAGAGGGTGAGTCAAAAAGATTTCCACATCACAAGGTCACCGCTTTGGCTTACTCTCTTGGATTATTCTTTGGCCAGCTTGGGAAGGTGCCGGGTGGCCTTTGAGCAAGTTTTTGGTTGATCTGCTCTAGTTACTAGTTGATGTTGAATGCCCAGGTTGGTTTGATCTAGTTGAGTTTCTATTCTTTCGTTGGGAGCATCTTGACCTGTGAATTTTGATAGCTTCATAACCATAAAGACCTTTACTAGATCCCTAAATTTAACATTCGGATCAGAAGAAGTTGTTGTTGCTGATGATGGATACCCTGAGGAGCACCTTGAGATCTATAGCCCATTTTAGAGTTGTTAGCTTGTGAAGAAGCTTGAGCAATATCCCATAAAGTTATTGGAAGTATTACCTGGTCCTCCTTGGGTTTGATCATTGTTTTTCCATGATAGATTCAAGTTATTGGACCATGGATAGTTGTTGTTGAAAGAGCTATCAAGGCAGTTACCAACAAATTTTACATCTTCTTGCTTCTCAATGTAACCTCTTCCATCACAAAAATGGGTCTCGTGAGGACCCGCATATATAACACATCGTTCCTTATGTGGCTCCGATGTTAAAAAACTTATGACTTTCATTTTCATTTTGACCAACTAGCTTCTTCACCATCATTGCAAGGGAGGATATCTGAGCTGAAAGGTTATCTGCACGCTCGACATTAAGTAGACCTGCTGCACTCAGAGCTCTTCCCTTATTTCTTGACCATTGTCATGTGTTACTCGTCATCATCTCAAGGAGTTCCATTGCTTCCTAAGGATACTTGTTCATACAACTTCCTCTAGCCGTGGAGTTTACAAGAAGCCTATTCCCATCGTCTAGCCCATTGAAGAAGGAAAGGCTCAGAGTTTGATCATCCAAATCATGGTGTGAGCAGTTCCGTCATCTCCTTGAACCCATCCCAAGCATTGTATAACGTTTATGTTGGTTCCTAGGGGAAGATGTTGATCTCTCATGAGATTCCTAGTCCAGCTTGTTGGGTAGTACTTGGAAAGGAGCTTCATGGCCAATTGAGCCTAAGTCTAAATTGAACACGAAGGAAGACTCCAATACCACCTGGACACTACACCTAGATGGGAGTGCGAGAAAAGCTGCAACTAGATCCTCTCATTCATTGCCAACTTTCCCAAAGGAATTGCAGAAGTTAAGGAAAATACTCATGTGGATGGGAGCATCATCTGATTTTACCCATTGAATCTTCCTAAGTCTCTGATTACTGTGACAAAGTGGCCCTTGAATACCCATTGTCTGGCCTCTTCTGGTGTTATCTTTGGGAGGACTATGGTTGAAGCTCTCCCTTCGGTATCCGGTAGTAGTTATTAAGTGTTGGAGGTCGATCTCGTAGTTTTTCATGCCCATTGTCTTCAATTACCGGTGGTTCTTGATCAGTCATGGTAATATTTCTTAGGTTCTTTCCGACTTCGTAGATAGCGTTCAACCTATGATCTCAGGCTAACAAACGGTGAGCCACTAACTTGAGTGATTGGCATGCATAGAAGAAATAGATGGTGCCTAATCACACACAAGCACAAGATACACTAACAATTAAGAATAAGGAAATAAAAACAAGAATAAAAAAATAGAAACGAAGAAAATATAAATAAACAAAAACTAAAGTACCGAAACTACAAAAATTATAGAAATGATCAATTTCCTTGGAAACAATGCCAAAATCTTGTTGAGAAAATACTAATGCAATACAAACTTATGCAAACATAAGGAAAAGTGCACCTAAATCATTAATGTAGCACAAGAAGGTCACATTCACAAGGATAATGGTTTCCGAAACCCTAGCTTCGGTATCTAGTAATTGAATGAAAGAGTAGTAAATAAGGGTTTAGCCAGAGGCAAGTTTGGTTGTTAGATTCGATATGGTAAAGAAATAAATTAGTAAATTAGAAATGTGTTGTAATGGATAAGATGGAAGAGTACCATAGGATTATGAAAATCACCTTAACTTTCTTTCAATCCCACTACACTGTAGCTGTCTATTAGAACATAGATAATAACTCTCTAAACAAAAGATGAGACAAGTCTAACTTAGTTAATTTTAACCTTCAGACCAATTTTGGTTAACCTCACTAAGTAGTATCAATCACAAGTTCTAGATAATTGCCCCAAAATTTAACAACTAACCTATTGAAATACCCCAAAAGTTTACAAACCTAATTAAAAGACAAATCATGATATTATAAAGGCTAATAAGCCTTAACGAATTATAATCATGGAAACTCCTAGCACACATGTATAAATAAATACATACACTCCATGAAGTTTATTAAACCTTATATTACACCATGGAAGAAAAGTCCATAAAGGTTATTAAACCTTACATAAACATGGACACAAGTGAAGCATTATAAAGGAGGGAATCAACTCACAAGTTGATTTATCATGTTACACATTAGTACATGAACAAAGAAAGATAAACTAGAATATAATTAATCGTTTTTACATTGGAAAACATGTCACAAATATTATATAATTGAAAACGAGGTATTAAATAGCTTATAAGATTATTTGGGTAATCATAGAGAAATTGGAAATGGGTTAAAGAATCGGTATAAAAGATGTCGTGTTTTCGCCTAAAATGGCGAAACACAAACCAATTAAGAATTAATACTAATTAATGGAATTTATAATAACAATAATAATTATTGTTTGAAATTAAAAATTTGAAGGTATAAAAAGGTCAATCTTGTTAAAGGGGACAACGTGTCGCAAACGGCATGAAAAAACAGACAAGAAACGAACTAGAAACGAAATTAAACATGTAACGTATTAAAAAAAACTGATGGGCTGACCCGGCCAATATGACTGGGCCAGTGCAAGCCTCTCTTCACTCTCGGTAATGTACTGAATCCAACAAAAAAAATGCCACCAACTAACCCAGCCATTCATTCCCCCTATTCTAATTCACCCATGGTAATCACAACCTTAACTGGAGAATCATACTCAGCACCTCCATGAACTCCTTCCGATTCCAAACCCCAGCTTCCCTTAAGTCTAATTTCTTCTATCTTGCAACCTTAATTGGCACCGCTCCTCCCCTCTCTCTTCTTGTTCTTCTCCCAACTCATGGTAATTTCGAACCCTAATTGCGAAGCACTGCGCCTCTCTTCCTTTCTTGCTCTTAATCCTTCCTTCTCGTTCCTCTCCTACAAACAAGGAACACACTTCATGCCAGATTCAGACTTGACATAGTGCCAAAATCGAGATTTAGAGAAGAAAAACGGAGGTGACACTTGAGTTCTGACTCAAACCGAAATTGTTGAGGTAATGTCTAGTTTTTCCATCTCTAGTGTTTCTTTTATTTTCGAAACCCAAAAAACACCTAACCTACCCTTCTCCTTCTTGTCGGTTACGCTTGGAAGCTGAACGTCACCCTCTTTAGCCGGATCTGGGGAGAAATCGTGAGCAAACCCGTAAAGGACCGACAACCTGGGCGCTTAAAGTCGGGCTTAGGAGCATAAAATTGAAGGTTTAACCTTCAAACTACATTAAATTTTGTCTTGCCTTGTTCCTTAAAAAAAAAACTGAGAGTGCCAAAAGATTTAGAGGTTGAACCTACTTCTGTATTGGTAAAAAATTTACGTACTGCCTGTTAAGTTAAAGTCAGGTTTTATATGTTTGGAAATGGAGCCTTAAATTGTGAATTTGGGCTGCTAGTTTGTGAAATTCTAGTTCTTCAGTTTTCATATTGATTTTGAAACCTTGGTGCAAGTACTAGCATTTTATATTCGATTATGTGGTGCAAAAGCTTTGGATTAAAGTGGCGTTGTACAAATCTGAAGTTATAGTTTGATTTGGGAGTTTGGTTTAAATCGAATTAGGGTTTGTGATTAAATTGGGATTTTGAAAAACTGATAGATTTGTGGAGTGGTGATGACAACCGAAAACTACGTATATCTTGTTGGGATTTGAGAACTTCAAAAAAATGGGTTAAGTTAGGGTTCTGATCGATTTGGAGTTTAAGTTCATGAGTATAAAGGTTTATGTTGAACAAACCTAATATGGGGATTTTTGGATTGGGAATTAGGATTCCCATGATTTTTGGGTAATTCGAAAATCAAGGTTTAGAAATTCAATTCAGTCAAAAATTTAGAATCTAGTCAAAACTGAAATTAAGTTAAATTTGAATTATGGTCAAACCTAGGGATTTGGTAAAGCTAGAAGGGAACATGAAAAAAAATGAATTTTAGAATGTTAAGAAAATAGAATGAAAACTAGGAGACTTAAAAAAAAATTGACGGGCGCCAAAAACGTAAAATGTGGAAAGTTAGGGTAAAAAATGCAAATTAGAAACTTTTAGGGCCGATTTAGTAATTTCTGACAATATAAGGACTGAAGTGAAAAACAGGAAATTAAATTAGGGTTACATCAGAATTAATTTGGGAATTCTATCGGAATTGGATTTAGGTCAAATTAGGGTTGGTAATAAAGTGGAATTAGGGATTTCCTAAAGATGGGGGGTCAAAATTAAATTAGGGTCTATAGGTCAAAATTGATTTTGGGTTAGTTGAACTAAATCGGGATTTTAATGGAATTGAGCTTAAAAGAATAGTAATGAAAGACAAATCAAATCGGGCTGCTTACTTAGTTTGGAAGTTAGTTAAGTTGGCTTCTAGTCATTTACCAGAATTTTATAAAAGGCTTAAACCAAGCTAGAAATGGATAAGAATTAGAATATTGGATTGACCCTCTGAATGATTAGAGATTAAATTGGTAAGTTGTAAAGGAGATTAAAAGATTTTATTAGATGGTCAATTGATGGGTTAAAAAAATTAAGGAATTGTGAAATACCCCAAACCTTATTTTGTTTAAACATTTAAACATGGTATATTAAGACTAAAAAGAGTCTTAGAAACATTAGTAAACAATTTAAACCATAGAAAACACAAATAAATACCTTAAAGTCAATTAGGGCTAAAATGTTTCTAAGCTTGGGATAAGCTTGGGTAAGACCTAATGAGCTTACCAAGACCTTATTTATTAATAATGAACATATTAAACCAATTATCAAAGAAAACCAAGCTTGAAAACAAGTTAAAACATAAAATGTGCTTTAAGGAGTCTTAAAGCACATTTTTGAAAAATTGTCTTGTAAATGAGTTTTGAATGGCTAAATGTCCATCATTACTCTTTAATTAATATGTGTACTACTTAGTATCACATTTGGAAGTCTATATCAATGGGAAATCAAAAATTTCACATCTATGTGCCTTGTTTTAGTGAATAGTAACTAAATAAGCTAGTTTGTAACATATGTTTGTATAAGTAATTAAATTGGCCAACAAAGACTAAAATACCCTTAGTAACATAATGGGGGCCGGTTTTCTTGATGACTCACCATACTTAAACAAAAAATAAGCTAACTAAAGTAGTAAAGTAGAAAGTACTATTTGCTTTTACTACTTAAATATCTAAAACTTACAAACTTATCTCATTCTCTCATTTCCCTCTTCATTTCACACGTCTTCAACCTCTCTTCTATCTTCTTCTTGCTCTCCATTCACGGTTTGCAATAGTACACACCAATACCACCTTTGACCACTTGTATCTCCTAGCTCATTTTGCCAAATCAAATTCTAAGACCACCATTCTCTTCCTCTCATCAAGCTCTTCAATTCTATCCTTTCAAAATCTCAAGAGCTCCATTTTGGTGCCAAGAAGAATCTCCATGGGAGGAGCTTGAGCTCATCTTTTCACTATTATTGTTCTCCTTTGCTTCAAGGTAAGGAAACTCAAAGAAAATGATGTTTCCCTCATGTTTTTGTGTTGTCCGAAAATCACCCTTAATGGTGTCCTTATGTTGCTTTGTTCTAGCTTCATTCCAACCTTTCATGGACTAGGTGGAGTCCTCTCTTGATATATATTCAAACTCTCTTCAAGCTCTAAGGTAAAACAACTATCTTAATGTTTTTCAAACAATGTATAATCTAGGGTTTACAATGAGATGAAGCATAAAGCTTGTATACTCATTTTATCATTTGTATAATGTTTAGAAGTTGACAAGCAACTAAAAGCCTTGCCGATTTAATCAAGGAAACAAGAAAGAAGTTGTGAGAAAAGAGGTAAATGTGCTAACCTAATGTGGTTTAAAGTCTTAGGAGAAATGAGCTTATTTACTTGTTAAAATGATCTAAGGAGCCAATGGTGAATGACTTAGTAAAATGTTCTCAAAGGCTTAGTAAAAGGCATATGTATTGTTGAGTGTATTTGCAGGTCAAAGGCAAATATAATGTGGGAAATTCAGTGTTTATGATTTATGCATCTTAAGGGCCTAAGAGCCATGTTATTTAAGGGCCTAAGTGCCAAGCAATTTAAATTATGCACTATATTGTGATGTAGTGCTAAATGAGTGAAGTTTTGTGTATAAGAATGTGCTTGATGGATTTTAGTGTTCTTGATTGTTTAATGGTGAAAACAAATGTGTTTTGGTTTAGTAATGTTCTAGGAGAACCCATGTCGAAATTTAGATATGTATAAGAAGTTTTAAGGGTTTTAAAATGAGTTTGGTAAGTTAGGAAATGTTTAGAATGGTTAAGTGCTTTACTAGTGAAGAAACTGCATTAAAGTATTTTAAGGTGTAAAAAGGGCTTAGGCAATGTTCTAGAGGATTTAGAATGCAAAAGAATGCTTTGGGATAGTTCAAGATCATGGTGAGACTGTATTTAGAACTTGTGCAATGTTGGTGAATAAAGAGAAGTAATGTATTGCAAAGAAGACTATAGACTTGTAGAGATGTTTAAGGAATTGGTTAGGAAGTAAAGATGCTTGGGAGATGATGTAGTAGTGGTGAGGAAACATTATTGGCATAGTGGTTATCATAGGTATGAAACACCACTTAGAAACCTAAGGAAAACATTATAAGTGTTAGGAATTTTGGTAAGAAATGAGTAAGTGTATAAGGAGAAGAAGATGAGTTTTATGGATGTTGTATGAGAGAATAAGTGTGCCAAGTGGTGTTGGAAAACATTAGAAGGCTTGAGAAAAAGTTGTGAAGCTTTGACAATGTTTGGGCATGTTCTGGTGGCGTCCGACCCAGGGGTCCGATCCAAGTTTGGGTCGGACGGCCTCTGTTAGACGCCAGTAAGATGTTCTGGAATGGTCCGACCCAGAGGACTTGGGTCGGACATGGGTCGGACGGGTGTGTTTTAAAGACGGTAAAGTTTCTGGAATGGTCCGACCCAGAGGGCTTGGGTCGGACATGGGTCAGACAAGTATAATTTTCAAAACCAAAAATTACTAGAAGGGTCTGACCCAGTTGGTTGGGTCAGACGGTGGGTCGGACTGACCAAAACTTAAAAAAAAAAAACATAAAAGTATGGCTTAAGTAATAAACCCTAAGGGGTATAATGTAGGTAATCAAGGATAAGTTTGGGCATTAAAACATGTCATATAATCATGTTAAACACTTAGTAAATTTGAAGTTAAGTAAGTAATTAACCGACATTCTTAAACATGTATAGGAGTGACCTACGGTGGAAATCAATCGAAGCAAGGACCAAGGTATGGTTTTCTTGCAGTCTGTTGCCTACCGGTTTACACCGGCTTGTGTGTTGTATGTTTTTCTGTGTGTTTATGACATTATAAGACTTAATCATGAAATGAGTTTACAGTTGTTCATTTTATTGTGATGTTATGATGTGACTCATTTCCCTTGTGTGTGTCTAACATGACTTACCACTTGTTGTGAATCATTTGTTAAGTTCCACTGTTGAACTTCTAACAAGTGCTAACTGGGAAGTGAGGAATCCGGTTGTCCGGTCATGCATGTAAGTTTAAGAGTAGATATCTGTATCAGATTCGACTCTTATGTTGTTAAGATTGTTCTCCTTCATTTGGCGTTCGATCTCCCGCTAGCTTCCTCCAAACTTACCTATTCTGACTTATGATCGGTTTAGTGGGAACATGTGTTTGTGGTGTGTTTGGGTCACAATATCCGAACCATTTGTGACTTAAGTTACTCGTTCGAATAACAGAACGGTAATGAGTGTTGTAACAAGCTTAACATGAGAGTGAACCATTCTCTAGGCTTCTTATGTTGTTTAACCTTCTTGGTATGTTATTGTGGAAAGAGTATCCACTGTGTATGTGATGTTTTGCTATGCAAATGTTGCTATGCCATATGTTATGTTATGTTTAAAATGAATGCCATGTCATCATGACAATTAGTTGCGCGTATTCCGGTAGCCGATGGGCTGCGCGTTAACCATACCAGCCAAGGGTTGCTGACCCCCTCGGGGGCTCCATATTTTTACTGCAGGATGAGGATCGAGGAAGCAGAGTGGCTGTAGATTCTAGGCTGCAAATGTACTTTTGATTATTTTGGATGTTGGGCCCGGGATGCGCCTGTGCTCCCGTGGCGTTATATTTTGGTACTGTTCGTTTACAGTTGACAGTGGAGTTTATGTACAGTTTTCAGTGACAGTTGTATTAAATACTCGTATATTGGTTATGTATATATGTGTGGATGTTAGTACCTAATGCTTGGGAGTCTGATCATCAGACCGGTAAACTTGTATTTATTTCTGCCTTGTTAACCACGTGGGTGGTTGACGGCGTTGTAGCACCGAATCGTTTAGTTATTGTTTAGTTATTTTTTTTCCGCTGTGATTTCATTTAATGTTAAGTGCATAGTAGGGTGTTACAAAAAGTGGTATCAGAGCGAAGTATCGCTCTGATGACTAGAATACCGAGCTTAGGAATGTACCGAGTTAGGAAACCTAACCACAGTTACCTAAGTGAACAGTTATGGAAAGGTTAACCACTAACTAAGTGTGGAGATACCTTGTTGTCGGGAAAACGTTACAACCGTTGGAACCGATAAGTGTGTAAGCACAATGCTAATAATGTTCGTGTGAATTCAGATATCAGGTAGACCGCGAAGTCGAGGTCACGGGCGCGACATTGGTGATACCGGGAACCAGGAGAGAACCCTACGGCACAAGCCATGGCCGATGCTGTAGCGGCCGCCGTAGCCCAAATGGTCCCACAACTTGTAGCTGCAATTCAGTAGGGGCAACAGCCCGAAGTTCAACCACCACCGCCACCGCCAAACGAGGCCAAGGCGTCAAGCATGGCAGACTTGAGACCCCCGTCGTTTCATGGGGAGACCGACCCATGTAAGTTGGAGGCGTACATCTCCGAGTTGGAGACCGCCTACGAGACCTTGGATGTGCCTGCTGGGGCCAAGGTCCGTCTTGCCGCTTACTACCTGAAGGGATCGGCACAAAGTTGGTGGAAGCTTGTGAGAGAGGACCGGATGGCGGATCCTCAGTTTGGTTGGAGGGAGTACACTGCTCTGCCGCGAGCCAAGTATTACCCTGTGCATGTTCAAGAGGCTAAGCGCCTGGAGCTGGATAGTCTGAGGCAGGGGGACAAGATGTCGGTCGATGAGTATTACAATGCATTCACCGGTCTTATCCACCTGTTACCGGACCTTGGATACTCGAACCGGGTGTTGGTAAACCGTTTGTACAACGGTCTCAGCCACCGTCTTCGCTATGGGATGGGGCCAGCTAAGTATACTACCTTGCAGGTAATTAGAATACAGTGTGATGTGAATAAGTGTAATCCATAAGTGAATATTAATGTGAGTTTGTGAGTATGTTTTGCGGGGCATGACTGACATCCTAAATCCAGGAGTGCTATCATGCCGCTTCTAAGGTTGAGATTACCGTCCGTCTGAGGGACGAGGAGAACGCGCACAAGCGCAAGGCCACGAGCGAGGGCCAGAGTCCGCAGGGGTACGGGGGAGGAAAGAAGAAGAAGAAGCCTTATCCCCAGCCCCAGAAGAGTCAGCACCAGGGTGACAAGGGCCAAGCCCAAACCACACAGCTGAGGAGCCACTGAAGCTCACATATGCATACACGGTGAAACCCCTACGCTCTTACCTGCCTAAGGGTAATTATTTAACCATGTGTGTCAAGTTGAAGTGTATGTTGAAGTTATGAAGTAAGTATTGATTGTGTACTGTGATAGCAGCTAGCACGGTTCTGGACCGGAGCGCCACTACTACTGTAAGTGGTGTAACGGAGACCACCCCGGCAAGGACTGCAAAGGGAATGACGTGCAGTGTCGTTACTGCGAGAAGTGGGGTCACCGTGACTATGAGTGTTACCGGAACCCCAACAGCAGAGTCAACAAGCCCAAGGGTAGTGGAAGGGTAAGGCCACAGTGACCATCGATGGCCCGAAGACGGCTAACCAGCCACCCACAGATCAGAGGAGCACTGATTCCCAGAAGGGGAAGGGGTCGGGACCTAGCAAGGCCACCCTGCATGTGGTGGACCGGTCTGAGGCGCCAGGGCCCTCTTCTAGACCAGGTACCGCCTAAACTGTTGAGTGAAATAAGTGATTGCATACCGCATTTCATGCATGTATGTGTTAGTGAGTCCAAATGTACTACCATGTGAGTAAAGAATTAAAGTATAGTGTGAAAGTCACCTAAATAGGTAATTTGGAAATCTAGGAACCTTCAATATTGTTATCCAATCCCACCCACACCAACCCCTGAAGAAACCACCATCAACATCACCGACTTTCCAATGGAGCAATGTCAGGTTATCCAGCCAGGTATGATACTCTTGAATGGATACCTAACACCGGAAGCACAAATCCATATCATCAGACGATGCAATGAACTGGGAGCAACACCAGGAGGTTTCTACACACACCCGAATACCCGAGTGGATCGAGAATGAAATTGAAGATGATGTGCATGGGTAAGGACTGGAATCCTTACACCAAGACATATCAAGAAGTGCGAGCTGAAGACGGAGCAATTGTACCAAGTATACCTGAGGAGTTCCTTGCGGTCGTTAACCACGCCGTGGGAATTGCTCAGCAAGTTGAAGCGGATTCAATTCCAAGTGTTAAAGCAGATTTGTGTATTGTGAACTTCTACCAGAAAGGTGGACGGTTGGGTTTACACCAAGATAAGGACGAGTCACCCGAGTCTCTAAGTAAGGGAGTACCCGTGGTGTCTTGGTCCATTGGTGATACCGCAGTGTTTATATATGGCGAGCAGAAGCGTGCTGATCTCGCAAAGAAGTTAGTACTAAAATCAGGAGATGTGTTAATCATGGGTGGGCAATCGAGGATGCTATATCATGGCATCAGGAAGATCAAACTGAATACCGCACCGTCGGCAGTGATCAATGCCACACACATGAAACCCGGACGTTTGAATTTGACTTTCAGATAGTTTTAAAGCCTTGCATAATTATGTAATGTGTTAAGTCAGTGTATGTTAAGGATGTTATATATGTGTTAGTTATGTCAACAGTGTAAGCCAACAAATATTGTAAGAAGAGTGTGTTAATGAATAAAGTGGAGTTGTTGAAGTATATCAACCGTGTTGTTACCCAATACTTATTAGTTTGCCAATGAATTAGGCTGTGCACTCGGAACGGGAGGTACACTGAGTGTCTGTAATGAAGCAGAAGCCGGCAGGAGCGGCACGATCCTCACCGGTACCTTTCCAGTCAATGGCGTGGACGCTTCGATCTTGTTCGACTCCGGAGCCTCACATACATTTATTTCGCTATCCTTTGCGAAGAGGCTGGGGTTAGACGGTGATGAGACGCCAGACTTCCTAGTCACTCTCCCGTCAAAAGAGCGGATCAGGTGTACCCGCTACCACCGATGTTGTTGTACGAATCAGAGATGAAGAGTTTCCGATCGACTTGATAGAGTTCGATGGACTTGGTTTTGATGTGATTGTCGGGATGAACTGGTTGGAGCGGTACAAGGGCAGAATCTTGTGTGCCGAGCATCGTCTGCTTCTTCGGAGTCCATCTGGGGTTACTATATTCTTACCGCCAGAGGCCCAGGGAGCCTTCGACTCAGATCATCACCGCCATGGCTATGTATCGTGAACTACGACGAGGGAATGATGTATACCTTTGCTATGTCCAGGACATAGAGAGAGACCCAGAGTTTAGCCCAGATGTGCCGGTAGTGTCGGAGTTTCCTGATGTATTTCCTAAGGAACTGCCGAGCATGCCGCCAGCACGGGAAGTTGAGTTTGAAATTGATTTGGTTCCGGGCATCGAACCAATTGCAAAGGCGCCCTACCGTATGGCTCCAGCAGAGATGACAGAGCTCAAGGAGCAGCTGAGAGACCTACTCGACAAGGGGTTTATCCGCCCTAGCGTTTCACCATGGGGAGCGCCGGTCCTCTTCGTAAAGAAGAAGGACGGTAGCCTCCGCCTTTGTATTGATTATCGTGAGCTGAATGCAGTTACGGTGAAGAACCGTTACCCTTTACCCACGCATCGAAGATTTATTTGATCAGTTGAGGGGAGCATCAGTATTCTCCAAGATAGATCTACGATCCGGATACCATCAGATTGCCATCCGTGACAATGATATTGAGAAGACAGCATTCAGAACCAGATATGGACATTACGAGTTTACGGTTATGCCGTTTGGATTATCCAATCCAATGCACCAGCAAAGTTCATGGACTTAATGAACCGCTTGTTCCAAGATCAGTTGGACAAGTCAGTGGTAGTCTTCATCGACGATATTCTTGTGTACTCGAAATCGAGAGGTGAGCATGAAAGCCACCTGAGAAATGTGTTACAAACATTGAGAAAGAATCAGTTATATGCTAAATTTTCGAAGTGTGAGTTTTGGCTGAACCAAGTATCCTTTCTTGGTCATGTGATTTCTGAGGCCAGGATCGCTGTTGATCCGACAAAGATTGATGCTGTGCGCACCTGGCCAAGGCCGAAGACAGTTACCGACATCCGGAGCTTCCTCGGTTTGGCAGGATATTATAGGAGGTTTGTGAAGGACTTCTCCAGTGTCTCGAAGTCGATGACTTCCTTGATGAAGAAGGATGCACCATTCGAGTGGACAGTCGACTGTGAGAGTTCTTTCCAGAGTCTCAAGGATGCTCTGACATCTGCACCAGTCCTGACTATACCCGACGGTCCAGATGGTTTTGAGGTCTATTGTGACGCATCAGGCAGAGGTATGGGTTGTGTAACACCCCAACTCAATCCAAATGTGGTCTCGCAACTTAACAGCATATATATATACATGTCACAACGGAATTCTTTACACTCCAGGACCTTGCCACGGTCTGACTACAGAATATACCGAACATTAGTACATAACAACCTTAACCAATACATATTCTTCTTACAATCCTCTCAACAACCTATACATCTTACTAACTCAATTGACATACGAGTGTACATGCACAACTCGTAGGTCACACTTAATCCTTAACACTTGTATCCTCTTCTTACTCTTGCGACGGCTGCTTCCTGATGTACCTGTGTAGTAAAAACAGCCCCCAAAGGGGGTCAGCACGAATGCTAGTACGATCCCCTCATGGCCCCCAAGCTAACGTGGCTACGACGACTAATTGTCGATAACATGGAGGTTGATTAAATGCACAACATAATAGTAAATGCCGTAAACAACAATCCATATATGAACAATCAAAGTTCACACACAATGAACGACTTAACTGCGTTCCCTTAATTAGAGAGTTAGTTATTTAACTCCTTAAGTTATATTTCCTCTTAATCTTAGTCCATCCTTACCTCACCTCAATCTTAATCTTATCTTAATCTTAGAAACAACCACCCTTTAATAAGGAGTGGGTGTAGCTTACCTTAGTCTTAATAATACAAACCATCCTTTAAAGAGGAATGGTTGCAACTTATCTTAACCTTACCTTAATCTTAAACTTAACAATACAAACCATCCTTTAAAAAGGAATGGTTGCAACTTATCTTAACCTTACCTTAATCTTAATCTTATCTTAATCCCAGTATACAAACCGTTCCTGGAGGGGAATGGTTGTAGCTTAATTCGAACCTGGGATTTAGGTGATCCCACTGCACCATCTTAATGCCACCTACTCTGGACGGGAGTCCAGCACAGCTGAGCCGGCAACCGGCCCTAGGCTACAAGTCCGAAGACAAGTCCTTAAGCGGAGGGCGGATCTGATTCAGATACCGTCCCCCTTTTCCTTAGCATGCATGACCGAGATCGGTCCCGGGTTTCCTCACTCAAGTTCCAGTTAGTAGTAATCTCAAGACCATGTTTGTTGGTTAACCTCTTTCGGTTCATATCGTCCCTCATTAGGGGGGCGTTCCTTAGTCTCACTCAATTCCTTACTAAACATTGGTTAGTAAGTTCTCACGGTATGCTGTGTTAGTTTCAAACATCACACAACAAAACAATAAATATAATATATATTCCGGTTGCATGCTTTATCTTGTTTAGTGAGCACACAAAACAAATAGCACACAAGCCGAGGACACCTCGTTAGCAAGCAGGTCACAAGAGAACTGTACCGTTCACCGTTGGTCGTTCGGTTGCTTACTCTCTTCCGGAGTCCAAATTCCCAAGTCCTAAAACATTCATTCAGTTTTAGGTTGTTAATCACTTAACTTAATTCAACTTACTTAACCTACTTAACTTACTTAACTTACTCAACGATCCCCACCTATCACCTCTTAAGTCCTTATAGTTTAACCTTAACCTCAAAAGCCACTTACTTCTCATTATTTCTTAAGCTTGTTTATGCCCCTAATGACCATTATATGTCATTAATTATGTCCTAACAATCTTATAATATCATTACCAAACAAGTCCCAACCTTAAAACCCCATTTTTCAACATTCTGTAGCTTTTTCTGATGGGTCCGGGTTTGTGTCCGAGGTTGTAAACCCAGACCAATACATCGCAAAACTTTCTGGACAATTTTAGGACTGGTCCGGGTTTGAGTCCTGGTTTGCAAACCCGGACCATCCCACGGCTAAACTCTCTGGATAGTTTTTGGTGTGGTCCGGGTTTGTGTGCTAGTTTGCAAACCCGGACCTACACTAAATGTGTCCAGAACGATGATTTTTGACCTCCGTTCAACCTCATTTCTTATCCCATATTTTCCTAACCTCTCCACAAGTATTCTAGCATGTTTAAACATCATTTTAGAACCTTAAAACCCTCCTAATTCATCCACCAAACTCATTCTTAATTCCTTGATCTTTCACCCAATTTCTTACAAGAACTCCTAACACACTTAGTTTCTTACACTTCCAACATGTAGATTTTGCCTAAGACCTCAACTAACCCAAGTGTTTCTTCACAACCATCTTAACTACTCCTCAAGCATCATTTTGCATACTCACTTGCTTTACTCAAACTTCTCAAAACTATATATAATCTAGCACATGCTTACATCCTTATAGTCATTATATCTTATTCTTCCTTCAACTTTGTACAAGTTTCCTAGCTTCCTTAACCATGGTTTTGGTGCCTTAAATTCACCATTGTAACCCCTAGTCCCTCTTATACACCACTAGGTCTTCCTAGTACTCAAGAGCTCCATAGTTTACCCATTTTCACCAAGACAACCCTTAATGTTACTAGTACATCTCCTTAGTCATAAAATCTCCTTGGAACACCTTAAACACTTAGCTTCCTCTCCAAATTTTGACATGGCCTCCTTAGTATATTACAACACCCAACGTTTAGTTTCTCACCCTTAATAAAATCATGAACACTCAAACCCTTAGTACACATTCTTGGTACACAAATTACACCCTCCAAACCTCTAATCCCTCCAAACCTCTAATCCCTCCTAAACAATTCTAGGCCATTCTAAACTTCAAGAACAACTTTGTTAACTCATTTCCACTCAAATTTCCTTTAATGACTCCTAGTAAATCCTAGGTCATATTAATTCACACCACCACCAACCACTTTGTTTCCTACTTAAATTTCGCCATAACTCCTAGTATATTATCACGCCCAAATGCATTGTTTTTCTCATTCAATCATCTCACACACATCAATCCTTCTCATTCACAACAACTCAATATTGCAATAATCTTAAATTGCATAGCACTAAGGCTCTTAAATGACATGGCTCTTAGGCCCTTAAATGACTTAAACTTAAACACTGAATTTCCCACATATAAAAGCTTTCAACCTGCAAATACACCCATCAATCTCATAGTAATTATAATGCTCTTAAAGTCCATCTTAAACTTATATTACTAACTCATTTCCTTGGGCTCCTTAGTCACAAGTTCACAAGCTTATTTAAGTTCTTTTTCTTAGGTTATATAACCCAATACACAATGTAAGCTCTAAGCCACATTGGTATCCACCTAAACTCATCCCTTAAAACTTAAACCACCATTAGGTAAGCATTTTACCTTGTTTTCTCAAGCTTATCTTAACTTCCTCCTTAACCCTTCTTCTGCATAATCTCGGCCACCACTTAAATTCCCCTTGCCAATGTTCTAATCAATATTCAATGACTCATATGAGTACTAAACAATACACTAACCTCAAGGAATAAAAACCTAGGTTAGAAATGTGTTCTAAGGCATAAAATGGATGATTACCTTTGAAGTCTCAAGGTAGACTTTGGCATTGAATGAAATAGGACCTCCCTAGTCCTTGGTGAATAAATCAAGCTAGAACAAGGCATAAAACAAGGCCCCATGAGTAGAAATTTTCGGCCTGTAGAAGGAATGATGGAAACATGGTTTTTCTTACATTTTCTTTACCTTAGAGAATGGAGAAGCTAATGAGCTCTTCAAACTTGATTTTCCTCCATCAATGGAGTTTTCCTCTTGGCACCAAAATGGAGCTTGAAAGATTTTAAAGATAGAAAGATAGGTCTTGGCCTAACTAAGAAATATGTGTTTGTTTTTGATTTGGAGCTAAAATGAGTAAGTTATGGACAAGGCAAGGTGAGGCAACCATGGAGGCTGCTTGGGACGGTTTGGAACAGAGGAAAAGAAGAAAGAACCGTGGAAGAAGAAGAGAAATGAAGAAGAGAGGAGAGAGGTAGGCTAATATAAGGTATTTGCTTTTATAAAGCAAATAGTACTATTCTCTCTTTTACTCTTCTTTTCCTTTATTTGCTTAGTCATGTGGTGACTCCTCACATCAAAAACCGGCCCCCTCTTGTAGTTGGAGATATTTATGGTCTTAGTTGACCATCTCATTGACTTATGTTGACTTAAGCTTAATTTGGGCACTATTTGGCACTATTCACTAATTAGTGCACATATTCGTGAAATTTTTGGTTTCCCATTGATTTAGGCTTCCTAATGTGATACTAATTAGTACACATGTTGATTAAGTGTAACATGGGCATTTAGCCACTCAAAACGTATTTCTAAGACAATTTCTCAAAAAGGTGCTTTAAGGAGTCTTAAAGCACTTTTTGTGTTAAGCTTGTTTTTGAGCTTGGTTTTCTTTGCTAATTGATTTAAAATGACCATTAGAAATTACTAAGGTCTTATCATGATATTTGGGTACTCACCAAGTCTCTCCAGCTTAGAGCACATTTTTGCCCTAATTGCCCTTAAGCACTTTCTTGTGTTTTCCTTGGTTTAAATTGTCTACCAATCTTTCTAAGGGCATATTTTTGCCTTTCTACATCATGATTTGATGTTTACTTAGCATACTTAGGTTTGGGGTATTTCAATCTACCCCCTTAAAAAACTTTGTCCCCAAAGTTCCCATGCATCTTATCTTATAAATACATGTCTTCCTCATTCCATAGATCATACAGATCATACTTATGTATACTCAAACTCATTGAATCCTTATGTCCACCATATGCTTATTCTTAAATTTCACACAACACTTACGCATGTATAACATCAAAATTCCCTTTTTCCTTTGATGATAAAAAACATTCACATAATTTCCAACGTATTCTCCCATGTCACCGTTCGTATACAATGGCT